>OZ020487.1:32078352-32587838 GCA_963971405.1 Psococerastis gibbosa
CTTATTACAATAATTGTGGGAGACTTAGTATCTTGAGAGGTAGCCATTGGCCATAGTTTGTGGAATCACAGTGGTTTTATCGGTAATCTTGACTTGCAGCAACTTATAGTCCAACCAATTTGAAAACACTGTGCAATCAAATATCCTGCGATATTCGATGTCCTATATAACCGTGTATATGACAGATATACAATTAATTAATTAGTGTGGTAGAAATACTCTGTAGGAGGCACAATAGGCGAATAAGGCTTAAGTACATACGATCAGCTACGTATACGTATACGTAGCTGATCGTATACATATAGGAACCCCAATTAAGATAAAAAATAATTGAGGGGTTCACTCCTGTGGTTCGGTACACCTTCTTTACCTTAGATAGCTGAACTCAGTCCTTATTTTTGCTTCGCTATGGAATGGGTACTCATACAGTAGCGCATTACCTCAACAGCCATCCTATACGATAGCCAACACCCATCAGGCCAGAAAGTGTGACAAGTCTGACTGGTGTTTGGGAATATCTTTCAAGACAGCAGTGAGCATAGCACTGTAGCAGTAAAAGGTGCACAGGGTTCAGACTGGTCGGACGGCAGGTTGCTGCAAGCCAGGATTACCACAGGCTATGACATTGTGAACAGTGAATGAAATTGAATGAAATTCTGAAAAGGCTTTATATAGACCTGACTCAACTAGTTTGATTACGAGCAATGACAAACTGTCTATAAGTGGAGGTATACAGTCCAATTATAAATATACATTTTCAAAATACAGCGAGGGAAGCACTTCACTATAATTTTCAATTTCCTCGTTAATAGGATAGTTGATGTAATATCAAAGTAATAAGGTTTATAGGTTTATATTAAGCTCCTTGTCGTCTGTAGATTTACTGTTTGTCTAGCTTACACCATTGCTATTAACCTTTAGGCGCCAATTCCACCGACCGGCTAGGGCTATTTCCAAAAACAGTGACGTGGTAGCAGACATTCAAGACTTAGGTTGCGTTTCCACCGATCTCGCATTGCAGAATTGACGGAAAGGTTTATTTTCCTCGATGCCATAGTTAAAATTGATCAATGATCATACAGTAAAATCACAAACAAACAAACTAAAATTAAAAAATGGCGTCATGGGATATGTTAAGTACAAACATTTTAATAGATTTCTATAAAAAGAAAAATTCTAATTTCCGTCAATGTCATTTGCATTCTGCAATGCGAGGTCGGTGGAAACGCCACCTAAGTTTTGAATGTCTGCTACCACGTCACCGTTTTTGGAAATAGCCCTAGCCGGTCAATGGAAAGTGCGCCTTACCAATAGACCATCTTGAGTGTTCAATATGTAACTAAATACGCACCAGCTAAGCCGGCTATTCCACTTGTCAATTTTTCTTCAATAATTGATGAGATTACTCTATGTTATTGTCCATTTTAACTTCCGCATGTTAAAATTGATCAATACTTAATCATGGGGTAAAATCACGCTTATCAAACAATAACAAACTAAAATTAAACAATGGCGTCATCTGGATATGATAAATAATTTTAATTTATTTCTTGAGAATAAACGAATTATTTCATAATTTAAATCATAAAATTTCGCTAAAAACTTACAAAATTGGAAGAAATTGTAAACAAAAATGGTCAATTATTGAAGACAAGTGGAATGAGGTGTAAAAATAGAAATGCAATATTGATGATTTTCCGTTAATGTCATTATCAAAATTGCAGAAAAATTGACAATGTGGAATAATACCCTAACGTACTGCTTTAACATATGAAGAATAAGTTAGAATTCCGCCCGTTAGCACTTCCACCATGACTGGAAAACGACTCATTTTGAGACTATATTCGAATGGGTCCTAAATCATAGATAAAAGAGAAAAGTTGGAATTTTTATTAGAAAACTTTCAAGGATATATAAAACATTTATTGCATGTCTCTATTTATTGGTCAGCTTCTTATTCGCCTTTCAATTTTTATATTTTATGCCTTCATTTATGTCGGCTTTCATTTTACAGCCTTTTGCTCGACGGCAGTTGATGGTTGATGTCGTGAACTGGTTTGGCTCAACCACAATAAATAAAGCCCCCCCCCCCCCCTTGAAATAAAGATAATCGAAAACTGGATACAGAAGACAACGCCTACAGTATGTATATACACTCTGCCTACAGTATGTACCGTATATACACTCTGCCTCCTCGTATACCTCCCTCACCTGCCAATTTTTTCCGGGTTTTTACTATAAAAAAATGAACTCAGCCATCTTTTAGTGGCCTGCTGATCTAATTTATACCAGCTAATGGCCCCGCTGCTGATGCGACCGTCCACCACTGTAAACAGTTTGATGGGTAGGAAATTTGATAAAACGTTCGTGTTTACTAACTTAGGAATGGTCCTATCTGCGGGAGCCGCTTTTTTTTGCCACAAAGGGTCCCTTATTCTGAATAGTAAATTTAAACAAGTTGACATTAATTAAGGATGAAACGCTAACGCCTCGCCTTGCACGTAACGGAGGCTTGGCGCCACGCGCTTGGCATTGTAAGTTAAGCCTGAGTGTTCAAAATGTTTTGTAAACAAGAAATTATCGTACTTTTTGGACGAAATTAATTAATTGCTCGTTCCACAACCACAAAGATATGAAAGGGAACAGATTAAAAAATCTTGAAAAATACGAGCTTTCTGTGAAAACTGTCTATTTCCCTTACAGATTTACAACTGTGCTACAAAATGGGTTTAAGGCTCTTTATCCAATTTTTTTAAGGTAATAATATTTCAGGTCAGAAAATATAAACTTCCTGTGATATCTTGGATTTTTTATGAGTATTTTATTTGTTCACTTTGTTATCTTTGTATCTGTGGAATGAGCAATAAATTATTTTCGTCAAAAAATCAGCAAAATTTCTTGTTTACAAAACATTTTGAACACTCAGCCTTAAATTCGTGGCTTACTGTTACTCCAACCTTTTACGCACACAATACTAACATATTACTAATTACTAATACACTAACATGAGGAGACAGAGGAGTACGAGCGGATCGACCACGGCCTATTAGCTCGCATCCCTTTGTCTCCTCACCAGACTCCGGCCAGGGAAGCCTACGTGATTATACTAATATACTAACACAACAACAAAACTAGCATAATTCAACTTTGGTTTCCATACAGTTATTTGTAGTTATTAAGTTATTTGTATAAAAGCCTAAACCGCACACGGACTAGTCCTGCGGTAAGTCACCCCTATAATTGTAAAAAAAAACTTGTAAAAATATACAGCTTTTTGATTTGATTTGATTTGATTGTTTTGAAGTGACATTTTTTAATAAATAATGGCTTTTCGTTCTATTGCTATGCCTACATTCAAAAAGGCTTTACATACTTTACATATGCTTTGCATGCCCTCCGAAGCAAGGCGAGAAAATTAAACAAGAGTGGGAATCGAACCAACTACCTTTCGCGGTTGAAATTCCATACCACTACGGTATTCTACTTGTCCCCGTGCTCATATGCTCATATTAATTTTTGCCTACTATATTGTATATATACATATACATTATTGTATGCTCTGGAAGAAATATTGTCAATACAATATATTGAATTTTACCTTATATTTTATTATAATACAATATACTGTGTCACATCCAATTAGAAGTATTGCTCCGTTGCCGCATTGCGTTGGGTACACATTATACAAAGTCGCGGCTTTCGGATTCCTGGAAAATAGTTGAAAGACAGAGTTTTGTGCAAAATTTCTGTGCTGCATAAAAAACGCTAACGACATCAGCCGTGGCTGGAGTTACCAAGCTAACTTATTACCGTGGTTAAAAATAATAGCGCACTTTAAACATATTTTATTTACCTTTTTATCCTTGGTAATAATTTAACTTGATACCTTGTACTGGTTATTAATTATTATCCATAATTGGCCTTTTCCATCGAGGTACCACTTAGTGACGTGTAGGACTTACAAAAGCAAAAAAGTATCACCTGAAAAAAAACCTTAAGCCTCACTTGATATTACGTTAAACAGGTTTACAGCCTATGGAATTTTTCACTTCAGAAATTATTTACATAAATGTGTTGAAATAGAGTCCACCCCCACACTAACCCTGTGAAATGATAATAAAGGAAATAGGGGGACGGGGCAATGCGCTGTCGCTGTCGGCCCCAAAAGACCGCATGACGGACATCCCGTCAAAACGTCATACATTATTTATTTACACAATTACACTACGAACTTGGACAATGATTCCCTTTTTTTATTACTAAAAAAATGTAATGTTATATTAGAACAATTTAACGTGGTTTATTTGCTTTTTTTTTAATATGCTGGGGACCCCTTTTTTGTGGGGCCCTGATGGGGCCATGGGCCCCTGGTCCCATAGCCAAACCCGGCACTGTCTTGCCTGTAATAATAAACTACAGTGGTGATAACTTTTTCATAACCAGGGGTTAAAAATGTAAACAAGATAATTTTACAATGGAAAGTGATATTAAAAAATGGTTTGTGAACATTTCTAACCCCAAGAAATAAGTTAATACAGCAGCAGGAGCTGGCTCGGTTCGGCTCGGCCTGTAACGTTTTGCAGGGATTGTCGTCGAGATTTGTATCCTGTGTTACAAAGATACACCGAAGTTATCGATTGACCAAGCCTGGGCTATCCATTACTTGGTCAATATTTAACTGGACAAGTGATCAGCAAAATGTTCCGGTCTCAGCAGTGACACAGCCACATGGGGGGGGGGGCGAGGATGGGGGGGAGGATTTCAATTTGACGGCGTGCCACGGTTCGCTGCCTTGCTGCTCACAGACAGCCTAATTAACCTCATTGAGCAAAATTGCTCATTAATCTGCAGCCATGAAATTTTTTATCAATATCAATTTTATATTGATTCTGGTTTCCCCCTGGACCTGCTACTGTCCGGCTAGGAATTATAAGTCACACAACATTTTGTATGTTTCTTTTGTAATAAACGCGAAGATTCGTGCTATTTGTTCCAGATATTTAAAAAATGCAAAATTTGATTAAAAAAATATTGTATGAAGGCTTGGTTATTTTGTAATGGCAATAATTCACACAACAAACTAATAATTTATTATTTACTCAATTTTGAATCATTATTAATTTTGTCTTTATTAAGTCCAATAGTAGCTGCTAATGTTAAAGTCCAGGCTAAATTATTATTATTCATATAAAAAGCATAACCACTGCTATTTCTTTGTTAAATTAAGGAATATTATGCGAACCGATGCGCCCTCCTTATAAGTTAAACATGGGTGGTACAATAGGGAATAGACCCGCCAATCAGAGGAGGACAGTTTTCCAGGCAAGTAAGTCGGTGCCTCAGGTAAAACACGTCACCAAGCATAGAAATATTGGTAATTTGGGGCTTTGGTCTTCTAGTTGACAATATACATAGGAGCCTCAGTCGGAGTAGAGGTGGGGCGTGACAGATATTTCCAGGAGCAACAGTGACCGGTGACAGTGACTCGACAGCCACTGATACAAATACTGGTGATTTCTGTCACTGGAGTGACTGCTTTTGTTCGTGCTATCTAAGTAATCTTGGTACATCTTGGTATGAGTAATCAAAAGTCACTGTCACTTTTCTTACTTGACAGTGATTTATACAAGTTACATAGCCTTATTCGTTTCGCTTAACAATTAAAGTCGGTTATTCTTTTGTTTAGTTATGCTAAAAAATTTAAGAAGTAGTAATATATATATATATAAACTAAAAGCTTGCCAGTCATGGAGCAGTCACGGTGATAGCCTCGGGCATACCTTATGTTTAGCTTACGTGAGACGATCGGAAAGCATTTCGGGGAATTTCGCTTAAGACTGCCTAGTGCATAGGCTAAACCTGAGCGAGTTACTTGCTCTTGCATGCGACTATCAGAGTATTAGAAACAAAGCTATTTAAAATATAGCCTAAATCGGTGACAGTGACTCAAATCACCAGTATTTTTTTTGGGTAGGGACGGGTGGTTGCAGTGACCATCACAGTGACAGAAGTAACGCCCCACCTCTAGTCGGAAGGGAGATGTGTGTGCTGTGATCATGAGTGTTGTCGTGGCAGAAGGTCCACCCGCCGGCGCCGCGAGGCCTGCAGCCCCCGATTCGGAGATGGACGCCCTGCTGCTGGGAAGAACGAGGGTTAGTATAATATCTTAGTGTCTGTATTAAAAACTGTGCATAAGGTTAAGTTAGGTTAGAATAGCTGTGGAGCAAGACAAGCAATAACTAATAACTTAGTATTCTGCTTTCGAGTTGGAGGGAATATGTTCACCTCGGCCACTCCTATATCTTATATACGGTATAGTAATATATAATTACGAGATATGTCATGTTGAAAGCTCGAAACTACAGCAGTAACTACAAAAAAGAGCCAGATCTCACCAAGCCGTCCACATAATGATCGAAACTCATTAGTGCAAAAAACGGCAGGTGAGGACGGGAAAGTACTAGTTCGCAATAGTTTAGCAATCGGTGAGTGTGACCGTCACATATATCAGAATGTAGAGGACCATTTCTTCTACGGGATTTGATAGCTCTACAATGGATATTTCCTGTGAATTTTAACTTTGTGAAAAAAACGTAGTGGCCGGGGGTGTCACATTTGCATGATTGCAACATTCCTCCAAATATTGGTTGATATCAAAGATTCAATGAAATACCGCGGTTTCTAAAACAACGAATGCATCTTGCCATAGTAATAGTAGTAATGGCCTGAAGGTCTTTTTATGGACCTATACCTACTTATAGTGCTCAATAGGTCCCGTGTCCAATGCCAACGACCCCATGGATTTCGGACATTATTTCTATTGTTGCCGTATGAATTTTTGACCATTGGCAAACTGACATGCGTCCTCTATTTCAACCTACACCGGCTACAATCGATAAAGGACAAGCTGACACAAGCTTACCATTGACGCATTGAAACAGGCGAAAGAAACGAAGCATGACTAAGGCGCAAAGCGATAGTAATGGTGATATTGACGAGATTGACGTGGTAGCAGACATTAAAGACAGTCTAAAAATGTCTGCTACCACGTCAATCATGTCAATATCACTATTGACGTCGGTGGACTTTGCGCCCTAGCCAAGTACAGAAGTCAGGTGCATCTTGCCGTAAGGTGGCGATTCCATTGACCTCGTTTTGCAGAATGCATATGACGTTGACGTGGTAGCAGACATTAAAGACTTATTAATGATGTCTGCTACCACGTCAACGTCATGTGCATTCTGCAAAACGAGGTCAATGGAAACGCCGCCTTAGGTACCAAGTTTTATATCTACTCCACGCCCCATACTCTTGTGGAGAGGAATAGTAAATGTTAGTTCCACCTGGTCGTGTGCATTAGGTTAAGTACCAAATTTTACGATGGTCACGAGTGGCAAGATGGCTTAATTTGCGGATTGGGTCGTAAATGATGGAGGTTTATATGCAGCTCTGTTTCTTTTAATTAACCCAAACGCCTTGTCGTAAACGTTATACGGCATGCAGTTACTAACGACATTACATCCGCCATTTTATCGCTCCGCTTAAGATGGCACAGGTATAAAATAGGTACTTTCTGTTCCGGTTTTACACATTTATGTGTTATACTAATATTGTAATTACAAAGGCTTTAACTGCCTTCCCTACTTCCAAACATCTTCAGTTCCTAGTCAACGTTAAGAGCCTACGACCTGCGATGGCCTTAGTGACGTCACCTCGGAGGCAATAATGGAGGGACGAGCTTCTTTATACTGGGCGGCACCGCGTTGGATGACCCAAAGGGTACGTGCGTTGACTGAAGTAAGTAGTAAGTACCCAGCCCCCCGAGATAAAATCTTCAAAGTCAACTTAGTGCCACTGAATTGTATGTCAACGCAAAGACGCAGATGTCTACGAAACTTTAGTACACTTTCAGGACCTGTAGAGTAGTGGTACAGACTCCGACTATCACCCGAAAGGTTGTTGGTTCGAGTCCCACATTGGCTACATTTTCTGACCATGCTTTGTAAGGCATGTAAAGCAGGCGGTCCCGGGTCATCCTAGTTGAGTGCAAGAGAGGGCTTTATAGCCCTAACTCCGCTAGGTTGGCTTAGTAATAGAACAATAAAAAGTCAAGATTTATTTATTTATTTATTTATTTTCACCAAGGCTCATTAGCCCAGGTTCTCTTGTAAAATCATTTACAGTATATGTTGAATCTCTAAATTTTATAAGGTAGCATTAATTTATTTATTTATTTTTATTTATTTTTTATTATTTAATTAATTTAGCCCATTACGCACTAAAGCGTTGGAAAAAGTTTTGTGATGCGCCCATTAGCCTAAGTGACACACGTTCCGAATATCGATCGCGAATCTTAATTCTTAACCAAAAATATCTTCTTGATATAAAATGCGACTGGAATCCTTGTAAGGATACGATGTAACTCAATTTAGACCATCCGTGGGAACGTGGCCACTCGGTGTTTGTCCAATTATTTTTCAAGCAATCCTTCAAATCAAATAAAATCTGAGTCAGGCACGTATTTGCCAATAACTCTTTTCCTTCTTGACCGACATTACGCCATTTTTGTATGACTTTCTTGTTAGTCGGTGTCCAATTATTTTCATTGCTGAGTATAGACGCAGCTAACCGTTTGTACTAAGACTATGCTACCTAAATTCTAATTTTTCAAGTTCATATGGCAATAGAGGATATGGCGGCCAGCCAAAAAAAAAGGTACACAAACGCCCGAAGTCCGATGCGCTTTATTGCTTTCCAATTTATTTTTCTCTTAAGTTATGTAATATTCTTTTTAAACTTAATTACTTTAATTTGCAGACAACTGGTTTATGCGTTACACTATCAAACCATATAAAATTTAAATTATTGAAAAGATTTACATTTCTTATACCGCTGGAGAAAACTATGGAAAATGAGTGGCTCAATCATTAAAATTTGTATGCGGTATGACGTACAAACTAGTTATCTGTTATCATTTGACTTGAAAGCATAGCAAAGGCACAGATAAATAGTATTAAAGTAATTAATAATGTGATATTAATTCTTTTAGGAAAGATAGACACATTATATAAGTTAAATAAATAAATAACTTATAAGTAATACCTCTTCCTGTCAGAAGGGGCTTCCAACTTCCAACAACTGAGTTTCTCATAGAGGGTAGTAGTAGAATGGTTGGACACGGTCCCAGGCCACGGTGTGGGCCCATAGGACAGTGGAACTCCTGATTATAGTGGATTCCGAACCACTTGGGAAACACAGTGAAGTCACACGATTAGTTCGGATGTGACCAGGACAAGTCCTACCATGTTTCCCTACCGGCACTGTGCACACGACCAAGTTATCTGCATCTTTGAAACTGCTCTGGTCCGCTGGATTCAACTTGGTATGGCGGCCGGTCCTCTCATAGAGGGTACGCATGGCCCTTTGGGGTCAGGGTTGACCTTCTAACATTATTTCATTTAGTTTAGGGGAAAATTGTAGTTCTCTCTATTCTCCAAAGACATGCAACACGGCCAGAGCTTGAAATGCCCACAGAATACGTAAATCTAGTATATTTTCTTATTTTCTTATGCGCATTGTCATGCGAGCAAAATCCAAGATTAGCTGTACACATAAGCCTACTATAAACTATAGGTAGATAAGTGGCCTATAGGACCAAATACGGAATGAACAATCTAATGGCGGTATTGTATAGTATTACGAACAAAGATTGAACCAATAAATATTATTATATTAATTAATTTTCATTTCTTCAGAAATATCTATAAAGGGTGAGATACTTGAGTGGTAGGGGATGTGTGCTGACGCAGCGGGGCATATCATCTGCATTTCCAATCACCCCTCCACTTCATCATTCCTCTCCACTACCCCCCCCCCCCTCCCCTCTTCTAATCAATGATGCGGTTATACTATGGTGCAGGTGTGTGTATGGAGTTGAGAGACACGAAGAGCGGCTAAGGGTAAGGCCCACGGTCACTTGAAAAGCCTCGTTACTTAGTATTATTCCATGCCACCACAATGTTTGGCTCAGTAACGAATGCATCCAGCAGTCAAGCACGTATCCAAAGGGGGGGGGGCACAGGGGACATTGTCAGATTCACTGTTCTCCAAGTCCTAACGACGTGCTGGACCGAGTGGCCAACAAGACAACAAGAGTAGCAGGAAAATTGATTTGTAAACGGTGTGATCACCCATTTATTTATAGTCATTAATTGTTATCGTCTACTTTTTACATCTTTTATTCACGGTAGAAAGCGTTTAAAAAAAATTAATTAAATTTACGGTGAGCAACTTGTACGTTGTCAGGCTTATCCGACCTGTTGTATTGTTATAATTCACTTTCGCTGCAGAACAAAGCTGTCGACGAGATTACTGGGCTACAGTTCGTTTTTCGAGCCTAATAGGAAACCCTTCGACATCAACGAGCGCTACGCAGCCCCGCAGGTTGTCGTCTAGCTCTGTCATCGTCTTGTACCGGGTGAACACCTTATAGTTACGGATTATCGTGCTCACGTAGAACACCGTCGACTGTGTTGCGTATCGCATCCCTGAAAATTCAACAATGAACGTGGGTACTAATAACAGTGAAAATACCTCCAAAGGAAAGCAAAGGGGCAGAGGAAAGCACTCTGTGACATTTTCCTTTAAAACTTCTTCGTATAGAAAGAGCGTGGGAAGGATTCGCATTACATGCTAACCACCATAAGTTGCGTAAATATTCGTGTTTCCAATGTTTCATTTAAAAATCTTTCCTGCATTACATACCTGGACATCGGCGCTGCCCGTAGCTGAAGGGCAGGAACGCGAATTTATTCCTCTTCTCCACCTCCTCCGGCAGAAACCTGTCAGGATCGAACTTGGTAGGGTTGGGGTAGATGTCGGGGTCTCTGTGCACATATGGCACAAACACACAACCGATGGAGCCTTTCGGTAGTGTGTAGTCTCCTGTAACACAGCAAGACTCATTCATAAACTTTGTGCAGATTACAAATCTCCGTGAAGACAATATACAAAGGGAAGCTGGATTAGAACTGTACTGGTTGTTTACCCTAGCCATTATCTAAAGCGGCAATTCCACCGGCGATTTTACTTCATTTGTGATTTGAGATTTTTTTGTTTGTTTTGTTTTAAGGTGACTATTATGTTGATATTTAACTTATCTATTATAAATTAAGTCATAATATGGTAGAGACTTATTAATGATGTCAGCTACCATATCATAACCATAGATAAATTAAGTATCTACATAATATATATATATACATTAAAACGAAACAAACAAAAATCTCAAATCACAAATGAATAAATTTGCCGGTGGAATTGTCGCCTTATCGCTATTATTCAACCTGGGATGACGTCACATTGAAGGTATTTAAAGTAACTACGTTTATAACCTTGGTTCAATTTGTCCGATTTTCATCAAACTATACCAAGTTAATAGGCATGGTCAGAAAATTAGAAAGCGCCCGAACCAAGTTCCCTGCTAAACAACTTGAGCACTTGGCTTGTGACGCCATTTCATCAGTTTAAATGAGTCAGTCCTTTCGCAAGGCAAGACAAGAAGTTGCTGGCACTGGTCTGAAAAAAAACCAAGGCAAGACAAGAAGATAGTATTTCTAGCCTTGTTTTGGCTTGCGCGAGTCACCATGCTTAACCGCGCTAATAAGCTGAATTATTGTTCCTCTGGTCCCGATTCAAGGGCAACAGAGGTCCTCCGATGTTTTTTTTGTTTGTACTAAGTTATGCTAAGTATCCTTACAGAAGTCTACTTAAAATCATGCTAGTTTGAACATTTATTAACTACATTTTCTTCAATATCATAACAAAACCTCCGGGGCCCACTCTAGCACCCTGTGGACCAACAGCCATACCAAGTAGAATACACCAGAACAGAGCCTTCTCAAAGCTGCAGCAAACTTGGCAGTGTGAACAGCGTAGGCAGGGGAACATGGGGGGATAAGATAACGCGCTGTCAGTTTAAATAAGTGTGTGGCGAGTTCTGGTCACCTCCGAATTAATCGTGTGACTTTACTATGTTCCCCAATCGGTTCGGAATAAACTATAATCAGGAGATCCATCCTGCCAGTCAACTCCCCTGAGGTGAAGGAGTCTGCCCTTAGAAGTTAACAAGCAAACAGATTCAAGGGCGTGCCCAGGTTTTGATTTCGGGGGAGGTCCAAAAAAATATTTTACGTAATTTATTAATGGATAAATTCTTCAAACCATAACAGGTTTACACACAAAAATTCACTTCCATGGGGGTGGACTACCCCCCTGGGCACGGCCATGAACAGATTCACTCCCCCGGCAGGCTGATAGGGTTGCTTAATAAAGAAATGCTGAGAGCAGGCGATGAAAAACAAACAAACAAATAAACTTACACCATTTTTGGGCATAGCGGTTCTCTCACAAAATAAATGTTTGTACGTAGAGAAAACAAGCGGTCAAGCCTCAGGCTAATTTAACACAAAACAAACAAAAAATCTCAAATGACAAATGACGAAAAATCGCCGGTGGAATTTCCGCCTAATAGAAATTATTGTAATTTTAATGTTATATCTGCTCACCTACGACTAGTTCTTCTTTCACTGATCTGCTGAACATGGGTATTGACGGATACAACCGGAGAGTTTCCTTCAGGACCTGAAAGTTATGTAGCATTTAAAATACAACAGTATAACTTTAACTGATAAATAGTATAGTATCCGGGCTTACGTTCTGATGTCGCCTTGTTCCTGCATACAATCTAAGAAGTACCACTGAAGATGTCGACTGTTGCCGTAACGTTTGGATGTACTTTTTAAGAGTATTGGATGACTGCTTCATCATCTGACTCCGGCCGTGAAATCTAATCTAATAGAAAAGACCGTGCGTAGCCATAAGCAAAGTATGACCCGTAGTGTGCAAAGTTGGGGGGAAATGAATCCAGGTTGTAGGGTTACATGCTTAAAAAATGAAGATATCGGAAAATGAACAATTCAGTAGCAGGACAGAATGATGACAAAATTGCCCAGTAAGTTCTGAGCACTTGATCTTAGGTCCCAGAGTCACGGGAAACCATCTTAATAGCTTTATTTCAACTTTCGACGGCTTATGGTGTGAACCACCCGTTTACACCCGTGCCAATCTGTACTACCTACCGAGGACAGAGGGCCGAGGACTTTTTAGGTCAGCACGGCGGGGGAGAAGGCTAGGGGGGGGGGGGAGTTTGAGAGTTTACAAACGTAATGGATTCATTAGTTAGCTGGAATCCCATTTTTACGCAGCCAGCTATTAGCAAATTTCAGTTTCACTATTAATATACCGTATCCATACATACAGTATCGTTATTAATGCTGTACATATACTGTAAATACAATACATGACGCAAAGGGTCCCAAACGGTGGGTAAGCTGTCACTGGGGAACAGACAGACAACTTATTTCTTGAATAAATATGAGTATAACTGCATAATTTGCTAGTATAAACTTACTCGGTGTAAGTACTCGTATTTATCGAGGTCGGAGTCAGAGAATTCGCGTTTCTGCTTTTGTAGTTCCTTTTGGACTAGCTGGTCTTCGAGGTACACCCTCTCCTGGGCCTCAGGATGCATTGCTAGCATAACCAGACACGACGCTATGGAGGTCGAAGTCGTCCCTGCTGCCTGAATTATTGAAAGGATTTGTATTATGTAATTATTATATAACTTATTCCCACACATTTTTCATTTCCTATTTTTATGCGACAAAACTCAGTAATAACTTGACCGTGTGTAGTAGCGATGATCGGGTAACTTGCCCTCCCTAAATTTTCCAAAATTAATTTGATTCTTGAAATTTTTTGTTAGGCCAAAGAACTGCAAAATTATATAATGGTGTTAAATCAAAATTCATAGCATCAAAATTGGCTTGATATCCCACACCAAAGGCTTTAAAATGAGCTTTTATTTGATGTGTAACGTTACATAACTTTGCATTTTAAAATTTTGAGACACTATCTATGACCTCCCTCCCCCAAAAACTCCCCCTTTCCGACCCCCTGAAGAAGTTCAGTGCAACTGAAAGATCCCATCTCAAAATTTCTCAATAATAACTAAATCATAGGGTTTGGAGGGGCGGATGGCAATTGAAGCTTTGTTATTACAAGCTAGTCAACAAAAAAAAACGTAAAAATGTGGCCAATAGACACTTGTAGACAGTGATTGACATTTTCGCGCCAATTCCTTATTTTTAAACTAATGTGCGAAATTATTTGTTTACTCTATATATGTGATAGAAAATGCTTCCTTTTTTTATAGCGTTGGGTGCTTTGAGGGGTGGTGGTGACCGCCCCCACCCCCTTTAATCCACCACTGCCCTGTATAGGACATGTACCTGAACGGAACATTTGCTGCAGTTAAAAAAATTTTAATGTCTGGTGCAACCTCTCACGTCGTGACGACGTGGCAGGTGGCACTTGAAATACGAAAAATATATTGTTGATGGTAGCGCATGTCCCATCACTCCTATAATGTATGTAACTTTATAGGCACGTCTATCTTCATGAAAGCACTTTCGGACACACCGAGATCGGGCTCATCGCCTAAAATAATTTATCACGTGTTTAGAATTAATAGCGATGGGCGTTAATTCTATTTAATGTTATTTGTATATTGTAGTAATAAAATTTTACGTACTAACAGTACCTATTTACTGACTATACTTGCTATTTTATAACTTACATAACTGTTTACAATAGTTACCCCAAACATCACGGTGGACATTTCAGCAAATATGTCAATGGTAGGGTCTTGCTCCACCTCACGAATTAGATTGTATATAAACTGATTTGGTGCTTGCTTGTTCATAGCTAAATACTCTGAATAAAAAAACATTGTATTAATTACCGTTCAGAAAGATCCTACCATCAGTTGAAACACTGAAGTTATACGCACTGTATGTCAACCAGGTAATGAGTGACATATGATGCAAATGTCAATAATATTAAAATTTGCTTGATGCTCATAGCTGCGTTTTGTGCTAACTTCCCGACCAAAATATGCACGAGCGTCATTTCGATTCCTTGGGGGCCAATTGACTCCCCAACCAAGGGTTGGGGAAACAGTACGCTAACGCTTCCTCTTAAAAACCACAAATTACCAGTTCTCTTTTTGTTGAACAGAGGTCTCCAGACATCATGTACTTCTGAGCGTAAAGTATGTAAGTTCCTTTTAAATGGAAACAATTTTTCAGAGAATGGAAAATCACTGGCGATTCCGTGAGCAACTAAATTAAATTCCATCTCCTCTAATTTGCTGTCCATCAATGTAATTATTGGTGAATCATAAGACACTAGTTGGTCCATAACTCCATCTGAAAATTCGACAAACAGCCACGGAGAGAATAAATCAATAGATTTCTGGTGGGAAGAAAATTAATAAATGTACATAATAGTCTCCTTAGTAACTTTGTAAAACTTGCTGTCACTCATTGTTAAAATTAACTTTGTATAGTTTTACGAATAAAATTAAATTAAAAATTCACAACCGGTTTCGGCTCACGCCATCGTCAAGTGTCAAGTCAAGTCCGGTTGTGAATTTTTAATTTAATTTAATTCGTAAAACTATACAAAGTTAATTTTAACAATGAGATTTATAAATGTTCCGTCTCTTGAATAAATCCAACCCTATTATGTATACAATAAATATAATAATGTATATATAATATATAAATTATATTCTGCGCCCAAATGAAAGACTAAGTCAAGTTGATACCTATTGTACTTGCAGAATTTAATTTGTTATAATTCAAATAAACAACGAAATAACTGTAAATTTCTTTATAAAATATAATAAATAATACGCTGCACCTCTCATCAGAAGTTAGGTTAAGAGCGCCTCAGCAATCAGAGCTAGGGTCGAAGACCCACCATGTTGGATTTTCCTTATGTGTAAAATTTGTCAATATATTATTACCCATAACGTTTCTCACGCTGGCTTTAGTGGCGACATGTGACATTTTGAAAAATCCTTTCTCGACGTGTTTCTCTAAGTCTCTCAGTAGTGGATCAACACCTCTTACAATTGAACTAAAAATTATGTCTTCGGAGCTATTGTTGAACATCTGGTAGAACCGCTTCTTGCACTTTGGAAATTCATCCCCTCATACCAAGAACATAAAAAGTACTTAACTCTTTATACCGGATGCAAGACATAGGCAACTAGACTAGGGTATTCTACAATAGCAGGGGGGGGGGGCGTAAGCAAGGTCCCGCATAAGTACATTTTCAAGAATTTCCCATGCAAACATACCGTACCTAAAAACCACTAAACACTTACGATATTAACTCCGTCCTACGAGCACCCTCCTTCCTCTCCGATGCGCTTTTGGAAACAAAACAACAGCCACAAATAATATCATACAATTCCTAAGAGCCGCTGGCCTCTTCTTCTACATTCATTTAACCATCCCCCTCCCTCCCCACTACTTACACAACAGAACGGATAACTTTCTACCACTAAATAATCGGTAAACATTCCCAATTTCCTAGCTCAAATTCCCAACAGGGACCCGCGCTTTAAAAATAAAAAATAAAAATAAAAAAATAACTAACCGAATTCATTCAAGCAGATGTAAATTGGCTCAAGTTTATACTCATGCTTAGGTACGTATTATTACATCGAAGTGTTTAACAAACAAATAAATGACACAGGCATTGCACCCGTCATAAGACTATTCAGCTTTTTTTTTTTAAGTAAAATCAAAAAGAAAAGAAAAATCAGCCCATGCTTACCACTAACGGATATCAATCCATCATTGGTTTCACCCATAAAATAACTGACTCCTGCGTAGTGGCAATTTTTTTCCAGTAAATGTTTGCTGGAGAAGAACGGTTGAAAGTGGTCGACTTTCCTGAGTACGACAGAGAGCCACGGCAACCAAACCGCCAAAATTTCTACCTGATCTGACCCCTTCATGTGCCTCAGAGTTTGGTACAAATCTGAAACAGGAATAAGGGTATGGCCAAGACACGCTAGTTTTCCAAAACAGACAGTCAGATTTCCAGGCAGGACCATAGCAACCGTATCAGTCGGGGCATGTGTGGCACGTACTCCGAAATCCATCCGAAAGGTTGTTGATTCGAGTCCTACACTTGCTACATTTTCTGGTCATGCTGCGAAGGCATTTACTGCAAGTGGCCCCGGACCTTCCTATATGTGTGTAAAAGAGGGCTTTATAGTCCTAACTCCATCAGGTTGGCTTAATAACAAAACAAAAGTTATTAGTTAATTTATTTATTTATGTAGCACCTGCACTCAACATTCAAGAAAATACGGAACAGGAATGAACATATTATTTTCATTCCGGTAAAATCCGGAGTCAGGGGTGTTCGTAACCTGCAGTACCTAAGGAACACTGCACGGCACCACCAGTGGGCCGATAATGACGATTGGTATTAACTTACTCCTGCAACGGTTGAAACTGTAAACAAACAAATTTTTTATTCGGTAGCACTTTACATTGTAAAAGTGTCTTGTTAACATTTTTAATACCAGAGTATTATATTAACCCCGGTTTTACAATATAATCGCCATGATCGGGCCACAGATTAGGAACGAACAAAGTTCTTAACCTTATGTTCCTAGTATTTATTCTGAGATTGACTCGAGGGTATAAAATCATTAATTCTTTTTTGCACCTGACAGTGGAAGGTCCAATCGTCTCTCAATTATTTTAGCGATCGGTTGCAGCACAATGTTTTGTATTCCTGTTTGCTTTCTTACCTTCGTTCTCACTTTATGTCTCACTTTTATTGCTTTCCAATTTATACGTAGTATAAGGAAAGCTTTGTGACGGTCGAAATGTTCGATTCCGAGATTTCAACGGATTTACACGTTTTAAGGTACCAGGAACCCAAAAAAGTGGTTTTTACGAAATGTCTGTCTGTCTGTCTGTCTGTCTGTCTCTCTGTCTGCCTGTCTGTCTGTCTGTTCGTCGATTTCCGGGCAAACTACTCGGTTGATTTTGATGAAATTCGGCATGTTGGTTCACAAAAATCATACCTCGGGAGTCGGGATTCTTTTTTTATTTTGGGCTAACTCAATTTGGGGGGGTTTTATTCTCAAAAAACTAACAAAAAAACGTCTAAAAAAATTATTTCCCAAAAACCGCTCCAACGATTTCTTTTAAATCGACATATAATGTAGTTGATGTTAATATTGATAAAATGCGGGGGGTCGCTTGCCCCCTGATAGTTTGCTTCTGGGGGTAAAAAATCACGCTCAAATGCATTGCGTGCCCTGCCAGTATTGCTGTGTGGTAATATGTCGGTCTGACCTATCTAGAATTTACCTCACAACCAGTGACGAGTGACGTCAGGTGGACAACCCCCCCCCCCCCCCCCCCCCGAGACATCGGAAATTTATCCATAGCAAATTATGTACCATGAAATTACTCATTTTCTCTATCTACTAATTTTGATAAATTGGAAAGCATGTTCGAGTAAACTCGGACCGGTTCTTTTAAAATGGTGTAATCCACTAGGCACCAACCCTGTTCATGTGAGTTTATTATCTACCTCGTAATTGAGCTGTGTTTTCCGTTGGCTAGGACAGTCAGGGGATGATTTCCGAGGGAGAACTCACCCCTGTCAACCATCCTGTCATCATTAAACAGCAAAGCTTTGAAAGGTAGCAATTGTTTTATGGTAAAGAAGCACAGATGTGGATGACTTACCATATTTATTCGTGAAAACGCGGAAGTAGCCCATCAAAAAATTCGGAATGTACGGTATTTCTCTGGGAAATTGAAAGGCGAATTTGTAAAAGCGGTAATTATCAAAAAAGTACTTTGCCAAAAAGGCAGACAACAAACTTAAGAGGAACCATAGTAGATACATGTCTAGTGCTTGTATTAAAGCAGCTGACAATCGTCAAAAGCACTAGCACACAGTCAATGAACATTATATATTGGAAATTATCCTAATCGCGATTATCGCTTATTATAATGAACTATCAGTGAGAAAAAAACTGCACCATGACAATTAATTGCCATTGCAGTGGAGGGGGTCGTATTTGTTGAGGCAACTGTATCAATACAGACGTCCTGCAAACTGTCACAGGCACTAGGTGGCTTTCAACCGAGTATGGGAACAAACGTAGCGACCACCCAAATCAAGCTTAAAATTAAATAGAAGTTCTATTATAGAACAGTCGCATTGACCATATTCTAGTACCTAGCAGGAGCGTAGTGTAATTGTGTTGTTGTTTCTAACGCCTGCTTTCAGCATTTCTGCTTTAAGCAACCCTGTCAGCCTGGCGGGGGGAGTGAGCCTGTTTGTTAACTTGAGGCACCCTAAGGGCAGACTCTTTCACCTCGGGGAAAGGGAAGTTGACTAACAGGGTGGACCTCCTGATTATAGTGGATTCCGAACCACTTGGGGAACATGGTAAAGTCACACGATTAAATCGGAGGTGACCAGGACTCGACTTATACTGCCTGAGCGAGTTATCATGTCCCACCAGGTTCCCCTGCCAACGCTGTGCACACTACCAAGTTGCCGCAGTTTGAAACATGCTCTGCTCTAATGGAATCAACATGGTAAGGCCGTTGGTAGTGTAATTGTAATTTTTTTGTCGGAAAGACTTTTTATGGACCCAGACTCATAGTAGCCCATAGGTCCCTTGTTCAATGTCAACGACACCATGGATTTCGGACATTTTTGCTTTCCAATTTATACGTAGTATAAGGAAAGCATTGTGATGGTCAGAATTTTCGATTCCGAGATTTCAACGGATCTACACGTTTCAAGGTCCCAAATAAGTGGTTTTTACGAAATGTCTGTCTGTCTGTCGCTCTGTCTGTCTGCCTGTCTGTTCATCGATTTCCGGGCAAACTACTCTGGCAATTTTGATGAAATTTTGCTCACATAAATCATGCCTTGGAACCATTTCTTTATTTCGGGGTAACTCAATTTTGGGGGTTTTTATTTTCAAAAAACTCCAAACAAACGAACTTCTAAAAAAATTATTTCTCAAAAACGGCTCCAACGATTTCTTTTAAATTCACCTGTATTGTAGTCGTTATTAATGTTAACAAAATGCGGTGGGCCGATGACCCCTTGATAATGTTTTTGGGGGTAAAAATAAAAACAAGTCAATTTTCAAGAAATCATTTGAAATTCACGCTCCAATACATTGCGTGCCGTGCCATTATTATTAAATTATTTACTATGCAATAACTAATTATCTGTATCTACTAATTGATACATTTGAAAGCATTTTCGGGTAAACTCGGACCGGTTCTTTGTATAGTTTCTGTATTTAAAATTTGGTCATTGACAAACTGATATAAATTCTCGATGTCAACCTACATCGGCTACAAGCGATAATGGACAAGCTGAGACAAACTTACCATTGACGCAATGAAACAGGCGAAAGCACGACTTAACCAAGTACTTATACGAATCTAGCAGGTGCGTAGGCACATCAAGTCTGGCAATGAAAATGTATTTACTGTATAGTACTGTATTGTACAATATAATACCTGACGGGGCCTGCAAATACCATGACTATATTGAATATATATCAGACTGTTTGGTTGTACAGTCGCAGCATCCGACGCATATTTCCTTTTTGCTTTCCCATTTATACGTAGTATAAGGAAAGCTTTGTGACGGTCGAAATTTTCGATTCCGAGATTTCAACGGATTTACACATCTTAAGGTACCAGGAACCCAAAAAAGTGGTTTTTACGAAATGTCTGTCTGTCTGTCGTTCTGTCTGTCTGTCTGTCCGTCTGTCTGTCTGTGCTTCGATTTCCGGGCAAACTACTCGGTCGATTTTGATGAAATTCGGCATGTAGGTTCACAAAAATCATACCTCGGAACTATTTTTTTTATTTGGGGCTAACTTAATTTGGGAGGGGGACGTTTATTCTCAAAAAACTCCAAAAAAACGGCTAAAAAATTTATTTCTCAAAAACGGCTCTAACGATTTCTTTTAAATTCACATATATTGTATTGGTTATTAATGTTAACGAAATGCGGGGGGTCGCTTGCCCCTTGATAGGTTGCTTCTGGGGGTAAAAAAAATAAAAATAACTAAATTTTAATGAGAAATGACTAAAAAATAATTTTTCTGCGAAACCTTTCTATCGATGATTTCTACCTTCAGGTATGTTTTAGATGTTAAATTGAGTAATGAAACCGGACAGGTTGCTTTCCCAGAAAAGTATTTGGTTTTGTAAAAAAAATGTTTCATTTGAAAAAAATGATAGAAAATTCACGCTCAAATGCATTGCGCGCCCTGCCAGTATTGCTGTGTGGTAATGTGTTGGTCTGACCTATCTAGAATTTACCTCACCTCCAGTGCTCCAGTGACGTCAGGTGGACACCCCCCCCCCCCCCCCCGAGATATCGGAATTTTAACTATAGGAAAATTATTTACCATGAAATTACTCATTTTCTCTATCTACTAATTTTGATAAATTGGAAAGCATGTTCGAGTAAACTCGGACCTGTTCTACGTTAAGTTGCGAACCTCCACCTTAAGAGTTTCCAGTACAGTCTCAATG
Organism: Psococerastis gibbosa; assembly: GCA_963971405.1. Classification (NCBI taxonomy): domain Eukaryota; kingdom Metazoa; phylum Arthropoda; class Insecta; order Psocodea; family Psocidae; genus Psococerastis; species Psococerastis gibbosa. The sequence goes on from OZ020487.1 coordinate 32,099,883, forward strand.
AACTGGACTATTCCGTTATTATTCCCTATTTTAGTAAGTCAATTTCCCTGAATGGGAATAACACGGCCGGAAACAGAAGTAAATTCCCATGAGATCTCTGTTGATCACATGCAAATTAAATTTGCCGACTTGGATTGCTGAGACGAAATTTAATCATAGGGAAATGAATGAGTGGGTGGAAAATTCACGAATTAGAGAGAGAGAGAGGAGTTGGCTACAGTAAGTTTCTTCACTTGGCTCTAATTGCAGCCGACTCAAATGCAACTGCAGGATAATGCACTTTCATTGTTCAACGTTTACCGTACAGTTGGTATTTGTTATATTAGGTACGATAGTTTAATGCATATTCAAATTTGTGAGCTAATGGGGACTTCTGTATAATTGTAATAAATTCGGTAGGTAACCAGTTAGAGACAAGAACCGTAGCCAATGGCCATTGCATTAGGGTTAGCATGAAAACAAGACTTTACTGTTCGCCTTTTGTTTTTTTGTTTTTCAATAAAGTCGCTTTTCAATTTAAATTTCAATTGCGGAACCAATCAGCTATAAAAAATGGTAGCCATTGGAAATTATTCTTGCAGCCGATTGGTTAACGCATTTTTGTACTTAACGGAGTTAGCCTTCTACTAAGATTCTTATGCGTTCTTCGAACACTCCAAAAGAATAATTGAAATGACTTAATGAAAAAATACGGGTACCTTATGGCATTGCAAAAGATCAAAATGTTTGATAATACAATAGCCTGATTTAAAAAAAAATGTCATTATTTCTCATATTTTTATATAACAATATACAGTATATAGGCCCTATTTAAATAAAAAAATGTAAAGTACCGGTATTTAATCTCTGGTTGGAGCCATAATATTCTGGAATGCAGAACTTTATAGAAAACTCACACTTCATTCTTTATGTTCCAATTGGCTGGCTAGTTGGTTGGCATCCAGGAATAATGCATTTTATTAATTAAATGATTATTAGTGTCTATATTGTTGACCTACAACTACGCAACCCAACAGCTTATGCAGAGACGTCATTGGGGGTCGCAGGAGGTTGCCATCCGCCCCCCCCCCCCATTCCCATTTGAGATTGGAAGAAATCATTACAACTTTTATTACAAAATTAATGTACTTGGTTGTCACCTGCCTCCCCCCCCCCCCCCCCCCCCCACAGAAAAATATTGAAATGACGCTTTCAGCTGAGCTTATATGGTGTCCACCTTCAACTTCATCTATAGACTTACTTAACATACTCGTGACGTATACAGATAAAAAATGCATGACGAAACCAGTTTTTTCGCATTCTCAGTTTGGCTGCAATGCTCTATCAAGCGTCTGACATTTGATGTGTCGTATGTAGCCAAGAAGCCAGTTCATGATGGATGACTGTGCTCCCATCAAGGGAAATTTGAAAAATAGTCAAAGGAAAGACGATACCTACTCATCTCTGAAATACTAGTCCATTTCTTATTAGCATTCATGCGCCCGTGTGTCTCGCACATAACAACTCTTGCTTTATGTCTATTTTTCTAGAATTTATTTGTTTTTATGAAAATAGCTTCCGGTTTCAAAACCAGGGCTGTTACAAAATATGAAATCCTGGTGAAGCATTGGATAATATTGCGTTAATTTGAAGAATCTTGGTCAAATCACTGTACGGTTCAAGGTGTAACTTTACCGTAGTGGGTAATTGGGTTATCCACATTTTTAATTATTTTTTATTGCTGTAATATATGCAGCCTATATGATACTTAGGCCTATATACTGCATTGTATATATAGCAGTACTATACCTTTTTTTTCATTTCGGCCAATGGGCCACGATTATTAGATTAGATTTTGAAAAAATAACGGGTGAGGATGTCAGGTCGATGGAATTCAAAACTTTTATTCTAAGGGATGTGCTATTTTTTATACCTTTACAGTCAGTATTTTTCTGTAATATTGGATTTTGGTCATAAAACGGACAAGGGGCGGGGGTCTCTTAATTGCTATCTGTAGGTACTTCTCGCACTTAAAAACCCTTGTTACGACAACTTCCCCGCAAGGGGCTGAGCTTTCCGCAAAATTTTTACTTTTTTTAAAAATTGTTAATTTAATTTTAAATTTTTAATCTGTTTTGCTCACCAGGTTTAATTTTTTCTGCCTCTGTGGCATTTAAGCCATTTCTGTAGGCCCTCTCTCAACCCTCACTGGAGATGCAAGGGGGCCATGCCCTCCCCAAATATTCAATAGAAGAAAATGATTAAACACTCATTTCAATTTAATTGCTCAGAAATACAAAATGTAAGTTCACAGGCACAACGCACAGGCTAGTGATCATTATCAGTGTTGAAAGTGTTCTTTCGCAGCTTTACCGCAGAAAATTACCTCAGAATGGTCTTGAAAAAATTTGCATCTTGCCCCTCCTAAAAAAATTGCAATGTACGGCCCTGCTCCCTCTCTCTGTCACTTTCTGTAATGTATTCCATTCCTATGTCTAATAGCGGCATCTCCCTTAAACCTTTTCTCCACAAATGGCGCGGCAGATGGCAGTGCAATATCGTTCTGTGGCTTTCATTAGTTGAAAGGGTTCCCACGGGAAGCGCCACCAAGCAGACCTTCATCGATCGCGATGGACCAGCCTGTTGCTGCAACAGTTGCCATGGTTACGCTATCCGTTGCTAAGATGACTTATCACGAATACAAACAGCCTCACTACGCGTTATTTGTACAAAGTCATATTTCTCATGAATTATCGAACATAAATAAGACATAACGTAGAAGAAGAAATGACCCTCTAACCTTTGATGCATAGTATGCAGCCGGCACTAACGCCGTTTGGTCACAATTTTTGTATGCGTAGAAAATTGGAGGCGTGAAAATAGGAAGACAATTCGACTTTGTACAAAAAAACGGCAAAATGAAGCAACCAATTTTCCCCTAACTGCTGTGTTTTCTATTTAATTTTCTCATTGTACTTGCATTGGTATAAGCTACTATAGGCCTAATAGACTGCTATGCATTGCTTATGCAAGTAACATTGTAAAACTCATATCTCTTCCAGACATTTATGGAATGCGAACATTCATAATATAGTGTACAGCATATGTGTGCAGTACACTGTATTATGATCTTGTCAGTGTGCTTTTCTCAGAAGCATTCTAGTAGGTACAGTGTGTTGCTGATTTACGTCTCCTCTGTGGTCATTTCAAGCTATGCCTGTGTTGACGTGTTGCATAGACATGTAGAATAGAGGGGAATTTCCCCGAACGGTGCGCAGTGAAATAATGTAAGAAAATCGACCCTCACCCCTACCGGAACTTGTTTAAAGCGAAGCCGAGAAAACCGTGTGCTTGAAAGCGTTATAAATAAATATTATATATAAATAAATTATTTTTAAATTTTAAAATTTTTTTGAAATTATTATTATAAATAAATTTCATATGTTTTTGTTTAATTTAATGAATATACCCTTTGCTGTCTACGCATTCAGGTCAAATGTGCCTTACTTATCCTAAGCAAATAGCCTTCCTTTATTGTGCATTTGTAATGCGTTCATGTCCTTTGAGTTTACGCACCAGCTGGTTTTGGAATTCTCGGTTGAAAATTAGCTTTCTGAATCCCTTTTTGACAAAGAAACCGAATCCGGCTGCATCAAGAAAACTATTAGGGCATTATTTTTATTTAGTTACAGACTTACAGTGCGTTTTTTATAGAACTTTTACATTGGAAGGTATGTTGGGTATATTGCTTTTGACTTGAGCTTTTAAGTTGGAATTTATTGCTCATGTAAGAGGACAGAGGCATGTAATTAATACATTCCTTGCCAACAATGCATATTCTCATGTAAATATAGAACTTTTTCACTTCATGTTTAATAAGGGATTTGCATGAAAGCATGACAAGTAATAAGAAATTAACAATTGCTTAAGTTGTGTTTTAGTACCCGACCACGATAGGATGACATTTGGAACACATTGTTATTTGAGAGTTTGTTATTCGGGAACCTGCATAAGTGGACCACTGAGTTTTTTCTATTTTTATAAAGGTTCCAAAGGCGGCTGTTCCACTTGTCAATATTCCGTCATTTGTACATCAATAATTGATGAGATTTATGTTTTAATGAGACTATTATGTAGATATTGTAAGGCCAGCATCAAGAGCGTCACAATACTTAACTTATCTGCTATAAATTTTAAGTTATAATATGGTAGAGACTTATTATTGATGCATAACTTAAATGACGGAATATTGACAATTGGAATAGCTTTGGCGGCTATCCTATCGTGGTGGTAGGTTTGCACAGTGCTTACATACGGGTAATATGGTACATTTCTGAAAGTTAAGAAACAACCGGAGGGGTACCCTATACAGTATGTACAGTACGTATAGTTGAAGGCCTACAAAATCATATTTCACAAGAAATCATTGAACAATGAGCAAACAGAGACTGTATTAACTGTATTGAACTGCATCATCATATTCACGAATCAATTGTATAAAACTGTACAAAATCATTACAAAAGGCAACGCATTAAAATTGAGATAATGAGAAAGATATTGCTGCAATCGTCTTTGCTCAGCCGGATTCAGATTTCTCATCAAAAAAGCGAACCGGAATATAAATTAACAAACGAAAATTCAAATACTACGAAAGTCAATCAATAAAATTTACGGTAGCCCCTAAGGATAATTTAGCTGTAGGCTTAGTAATAGAACAACAAAAAGTCAAGATTTATTTATTTTATCTATTTGTATGAGGTTATTTTAGAGGTATTTTAGAGTATTTTATGGACTACTTTACTTATAGTGGCCCATAGCAGGGACGGATCCAGCCCATTTCTGGGAAGGGGGGGGTAGTTGTGGGTCAAAATAGGAAAACATAATGTACATATAAAGGATCGATTAAATTAGAGCGTAATAAATTAATTTACAATAGATTTACCAAAAAAAAATTTTTTTGGGGGGGGGGGGGGAAAGCAGCAACCCCCCTGCCCCCCCTGTATTCGTCCTTGGCCCATAGGTCCCTTGTCCAATACCAACGACCCCATGGATTTCGGACATTATTTGTATTGCTTCCGTATGCATTTTTGGACATGGGCAAACTGGTATACGTTCTCGATGTCAACCTATACCGGCTACAAGCGATAATGGACAAGCTTAGACAAGCTTACTATTAACGCAATGAAACAGGCGAAGGCATGACTGAACAAAGTATAGATACGAGTCTGTAGACCTATAGTTGCAGCTGTGGCAAAATTTGTATTTTTAATATAACTTAATAAAGCTGCTCCAACCGAGCTTTACGTCCAGCGGTTATGACGAGGCATAGATCACGGGTTTGAATCCCGCCAAGTCCAGATTTTACTTAATCCTCTAATTTCGGTTATAATGAGGAGGTTGCCTCTTCAGGCTTCAAGTTACTTTAATGTCAACATTATACGCGATTATAATGCTGCAATCGGTTTCCCGGTACTGTAGTATTATACATTAGTGTGCCCATTATGGACATTTTCCAAAGATTTACCCGGTGCTGTAGGATGGGTAAAATCATTGAAGCCTAAATTTACGTCTAGGAAAATAATTTGACATGGAAGGTGACTCGTTACTACAATTTATACAATAATAGATAAATATAAAGACACATACGACTGTACGAGTTCACTGTAATTGGTTCCTTTTTTTATGGTACTTATAATCGGAAAAAATGAAACAATTTTGACTTGCAGCTTGTTATCAACGTTTCCGATTGACATGGGCCAACGGCACATGAAACTTTATAACTTAATTACCAACAATATTAATATTTCTGTAAAAAGTCAGCTGTAATAAATTAGCGAATGACAATGAATTTAAAAAAAGAATGAAAAGAATTTACCAACTTGCCGCCACGCTGTCGGCAGCCTTGCACGAAATGAATGTAAATGGTAAAATATTTGACTTTATATAACGAAATGAAAACGGAAAAGCTATAAAATTGGGTGTTGACCCGCGGCTGTTGCCTTTTCCACGGCAACTTTTTGTTTTGGGCTGAGTTGATGTTTCGAATCAAAATATACATGCGGGTATTCTACATTTAGTTATTATAATTTTTTTAATGTAAACGCATACCATTGGTATTCTACATTTTGTTATTATAGTTTTTTTAATGTAAAAAATTTAGACGCATAGGTACTAACAATTTAATGAATGTATCCTATTGACCTCTTCAGTCGCGTCTGTAGGTTAGTATCCGTAATGAGTTACAATTGTCTGCAACAGTTTTCAAGATCACACTTTTGCTGTGACCATAACTACCTTACCACTACCCTGTTCACGACAGTTCGCTATAACTCAGCCATTTCTTGGATTTTTGAAATGAAACTTTCAGAGATTAATAACAATATACAGGCTATGTAAACATAACATCGAAAAATCAGACTAAAGCTTTTTCTAATACAGTGGAGTGAACTTTTGTAGCAGAACATATGACTAGAATAGGTGCATATATACGGTATCTTAATATATTACCTAACTTCTCTAGTGACATCCTTTGCTTCATACACGAGTCCCAGTAATTTCTTCTGCTGTTTCCCCATAACTCATAAATCGTTATGATATTCGAAGGAACTCGTTGAAACTCATGTATGCATTAAGGACATCACTAAGGAAGTGAGACAGGCATCATTCTTTATGCCAGTAGGGCCATCTAACGCTGTACAGGGAAGATGGCAAGTTGCTTCTTAATTGTAGGGATGAAGTTGAGAATTTGAGGTGAAGAAGAGGTGAGGAGGTGAGAAGGTGAGTAGGTGAGGAGGTGAGGAGTCCACCAACTTTTTTAAAATAATTGTAACCTTTAATTTCGTATGTAGGCCAAACTGGCCACGATTATAAAGACAGGATCAATGAGGAACTGTTGGTATATTGAATACAATGTCGTCGGGCAAAAAAACTCCTCAATTTTTTTTATATGCCGTATATAATTGACCAAAATGGTGTCTGACTTAGGCAACTTAAAAAGTAAATAGAGAAAAAAATATAAATAATGCATCCCTGACTATAAATTGTTAAAATAAACCTGTGGGGTAGCCGGAAAATTATTTTTATCCACACAATGAAGTCTGCATTCTCCTTTCTTTATGGTACATCCTAAGTACATGTCTTCACTGAGAGATACGCACCTATATATATTGCCTCATTAAAAAACTGCAATTCAAAAACTTAATTATCCATTCTACTATAACATAAACATAAGCTCTCATAAAAGGGATGGAGAGCAATTAACGCGGGAGCAATGAAAATTTAGGATAGCACTAGGGGTGAAGCTGTGCCAGACAAGCTAAATATGGGCGTTGGAAGTTAGGTGGTGGCCAGGCTCGCAGTTCTCTCGTGAAGGCGAACAGAGAGGGTTGTCAGCAAACCCGTCAGCTGCGTACCGCGCGCGAGTTCTTATCTAGGTAACCATGGAAACGGCTCTAGTTTTGGGGCATTTTTAGGGGTTTGTTTACTGTTTGAGAAATTTCAAAGTGGGTAGCTGCGTTGGTGACGTAAGCCTGAGGGCCTTATTGAACAGGTATAGATCCAAGTATTTGTACTTGCAACTTTACCTATAGGTGATGAAGCAGTAGAGTCCGGGCTGTTGGGCTATGTTCGATCTGAAAGCATCTTTCCATACTACTATTACTATAGAAGAACGCATTCAGATTGACCTCGGCCCATCAGCCCGGGTTCTACACTTCATCATCTTACTCCGGCAGTCCGGGCGTGAAAGCCATTATAATTACAAGTATATTATTCCTAAATTTGACAGTTTTCTTAGAATAGAGTTCTCTTATAATATTCAGCCTACGGTTAAAAAGCGTGCTGAAATAATTGGTGCTAATCATTTATTTAGCCTATGCGTGTTAAAAAAAGAACATTTAAATTTAAATTACCCTTCCCAGAACATTCCTCTTCACACATTTTTTTTAAACGTCAGTTAAGCAAGATGCATTTGAATTTAGCACACAATAAAGTGTTTGGTGGGCTATTGCCAAATTGCGATAGCCAATGATCAAAAGGACTTGAGGTTTCGTGTTCCTCATTGGTTACGGTAATTGGCAATTAGCCTATCGTACACTTAATCAGTTTTTCGTACCGACTTCAAACGCCCCATTAAGCGAGAGCACTTTTATTTAAGGCGAGTCCCACCATTGTTTGTAAAGTCTTGATAAGTGGAAGCCAGCTGCAGAATGCCCGATGCTACGATATGTATTGGAATAAAAAAAACAGCAGGATTTACCAAGACTCTTCAAAGGATCAGTGGCGCGTATAAAGGGGGCCCAGATGCGGGCCCCTTCCGCATTTGGAATAAATAAGTCAAAATGAATTAATGATCGAGAGTTGTTGAAATGCATAATTTACCAGATCTAATAAAAGGTTGCATCAACAGTGAGTGATAATCATTTTGGTTGGTAGGCTTCAACGTTTCTCGTCCATTTGCCCGCAGCAAGAAGTGGTAAGAACTCTGAATTTCACCCGGAAGGTTGTTGGGTCTCTTTCTGAGAATTTCGTCTCACTTTTTTTGGAGTTTTTGTGGGTTACTAGAAGAAATTGACCAGGCATAGGATTTTTATGAACCTGCATGTCAAAATGCATCGTGTAACTTGTCTACAAATCGTTGAACTGACAGACAGACAGACTGACACGCAGACATTTCGTAGCAAACACCTTTTTTCGTTCTTGAGAGCTCAAAACGTGTAAATCCGTTGAAATCTCGAAATCGAAATTTCGACCATCGCTAAGCTTTCCTTATAAATAAGAAAGCAGTAAAAGTGCAATAATCTTGGAGAACAGGAGAAATACTCTTATTTAACATGTACGTACTCAGTACCTACGAGTATCGAGTACGTAGGGTGAGATAAAACCCCGTACGGTACCAATATCCTACGCTTAAACCATAGCGACAGTCATTTATCTTAATAATAGACGTCATTGCCCCACAGCTTATTGTAATAATTATTAGCAAATTAAACAGTTGTCTGTAACAAAGGTGATGTGTGGCAAAAAGTTGTAATTGATACAAATTCAATTTTATTATTTATACGACCTTTATTGTTTATCGTATATGAGGTTAGAGTTAGGTTAGAACACTATAATTAGCCATTCATGTAGAGACAAGCTATTTTTACTTTTCTTGTTAGGAACAACTTATGAGACAACCGGAGGATAAATACCTTATCAAAGTCAAATTTAATTAATTAATTAAGTCGTAATTCAGGCCAAGGCTTAGGTATCCTAATTGGCGCTCCTATAGTTAGGAAGTACAACCGCGGGAGAAAAACCTTGTAGGTTTGCAGAATCAAATTTCACAGATCATCCGTGACCACCCAAACTGATTTTGTCAGTACAGTACCGATTTTGACCGTGAATGTCCTGCATACTGATTGGAAATGGAAAGGACGCAAAAATGTACTGATTTTACTCTGGTGAAATAAATTGAAATACAAGCGATGAACAACTTTTGTATAAAAATATTGCGCCCAACCAATCAGATCATTCAAATCATGGACTTTAAAAATTTCTAATGCTAATGCAAAATTGTTTATACTAGTGCAGGTGCAGGTCTGTATCTTTCTGATAGTTTACCTACCAATACAGGCCTATACGTTACAAAAAAGGCTGAACATCGTTGCTTGTTTTTAAACTATTTGAAAACTCTTGAAATAGCTAGATTTTCAGAAAATCTATCAATTTAAAATAAAAAAATCTTAAAAATTTTCCAGAAGAGGGTGTACCCTTGGACCCCCTCAAGCCTCTGTAATGATTTAATTTTTTACAAATCTGTTCAGCCTATTATGGCATTCGAGTTACATTAGAACATTATAATTAGCTCTTGAACCACATATAAACCATTTTTACTTTAATTGTTTGTACAACCGGAGGAGAAAAACCTTGTAAGTGTGCGAAATCAAATTGCACAGGTCAAACCTTATAATCGCAAATGGTGTTAGAGTTCGGTTCGACTCAAACTGCAAAAAATACATAGGAAGACTTGATAAAGCAGGTAGCGAATAGTAGGTGGATTTAAATTTATAACCGCCGTATGTAGCACTGACAAAGCGGTGGTATACAATTAAGCCAATTAAGGAGAAAAATTTATGAGTTAGGTTAGGGTTAATTACAATCCTCATTTACCGTTGGAGAATTGAAATTAGCCCACCTAACCTAACTCATAAATTTTTCTCCTTAATTACTCACCCTAGCTTTGTCAATGCTCTATGCGGCGGTTATAAATTAAGATCTGCTTTTCGCTACATGCATCATCAAGTCTTCCTGCATATTTTGTGGTTTGTACTCAAAATCTCTGTCTTGGTTCTTTGTTCTCTCCGCCATTAATGTTTCTTGTGCTTACTTTGCATTTACATCCTGTTTGATAAATTCTCCTATATTCTCTGGCATTTGTATTAGCCCTTGAATTACAGATACGAGTACATAGCCTATGCCATTTTTACTTTCCTAGTTAGGAAGTGCAACCTGAGGAGAAAAACCTTTGCGTGTGAAATCAAATTTCACAGGCTTTGGCTTATCGTATATGGCGATACGGTTATAATATGAAGCCCATTCTATAAAAATGTATGAGTTTTGAGTATAGCTGCCTGCGCCACAAATTCAATCATAATAGACATCGATGGCCAGGTGGTAACGAGCTCGCACTTGTGCGAGTCTTTACACGCCATGCAATCGGAGACGTGTCGTATTCATCACGGGTAATAACCTACAGAGGCGACTGAAAAGGTCAATCGGATAGATTCATTAAATTGTTTGTATGCAATTTATCTTTAAAAAAAAAAAAAAAAACATTTAGAAATTAAATTCTTCTTTCAGGTATTACAGCGCTCCATATAACCCGGAAATAAGTCAAAATAAGTTATGGGAACACTGAGAGTTTACAGGACAGTTTGTCAAATCGGGCATTTGTTATAGAGAGGAATATCGGGGAATGCATTCATAAAGTAAACTATAACGCTATAGAGAGCAAATTCGAATCCGCCCCTAGTGCACTTAATACTAAAATTAATCTAATTTGCAACAATACGGGAAAACGCGGGGCCAGACATATACCCGACCACAACATCCGAAGTACCTATAATGGAAGGAGCTTGGAATGGAAACCATAGCTGGAGCAATCCCCCTGGCTGTCACGCCAGCGTATTTTTTTTCTGCGGGAACGGGGGAGTAATTGCCCCAATAGTCCGTTGACATGGCTTAGCAATCCGACCTTCACCCTATCCGAATTTCAATCTTCCACAAATTCTGTCAAGCATGGATGGCGAACAGTTTTTTGAAGTTTTTACTTATAACTACATGATTATTTGAACTTTCGTCAAATTTACGTTTGAATTTACACTATTCATAAGGTGAAATAACTTCGTACCGTCTAGATGTCAATAAATGTCATTTCCATTTCCCTCGTTCTCTATTGTCTCCACTACATTTTTCATTGGGTATACATTCCTCATTCCTTACCTAATCTTCAATTTTCCCCTTTGATTGTTCCCCATTTCTCTTTCCCCGTTGTCTCCACTACATTTATCATTGGGTTTACTTCTCGTTCCTCGTTTGCTTTGCTCCATTCAAAATCTTTTTAAATGGCGTAAAAATTACAAATAAGCAATTAATTTGTGAATACCACTCGCATAAGACAAACAAATCGACCGACACCCGCTCAATTGCTGGCAACTGAGTAGGCGGAACTACCATCACGACCATTCCCACAAATATTCCCGAACCGAACGACGGTTTTTAAATGTTTATATATATATTATTTTTTATGTTTTAATGGGTTATACGCACCTATATGTTACTGGCAGTGGAGATAAATCAAACAGGATGAATCCAGAAATAATGAAATTGGTCCAGCCCTTCTTGAGTTATGAGTAGTCATGAATAAACCTTTCAAGATTTTGTTTTATATATTAATAAGGTAGCTCAAGAATTTTTATGACCATTAATTTGGTGAAATAGCAGTGTAACTATCAAAACATCGCAAAAGAAATACCATTCTTCTTCTGCTTTAAAAGCCTCTTCTATGGAAGATTGGCGATCATCGTGGCGATTTCCGACCTTGCAGGCTGCTGCTCAGAATAGGGAAGTTGGGCTCTTGCTAAACCACTGCCTCAGGTTTTTCTGCCGGGAGTTCCTCCACAGTTCCTCTATCTTCCCTTGGATTATTACATGGAGAAGGTGATACTTTTTATTCCTCACCACATGTCCAAAGTTTGTTAGTTTCCATTTCTTAACTGTCAGCAGCAACTCGGTTTCTGTATCAATTTGCCTCAAGACCTCAGTATTGGGGTCACGATCTCTCCATGATATGCGCAACATTCGTCTGTTTATCCACATTTCAAATGCACTGATTCTGTTCTCCATAAAGAACACATCATAGAAGAGTTATAGTGCAGTCCGCCTGAAATAATAAAATATTGTTTAATGAATAAGACTGGGGTTGTACAAATCGGAATCGTATCTTAAACAGTAATAAAACAGAATGTGAATTGATGGGGTGGCTAATGGAAAGCTCGTTTGAGACGCGCCATGTTTCCTAAGGCCATTAGCTGACACTGCTCGTGGGAGCCCGCCAATAATCTATGCCATATCCGGGCTGTCGATGATTTATAGAGGTATACAATTTCGATGATTGGATCGAAGCCAAAATCTCCCCATGCAAATTGTTGCCCAAAGCTCCGATGCCACGTTTGTAGTGTTCACACCAGATATTGACTGTCAGGACCCAAAATAGCCTTTAGCTAGACTATCGTAGCTATTGCGCCTACTCGGTCATACCACTGCACTGTCAGAATCAGAATCTGAATAAATTACAATATATTAATGTGGCAAATAGAACAATACAATCCTAAAAGTGGTTCGGAATCCACTATAATCGGGAGGTCCACCCTGTCAGTCAATTCGTACAATCCTATACACATCTATCTCTAAATTTTAATTCACTAAGTCTTCTTAGCTTTCTTTTTGCATAAGACTACTGATAGTGGTATTTGGTATTTATATGTTTGCAAATAAATTATTATTTATTTATTGGTATAGCCTATATTGCTTAGCGAGGCCTGAAGTGAAAGGTTGTAATCTAATTAAAAACACTCCGCGTAAAAACGTAAAAACCAAAACCTGTATATTTTTCAAAATCAGATTTATTAATTAATTAAACAGCCCGTTGTCCCCTGGTGGAAACTTTTTCAAAAAAGAGACACGAAATTATGGGGTCTCTCACATTTTGACAGTAAAAACATTTAGATTTTACTTAATTAAATGGTACTATGCTACGATATACGGTATGTACATATATATGGACACTCCAAATTGAAACTGTTACAAACAGGGGGACCAGGGAATGTGAAGCAAAAATAAGTTAGAAATACCATTTATATAGCAGTAACGTTTATATTTTACAAGCGAAGACAATGCCTCTCAATGACACAGAAATTAGCTTTAACAAAATATGAATATTATGCTAGTATAATAATAAATAATTATGGTACCTTATTTTAATTTAATTAAAATCTCTTAAGAACAATAATTGTGAAAATCTACTCGTCTTTTTTGTAAATGTTATTTACTTGGCTAGACCCCATATTTTCTTCGTTAAATGCATAATTTGTAAATTAGGAAACTTTCCAAAATTTACTATTAATTTTGGTCAGATTACCACAAACTTTCGAACCCGCATTGCTGGGGGTAATATATTGGATGCATATAACAAGGCTTTATAATGACCAATTTCGGGGGCAAATTGGGAGAGCTGACCCTACTTCCCACACTTAGAGCCTTGTCCCGAGTGGACTAATTTGTTTGAGAGTCAACATACTGTATTATTATATGATATTGACTCATACCCAAATTTGGTGAACCCATGCTAATGTTACCGTTATCGCTTGAAGCCAGTGTAGGTTGACAACAAGTTTGTGCACTAGTTTGCCAATGGTAGGCTATATGGGAAAAATAGCAGTAATGTTCGAAAATCCATGGGGTCGTTGACATAGGTACCAATAAATTAGGCCCAAGTCAACACTCTTCAGGACATTATCTTTTTACAAGATTTATAATATGTATGCATGGTCATAAAAACATTATCAAAGGGTCAACGTTTTTGCTTTCCAATTTATACGTAGGGGCCTAGTATAAGGAAAGCTTTGTGATGGTCGAAATTTTCGATTCCGTGATTTCATCGGATTTACACGTTTTGAGGTCCCAGGAACCCAAAAAAGTGTTTTTTACGAAATGTCTGTCTGTCACTCTGTCTGTATGTCTGTCTGTATGTTTGTATGTCTGTCTGTATGTCTCTATGTCTGACTGTCTGTGCGTCGATTACCGGGCAAACTACTCGGTCGTTTTTGATGAAATTTTGCATGTAGGTTTACAAAAATCATGCCTCGGAATTTTTTTATTTTTTTATTTGGGGCTAACTTAATTTCGGGGGGTTTTATTCTCAAAAAAACGTCTAAAAAAATTTTTTCTCAAAAACGGCTCCAACGATTTCTTTTAAATTCACATATATTGTAGTCGTTATTAATGTTAACGAAAAAAAAAACCAAAAAAGTGTTTTTTACGAAATGTCTGTCTGTCTGTCGGTCTGTCTGTTCGTCAATTTCCGGGCAAACTACTCGGTGAATTTGAGTGAAATTTGACATGTAGGTTCACAAAAATCATACCTCGGGACCATTGTTTTTATTTTGGGCTGACTCAATTAAACGTTTAAAAAAATTATTTCTCAAAAACGGCTCGAACGATTTCTTTTACATTCACACATATTGTAGTCATTATTAATTAATGATAACGAAATGCGGGGGGTCGCTTGCCCCTTGATAGGTTGCTTCTGGGGGTAAAAAAATAAAAATAACCAAATTTTAATGAAAAATGACTAAAAAATAATTTTTCTGCGACACCTTTCCATCGATGACTTCTACCTTCAGGCATGTTTTAGGTGTTAAATTGAGTAACGAAACCGGACAGGTTGCTTTCCCAGAAAAGCATTTGGTTTTGTAAAAAAAATGCTTTTTTGAAAAAATTATAAAAAATTCACGCTCAAATGCATTGCGTGCCCTGCCAGTATTGCTGTGTGTTAATGTGTTAGTCTGACCTATCTACAGTATATCTACAGTATCTACTGTAGAATTTACCTCACCTCCAGTGACGTCAGGTGGACAACCCCCCCCCCCCCCCCCCCCCCCGAGATATCGGAAATTTATCCATAGGAAAATTATTTATTTACCATGAAATTACTCATTTTCTCTATCTACTAATTTTGATAAATTGGAAAGCATGTTCGAGTAAACTCGGACCCGGTTCTTATTGTAGTGCCAAGATATATTGGATACATCGGCGGTAGGTCCAGTCATATGGGATTCCAAACACGTTAGCGTTTTCTCAAAGTTGGCAACTTTCTTGCACAAAGTAAACGAGAATAATATAAGATTCCCACCATTCCAAACCCTCCGCAAGAAAAATTTGTAGAGACACTGTTTGAACGTGGAATGAATTGCAAACCACCTCCAATTTCAACTTTTTTGGCTGAATCTTTTTCCATCTCAAATTTCCACATGTGGCTCCTATTAAAAGGGAGAAAGAGAGAGAAAGAGAGAGACATTTCCATACGATTTTCATAGGCACCCACCTCATAATCGAAGAAACAATAGGCTACTTTATATTTTCTCGGTCACAATTTCCCCTTCCTTAAAGCATTGGAATATTGAAGGAAACATTGTCACAGAATTTGTCAAAAGATTCATTTTCTACGGTCACGATTTTCTCTTTTTTCTTTTTCTTGAATACAATTTCAACGCCATAGTCGTACTTGAAGGAAACTTTGCCACAGGATTTGTCAGTGAATTTAATTTCTGTGGTCTCGATTTTCCCTTTTCTAAGACATATGAATATTTGATGCAAACATTACCAGAGAATTTGTCAAGCGACTTAAGGCATAAAAGCATTTGAAGGTATTGTTGTCACAGAATTTGTAAATGAATTAAGTTAATTTTTTTCCGGAGATGTTTTTCACTTTTCTTAAGTATTGGAATATTTGAAGGAAACATTGTCACAGAATTTGTCAAAAGTTTCATTTTCTACAGTCTCAATTTTCTCATTTTTCTTTTTCCTTCCTTCGTCCGTTATTCTACGGACCAAGGGCATATATTCAACTGAAACTGCAAGGCAAACCATGTTTCATAGAGTACCAAAAACCCCCTGGGGGGTTTGTCTGGGCTAGCTTGAATAACATTTCAAAGCCATAGTAGTATTTAAAGAAAACTTTGCCACTGGATTTGTCAGTGAATTGAATTTCTGTGGTCTCGATTTTCCCTTTTCTAAAACATATGAATATTTGATGCAAACATTGCCAGAGAATTTGCCAAACAACCTAAGGCATATAAGCATTTGAAGGTATCGTTGTCACAGAATTTTTAAATCAATTAAGTTAATTTTTTCCGGACATGTTTTTAACTTTTGTAATGTACCGTATTGGAATATTTGAAGGAAACATTGTCACAGAATTTGTCAAAGGATATTCTGTATTTTCTTCGGTCACAACTTTCCTTCCCTTTTCTAAGTCATGGGAACATTTTTATTAAGGGTAACATTATCCCTGAATTTGTCCAGATATTAAGTTTTTTTCGGTCAAGATGTTACCTTTCCTAAGGCATAAAAATATTTGAAGGAAGCATTGACATAGAACGTGGAGACGGTGAATTAGCAAACTTGATTGTCGAGAGGATTGCAAGTGCCAATTAGCAAAACAATTGGACGATGCTGTTTGAACAGATCTGGGAACAGCTGTGGCAATTTGATTTTGTGGGTCTTCTAGCACTGTTCCGATAACTTTACTGGCTAAGGAGAAGTAGTTTAATTTCGGACTTCCTGAGGATAAGAAACTACATAAGTATGCGAATAGACTAGAAATAGACTAGAATGGAAAATAATTACATTAATTCACGAAAAAATTAATAGCCATCCAAATATTAAAACCATTTATTAAACAAGTAATACATACAACACACATATTTTTTAGGACTAACCGTACCGAGGAATATTTAACAAGATTATCAGAAACGTACGCCTCTTGCCCAAAGTCGACATCATGTCCTTTCACCTACAGTATGTACCTACCACCCTTCTTCCCTAATACCTCAGTATATGACCCTAGCCAACATCATTTCACCCTTTTTTTAGTTACCTACTGTATATAGGCCTACTGAATTCTGGGAATTTCTAGGCGCCATTCTGTAAGGTTTCTCTGAGGCGTAAATTTCAAATTATTTTGGGAACACGGCATGGTCACGGGAATTTGACGAGATTAACTAATTCCTCCTTCCACAATAAAAAAAATACAAAAAAATGAAAATAGGTCAGATGAAAAATTCACAAAAAAGTTTACGCAGTAAATTTTCATTTTCTCCCCTGAAATATTATTTCTTAAAAAGAACGAGTAGGACATTAAACAGTTTTCATAAAATAGTAGTAAATTAGTTAGTCACCCTGTTTTTTGAAAAAACTTTTTTTATGTTGAATTATTCAACTGAATATTTTCATATTTTGGGACTATGGCCATATGTACCTGGGTACTGTATATACGATGATTTTAATAATTTAATCAAACATAGAGGGCAATTCTTTGTTTACAAAATACTAGGAAATCTCCCCCGTTAGGTTTGCCGCTATATACAGGATTTACACAAAGGCTGTGCTCCTCATTATGTTAAAGTATGCACAGGCTAATATTGTGGCGTGTTAAGCAGGAAAAGGTGATGGCCACTCCCTCCATTATGAGGCTCTAATTATCTATTTCCATCTGACTGTTGTGATGGTCATCTGTTAATGTGTTTTATGTCCCTTTCATACTAATTAATGATCATAAAAAAAGAAATAAACACCTACCCAGTTTTGTTTTAACGTAAATTAGGTAAAAAATGACCATGGAATTTGTTCCACTAATTATTCATGGATTTCGTTCGAAAGTTTTGTTGGGTCGGACAGAGAACCGAAAAAAGGAGAACCAAACCGGAAAATGCATTGACAATATACTAAAACCGTTCTGTTCTCCGCCCTTGGTCGACTGACTGCTGTCCTCAGTCCCTAACTGTCCATCACTTTTGAAGTATTGGTCATTCCAGCAAATTCTATTTTCAATTTTTTGCTGTGTCGATTGCATTTTTTTTTCTGTTGGACCAGGAACATTGTACCTAAATGACTCTTTCAAGCAAGTGCTTAGCAATTAGCATTGGTAGCTATAGGCTACATAGGCCTATTTATGATGAAGGGATTTTTTTGAAATGTACCGTAGTAGTTTCACAAATTTTCAGATTGACAATTCTACGTACTCCTATAGTAAGTACTAACAATACATTGAACTTAAGCCTACTTGTCTTGTGTATGGAGCATAAAAACAACTAACTATCTTAATAGATTTTCTGATCTGATAACTTGTTCATAAATAGTAGTTAAGGAAACATACATGCGCAATGCTAGAGGAAATCAAATTGAATATGTTTGGTGAAGAAAACATACAGATAAACAGTACAATATTCAAATTGGACCCTTTAGGCCGTATCATATACCAACCCTATTAGGATATTATCCGATCATTTTCCTCTTCGCGTGTATTCTTAAGGTTACTGCAATATATTTTACGCAGTGTATTTTGTGATCTTGTCATTCCAGAGCAGCGAGTTTGCCATGAAGCCAATCTTTTTCACGTGCATAACGTACATTCAGTTGATAATTTGACGACGACAAGACTTCAATAAAGAAGTGTCAATAAAGTGTCTATGACTTTTACTCATAACATTGATACTGCTTGTGATTTTTACTAAGCTAGGAAATGAAAACTAGCCTAGACGTCTACGAACGGTCCGTATGTACAACTCTACGATTGGAAATGATCCAGTAAAAACTCAGAGGCAAAATCTTGTTTAGTATTGGCTGCTACAGTAATACAAAATTATTGTAGGCTACCGTATGTACGCTCTCTCTCTGTGCAGAACTTCGGGGAAATCGTTAACAAAACATTTTCCAAATATCAGAGGCACAATAGGTATTTCCAATTCCAATACGCTCACCTACTGCCAGTTCCAGACATACATCTTCAAATTGAGTATTTACTATTTTCGGATAAAATTCCAGTTTATTTTTATTTATTTATGTTGAAAACTACGCGTAGACTGTGAAGATATTTATTAAAAGTTAAGTTGAAGCTACGATTTTATATGAAATTTTTTATGAACTGAGTGAAGTTTTAATAATTTATGCAGAAATGTGAATTTAAAAGGTTTTTTATGAATTTTTCTGAGAAAGATATAGTGGGTTGGTAGCTAAGCGCTTCACAAAAATATTTCCAGCGCTTTGCAAGAGAATTGAAAACGACAGAAGCTGCTTTTGACATTGTTTGTATTTTAATTATTTTATTACATATATAAAATTTCCTTATGCGTGCTAACCATTGTCATATGTCTCAATATTAATTTAAAAAATCCCTTCCGATCATGTGAAAAGTGATATCATGCAAGCACAGACCTCGTTACAACTTCCCTAATAAATTGTTACAATTGCAATATTAAAGTACACTAGAACATATTTCGCCCAAGCGCCGACCCCTCGTCCCCCGTTTCAAAACTGTGAAGTGTGCAAGTAGTCACATAATTCTGACTTTGAACTTCTTTGAATCGACAATTTAGCAAGGTATGCTCACCACTGCACCAAATTCGTCGTCTTCCACCTCCGCCGGAGACTCCCTATGAGGTTCATTTGTGACGTCATTTTGTAGATGGCAGCACCAGTTGCACTGATATCAATGTGTTGATTAGTTCCGCAAACCTCAATACTATTTTAAAATTATTTTATTTATGTATTATTTTATAGTGATATTTTTCTATAAATCATGGAGAATATATATATTAAATTATCCAACCCAAAACACTCCGTGTAAAAAATACCAAGTTCCTTTGTCCCATCAAAGTTGTGATATCCATGTTGGGCCAAGTTCCTTTTTTCTGCCTATGTATGTTGTGATATCAGGATGGGCCAAGTTCTTGTAATTTTTCTCTTTGAATATTTTCTCTAAAAGATTAATTTAATTTTTTTTTTTTCAGAACTTGGGTGCTTCCCTTGCAAAACTCTTCGTAGTTTCCTATCGTTTATTAGAGGTAGACCTACGTAACGACACTGTGGCCGCAGTTGCAAATTTGTCATTTAGCCATATCTTATGCGTCATCATTGGCCAATTACAGCAAGTGTCAGTGTCAAAGTACATAAGCATGAAGAAGCACCAAGTTCTGAAAAAAAATTTAAATTAATCTTTTAGAGAAAATATTCAAAGAGAAAAATTACAAGAACTTGGCCCATCCTGATATCACAACATACATAGGCATACATATGCTCGGCCGTAAGCTAAGTACGTAAAATTCATTACGTGATTGCTAAGTTATCATAAAACTTTTTCGGTTTTATTTATTTATTCTGGGGGTTTGATGGTAAGAAGAGACTAATTCCTGAGTTTCACATCTCCAGCACATCAGGAAGTGGTCTATAATTTGTGTCAGTCAGTGAGTCCACGCGAAAAGCGTGGTTTTGGGGTATATGGATTTAAGCAACCGATCATGCTAGAGTGCTGTATTTTTAAATTGGGATTTTGTGCTGTATTTAAAGCCTGAATGCAAAATTAGAGGTCAATCGGACAACTGGGTGAGCTACAGTGATGGTTGGAAAGTGGCTAAAATGCCGTAAACTCGCCGTGGAGAGGAAATAGATATACTTGCTAGGCAGCTCATCGGGGGTGTATATGGAACTTGGTCGCGCGCTGCCGCGCTCGTTGATATGCAGCGAAATAAGGTCCAGGCATAGTAAAAATATTAAAAGAATTAATTAGATGCTAAAAGCTTAGCTTTCACATGCAAACGGCGGCCATTTTGAATAATATGGATATCGGTTTGTCGTCAGCGAACCTAGTGACCAAAACTGTCCATACAGAACCTCATTTAAGACATTACATACCAAAAACCCAACATCACGTATCTTCCTCATTCACATACTTGTCTGATTACAACAATTTTAACACAAGAGCTTCTAACAAACTTTCTATTCAAATAGAAACCAAACAAATTACTACAACCATTCCTTCGCAGTGAATACCTCTAGGCTTTGGAATTCCTTGCCCGAAGAAACGAGGGCAGCGAATAATTTGTGGAGATTTAGGACAGCCTGCCGTCAGCTTCTGGGGAGTGAAGTGTGAGGGTCAATGAATGAGTACCAGATTTGTTACATTATTGTTATCTCTCTTTTTTCTTTTGTTGTTTTTTGCAGGAAAAAATGTTACATAATGTTATTTTAAAAATAATTTGTAAACCAAAAAAGGTTTTCTAAACCTCACCTAATATAAAGACGGTTTCATTCCATTCCATTAAATGGGGGAGTTAAATGAAATTTTCATTTCACTCCCCCCTCCCCTCTATCAGTTGTTTGTGCAAATAATGTTTGATAAAATTAATATAGGCAATATTTGCTAGTGACGGTAATACACTGGTACTCTACTATACCATGTAGGCCTACTATAAAAATTAAGAGGCAATTTTTTATAACTAATTACTCGCAGCTATATAGCCTACCTACTGTATTTCTGTTAAATTATACAATAAATTAATCAACAAGTAATCGACAAGAAAGAATGAAGTAGAACCGTCAATGACCTCAATATTTTCTCGATGTTCGATATTTCCTTGGAAATTTGATTGTGTTCGTCAATAATCAGGTTTTCCCCTCTGATAACTTCACCCGAGAGTGGTCATGCTGAAGATTCTGGTCTCGAGAGGGTTAATTTAGCCTAAAGCGAGGAACATTGATTGGTTACTAAGCACATCTGAGCAAAAGGGCGCCCTCGAGAAGCCCAGGACGGGAGTCACATGAGATGTGAATAAACCCCTTGACATGGAGGACTCTTGGCTGAGTCAGCACTCCCCGCGTAATACCGTGCGGCACCCACCGCCAGGTCACGTTGTCGTCTGCTTCTGACGTCACACCGTCACGCTGTTTTGAGCGAATTAAGTGAGGGCCCCTAGTTTTTGAAAGGACTCTTATTAGGTTAAGTACCGGGCTTACACCCAAAGGTTGTTGTCTCGAGTTCCACAATTAGTACATTTTCTTACCTTGCTTCGGAAATCGTAAAGCAGCCGAGCCTCCCTTGTTGAACGTATGGGAGGGTTTACAACCCTTACTCCACTAGGTTGGCTTATTAATAAAACTAAGTTATTATTTATGTATTTATTTATCCTAACTTATCCCTTACCTCAACGGGGAAAAATAGCTTATTTGCAGCCCTATTATGCCGTTTTCAGATTAACTTAACGAATAGGATTTAGGTAATTATTCGCAATAAACCCCAAGGTGACGGCGAGGGCCGTGGTCCAGATCTTGCATTCCGATCGGGGAGAACGGTAGTTCAAACCCTCAAGGGGATTGGAATTACTCAATAATTCCGAGAAGAATGCAAAAGCAATGAGTCAATTATCTAGAAACCATCTTTATAAGGACTAAACCATCACTCCTTCTCAGGACTCAGCTTGATGATGGGAGTAGCACCCACCCCCGAAACGTCGCCCCCTTTCCCTGACAATGGGCTCAACCCTAATTCTTCGATGACTCTGAGGCCGCTGCCTCTAATGACTACAAAAACGCAGCTGGCAATGAAAGTCCAACTAACTCTTTGGCCTTTGTTAAGTAATTGTACAGAAGAACTTGGTTCAATTTGATTTAAAGAGTACCTCGGTAACTCCCAAGTTAAACTTTAACTGTTAAAGATGGTTCATTTCGTGATTTTCGTCTGACTGATGCTGCTGAATAAGATCGAAGATGCTATTAAAGCGATAGTCACTTGTAAGTGTAAGAGAACACTATCATTCTTATATAGGCCTAAGCAACTACAGCACTTAATTGTGATTTTGTTATGATGTCATTGTACACAAACAACCTTTTCTATCGCTAACAAGTTTTGATAAGGCCGGGGGTAAGGGTATTTAAAGGGTAATAGCGTAACTTGTCATTCATGTTACATACGTTAGTATGAAAATAAATAGGGAGATGTTAAATTTGTATGGGTGCAATGGATAGGCTACCGTAACATAATAAGTGGACAAATCAATGTCGGCCGTCGATCAAAATGCCAATTACTGCCGCCAACCTGGCTGCTCATTTATTGCTGTTGGCGTTATGTCAATTAATACCTATCAATATCAACATAATAAATAGTATTCAATATCAAGTATTTGCTGCAGGTGAACCCAATTGAGAAGTGAACCTCTCTTCTCGCAAATTTATTTTATTTTTATATTCATTTTTATTTTATTGCTTTCCCATTATATGTTAGCATAAGGCATTGTGAAATTTTCGGTTTCGCGATTTCAGTAGATTTACACGTTTTCAAGTTTTTACGAAATGTCTAACTGTCTGTTGGCCAGGTTCTTTTATCTGTCAGCCTGTTTGTTTATCAATTTGTGGGCAAACTACTCGATGGATTTTGACATATATGGATTTGAAACTCCATCATATGATTGTCCTCGGCAGTTATCGATGCTTAGACCTAATAAGTTAATTTCAGTGACTTTTTCGGATTTATGAGCATTGAGGTGTCTGTAACTAAAACAAGCTGGTTTTAAAAAAAATTCTGTGCGTCTTTCGGTTTGTCTATTTGTAGGCAAACCACTCGATGGATTTTGACATATATGGATTTGAAACTCCATCATATGATTGTCCTCGGCAGTTATCGATGCTTAGACCTAATAAGTTAATTTCAGTGACTTTTTCGGATTTATGAGCATTGAGGTGTCTGTAACTAAAACAAGCTGGTTTTAAAAAAAATTCTGTGCGTCTTTCGGTTCGTCTATTTGTAGGCAAACCACTCGATGGATTTTGACATATATGGATTTGAAACTCCATCATATGATTGTCCTCGGCAGTTATCGATGCTTAGACCTAATAAGTTAATTTCAGTGACTTTTCGGATTTACGAGCATTGAGGTGTCTGGAACTAAAACAAGCTGGTTTTAAAAACAATTCTGTACGTCTTTCGGTTCGTCTATTTGTAGGCAAACCACGCGATGGATTTTGACATATATGGATTTGAAACTCCATCATATGATTGTCCTCGGCAGTTATCGATGCTTAGACCTAATAAGTTAATTTCCGTGACTTTTTCGGATTTACGAGCATTGAGGTCTCTGGAACTAAAAACATCTGGTTTTTAAAACATTTCTGTACGTCTTTCGATTCGTCTATTTGTAGGCAAACTACTAAATAGATTTTGATGAAATTTGACATATGGGTTTACAAAAATCATATCGCGGAAGAATTTTTTTATTTTGGACTAACTCAATTTTTAGGGGTTTTACTTTCAAAAAACTGATAAAAACTTTTTATCAAAAACAGTTCCAACTAACCTTGCTTTAAATTCACACATTTTGTACAATAGTACCTGAAATATTTGTACTGGGCATTACCTTACTGAGAACATGTCAACTAAAAATATGGGTGGGCTACACCAATGATAAACGCTAATCATATACGTTAGATTAAGTCGTATAAGCCTGCTCTGCACCGTTGACGTTTGAAAGACAATTCCGGTTTAATTAACTAATTAGAGTTCAAAGCATAAGGTTAACTGTAAGGATTATATGCCGTTGTCATAATGAGCCTAATAATATGTTAATCACATAGTTCAAAAGAACCGGTCCGAGTTCACTCGAACATGCTTTCCAATTTATCAAAATTATTCGATAGAGAAAATTAGTAATTTTATGGCAAATTTTTTCCTATGGTTAAATTTCCGATATCTCGGGGGGGGGGGGGGGGGTTGTCCACCTGACGTCACTGGAAGTGAGGTAAATTCTCGATAGGTCAAACAAACACATTAATTACCACACAGCAATAATGGCAGGGCATGCAATGCATTTGAGCGCGAATTTTCTATCATTTTTTTCAAAAAATAATTTTTTGGGCAAAACCAAATATTTTTTTTGGGAAAGCAACCTATCCGGTTTCGTTACTCAATTTAACACCTAAAACATGCTTGAAGGTAGAAATCATCGATAGAAAGGTTTCGCATTTTTTAGTCATTTTTTCATTAAAATTTAGTTATTTTTATTTTTTTACCCCCAGAAGCAAACTATCAAGGGGCAAGCGACCCCCCGCATTTTGTCAACATTAATAACGACTACAATCTACGAGAATTTAAAAGAAATCGTTGGAGCCGTTTTTGAGAAATAATTTTTTTAGACGTTTTTTGGAGTTTTTTGAAAATAAAACCCCCCCAAATTGAGTTAGCCAAAAAAAAAAAAAAAAATGGTCCCGAGGTATGATTTTTGTGAACCTACATGCCAAACTTCACTCAAATCCACTGAGTAGTTTGCCCGGAAATCGACGAACAGACAGACAGACCGACAGACAGACATTTTGTAAAAACCACTTTTTTGGGTTCCTGGGACCTCAAAACGTGTAAATCCGTTGAAATCTCGGAATCGAAAATTTCGACCATCACAAAGCTTTCCTTATACTACGTATAAATTGGAAAGCAATAATGGTAACACTACACACCGCTTTTCGGTTTAGAAATCATAGATTAGGATAGACGTGATATCTTATTATACCCTCCTCTGATATTTCGTGATTTTTGCCGAACCCCCCCCCCCTTCGAACCTCACGTGATTAATGGACAGCCTCTTACAATAAAAAGTATGTAACCGGCACATAACCCGTTTTTGAAGGCGTGGAAAAAGTGAAAGCCTATGTTACATGTAGGTCCACACCGAGTCGACGCCTTCAAACATACGGACTGTTAAAATGCAAAGGAGCATTTCTTTTAATTTAGAGAGTCTCACTTATGGCTCTATGATCAATATTTCATGAGAAATTTGAGTTTGTAAAAAAATTTGCCACATTAGTGTCTTAATAAAAATCATTTCAGTTTTATTGGTACATTTATACCTCTTCTAGATTTTTAATTTAACTTGCACTTAGGGCTTAGTGTGAGGAGATCATACGACGAGCCTATTTCTATCTTTATTTCCGGCAGCGTTAAAATATAGTAGCTATATATCTTTTATGGGCTTACGTGCGGGTATAAAATAGTTTCATTTCAAAAAAAATTTACAGCAGGCTCACCTATAGTCCTATAGTCAGCATTTTTATTATGCAGACAGTCTAGGCATTATGTGCTCAACTGTTTATTACCAGGCAGTAAAAACTGTTTCCATCAAACGGGATTCAAAGCAAAAATATAATAACGGTGATACGTATTTGAAAAGCCTACTTTGCCAATATAAAATTTGTTGTCTTAGTATTTAGACCTTATGCCGTCAGTAGGCGCTTTGACAGTGGTAACAATAAAATATAAAATGTGCTAGATAAGGTAGAGGTTAGAGGTTATTTTTTATTGCCTTTTTATGGACCTAGGCCCATTGGTCCCTTGTCCAATGCCAACGACCCCATGGATTTCAGACATTATTAGTATTGTTCCCGTATGAATTTTTGACCATTGGCAAACTGGTATAGGCTCTCAATGTCAACCTACACCGGCTACAAGTGATAATGGACAAGCTGAGACAAGCCTTTAATGCAATGAAACAGACGAGAGCATGACTACATGAGTCGTCTAGTATCTAAGTCGCCAATGTAATTTTTGACCAATTTTTCAGAAACTACAAAACCTGTAAATACAGTAAAAATCATATACCGTATTAAACTCAACTGGCAATACAGTTACTGAACTATCAGTTTAGTTTAATACAGTATATGATTTTTAATGTATTTACAGGTTTTGTAGTTTCTGAAAAATTGGTCAAATATTATATTGGTGACTTTGATACTAGACGACTCACATGCATCAGTTGGTTTAAAAAAATAAGCCAATCTGTTTTTGCATGGAAAAATTGGTAAATATAATTTTTTTTTTTTTTTTTTTTTTTTTTTTTTTTTTTTTAAGCGCGGGTCCCTGTTGGGAATTTGCGCTAGGAAATTGGGAATGTTAACCGATTATTTAGTGGTAGAGAGTTATCCGTTCTTTTGTGAAAGTAGTGGGGAGGGGGGGGGGTGGTTAAATATAAATATATATATATATAATATAAATAAATAAATAACTATTCGTTTTCTAATTAGCTGTGGATTACAAGAGCCAAAACGCCAGCAGACATGGGAACTAAAAAATGACGTCACTTTCCGTATACTTCTATGTCTTCTATGTCAGTGGTGGGTTATCAGTGGCCGTCACAGAAGACGTCACATTCTATATTCACGTGACCCCCATGTTTAACCAGCTTAAATGGAAAAATATCTTTTTGCTGCACTAAGCATGGGTTTTTATTAAAAAGAAAATAATTATAAGGGTTATAAAATAAACCTACTAACGCACTAAAATTGGGTTTCAACAATTGTCAAGTAGCCTACTGTTAAAGGGAAGTTGGGACTCGATCCCTCTAGGAAGCTCGTGTACATACCTAATTGTCCTAATGACATACAGCTATTGGTAACATAAGTAAGTACCTATATGTTGACAAATATTTGAATTTGTAAATATAGGCAATCACCCAAATTATTTGAAGTTAACCTAATGACTGTAAAAAGGTGGAAGACTTTTATGTTACCAATGGGTTAAAAACCCCCAGGAAGGTATAAATTAGGAAATTCAGACTATGCAACTAGGCCTATCATAATAACAATAACAATTATCATTCGTGTATTTTCTTAGTAATTTTTACGTTAGTAAATAAAAGCTGAGCTGCCTCCTCATGCCAGTGGCGCGCGAGGGTAGCCCTTAAAATTACTTCCTACTAACCATTGGCGTAAATTCCCAATATTTCTGGGGGGGGGGGGGGTCTTTAGGACCCCAAGACTTTGAACCTCCGGAGAAAAAAATCGATAAATGGGCCCATATTAATGAGGTTTTACTCATATTATATCCTGGAGAAAGGGGAGCCCGGGGGTCTCTCCCGGAGAAAAAAAATTGATAAATGGGCCCAAATTATAATAATAATAATAATTTTTTTTTTCTTCAGCCGGTACCCCCAGCGCTGGGAGCTTTGAATAGAAAGAATACAATACAACATTAAAGAAAATAATAGTTTTTAATACCGGAATACTGCATGTAAGCCCCATAAGGGAGGCTTGTGGCAGGATTCGCCAAAAGACGACAAACAGTTATTATAGTACGAACTACATTATTACAAGTGTAAATAAAATAATAATAATACAGTTATATAGTTAGTTAAAGTTAAATAAGTTAAAGTTACTTTTCATTATCCAGTATAAAATAAAATCAAAATAAATCAAAAGAATTAATCGCCACCATTTAAACAATTTATCAGCCAGTCCCCTAGATAATAATAATAATAATAATAATAATACGTGTATTTAACCAAAAAAAAAACATTTCACATTCTTCTAATAACCAGTGCCACAAAGCCAATAAAGGCGCGTTGGGATCACCGCACAATTCACTTTATTATGTTAGTTTTTTAATCTGTATCAGTGAGTAGACTTAAAATATAGTTCTTAATTGCAGACAATGTAATATTTTCTATGTATCCGGCCCTGATCATATCATTATAGTAACTCAAACGTCTATAGTTGACAGAATTTCTGCTGTGTTAATTTGTAATTAGGAACCGTAAGGAAACCACGTCCTGTTTGCCTAGTGCTTATGTTATTAGCAGAAATTCTACCACCTTTCTAAAAGGTTTTACGAATAATCTACGCTGGGAAAAGGGGGCCCGGGGGTCTCCCCCGGGAGAAAACAAATTGTTGAATAGGCCCAAATTAGGGAGATTTTACGCATTTTGCAAGCAGTACAGTTGAGATTTTACAGACGAATAAACCTACCACTGAGGGGGGCCCGGGGGTCTCCCCCGATGACAATTTTTGAAAAAATGGGTCTGAAATATTGGGGTTGTAATAAGCATTTTGAGTAATATATTTTTGTGATGTACCTACTTGGTCAATATGTTGATTTTTTTCATGCTGTCTTTCATGTGAAATAAGCATACCAAGAATTAATTTCCCTTCCGTTATTGTGGATACTATGCCTTTCGCCTCCATAACGTCTTTGTCACCTGAAATCCTGGGGTGGGGGCTACAGGTGCTTCTCGGGGGAGGGCTTAGCCCGGGACC
The DNA here is from genome assembly GCA_963971405.1 of Psococerastis gibbosa. NCBI lineage: Eukaryota > Metazoa > Arthropoda > Insecta > Psocodea > Psocidae > Psococerastis > Psococerastis gibbosa. The sequence continues at coordinate 32,129,029 of OZ020487.1, forward strand.
CCCTATTTACCCGAATGTCTGCAAGCAGTACCTACGTGTACAATTGAGATATTATAACGCCATAACGTCTTTGTCACCTGAAATCCTGGGGTGGGGGCTACAGGTGCTTCTCGGGGGAGGGCTTAGCCCGGGACCCCCTATTTACCCGAATGTCTGCAAGCAGTACCTACGTGTACAATTGAGATATTATAACGACGAATAGAAAACTGAGAAAAATTTGGAAAAAATAGCTCTGAAGTTTTAAGCATTTTGAGTAATATATTTTTTGTGAAAGTACTTGGTCAATATGTTGATTTTTGTCATGTAAAATAAGCAAACTAAGAATTAATTTCCCTTTCATTATTGTGGATACTATGACTTTAGCGTCCAAAACGTCTTTGTCACCAGAAATCCTGGGAGGAGGGGGGGGGGCTACGGGTGGACCCCCTATTTACGCCAATGCTACTAACTACGAATTACCTACCCACTCAAACGTGTGTGAAAATTGGTATGCTAATAAAACCAAAATAACAGGCACATGATTAAATAATATTTGTACAATGCTGTATTACTCGTTGTCATATACATTGTAGGATATTTTTTTTTTAATATATCGCATATGTATGAATGCATTTGAATAACCTCTTCAGTCACGTCTGTAGGCATAATCCCTGTGTTACGACAGGTCACAGATGGCATGGTGTGTAGACTCACACAAGTACGAAATCGCAGTCACTATGCCCGAGCACCTTCAAGAATTCAGCCGCAAATGGCCAAGGGTAAAATCCATTACTGTTAACCGGGCTCCATTGTTTTCCTCGTTCCACATTCCCCATTACAAATTAAATTGTCTCTCGTCTTGTACGGAGTCCCTAAAATGTCAACAGCTCCCAACATAGCTTTGAGAACACATGGTGTGACGTCACTAATCCACCTTCAGGTCACAGGGATGTCGGGGATAAGGAATTGAATGGAAAACTACTTTGGCTTGAGCGAAGTTGCTGTTGTGGAGAGGTAAGCAATCAATAAAGCAATCTTGCACAAATTGACCCTCCTCATTGATCAGTAATGCTATAGGCCAATTTGGCGGCAATTTAAAACGTGTTTTCAAGACAATTGACAATTTCCTCCAAATATTATGATGCATGGTGCTGACCATGTTACGAAGGCATTTCATAATTTTATAACAGTGACATACAATAATATACCTGTAATGTGTTTTACATGTTTTCCTCCAAATTATTGAACTTTGAAGTTTTCTAAGCCTAAAAGGCAACTACTTTATGTGCATAGTTCTCTGTTAAATCAATGGCTGGGGTGTAGCCTACTGCATATTTAGCAAGCTATGAGTAATAATAAACATTATTATTATTATCCCTTAGGCTATTGTCTGATTGATTTAATGTTCTTCTGTTCTCCTTATCCCTATTCCACCGCCCCCAATATCTGTCCCATAATCAGCACCACGTTTTTAGAAAAAAATGTTAAAAAAAAGTAGCTTACTGATATAGAAATTGCCTAATATTAAATAAGAACCGGTCCGAGTTTAGTCGAACATGCTTTCCAATTTATCAAAATTAGTAGATAGAAAAAATGAGTAATTTCATGGTAAATAATTTTCCTATGGTTAAATTTCGGATGCCTCGGAAGGGGGGGGGGGGTTGTCCACCTGACGTCACTGGAGGTGAGGTAAATTCTAGATAGGTCAGACCAACACATTAACACTCAGCAATACTGGCAGGGCACGCAATGCATTTGAGCGTGAATTTTCTATCATTAAAAAAAAAGAAAACATGTTTTTGTACAAAACCAAATACTTTTCTGGGAAAGAAACCTGTCCGGTTTCGTTACTCAATTTAACACCTAAAACATGCCTGAAAATAGAAACCATCGATAGAAAGGTTTGGCAGAAAAATTATTTTTTAGTCATTTTTCATTAAAATTAAGTTATTTTTTTATTTTTTTACCCCCAGAAGCAAACTATTAAGGGGCAAGTGACCCCCCGCATTTTATCAACATTAATAACAACTACAATATATGTGAATTTAAAAGAAATCGTTGGAGCAGTTTTTGGGAAATAATTTTTTTTGACGTTTTTTTTTAGTTTTTTGAGAATAAAACCCCCCAAATTGAGTTAGCCCCAAATAAAAAAAAATTGATCCCGAGGTATGATTTTTGTGAACCTACATGCCGAATTTAATCAAAATCGACCGAGTAGTTTGCCCAGAAATCGATGAACAGCCAGACAGACAGACAGACAGACAGAACGACAGACAGACAGACATTTCGTAAAAACCACTTTTTTGGTTCCTGGGACCTCAAAACGTGTAAATCCGTTGAAATCTCGGAATCAAAAATTTCGACCATCACAAAGCTTTCCTTATACTACGTATAAATTGGACAGCAAAAACTAAGAACCGTTCCGAGTTCACTCGAACATGCTTTCCAATTTATCAAAATTATTAGATAGAGAAAATTAGTAATTTTATGGCAAATATTTTTCCTATGGTTAAATTTCCGATATCTCGGGGGGGGGGGGGGGGGGAGGCGGTTGTCCACCTGACGTCACTGGAATGAGGTAAATTCTCGATAGGTCAAACAAACACATTAATTACCACACAGCAATAATGGCAGGGCATGCAATGCATTTGAGCGCGAATTTTCTATCATTTTTCTCAAAAAATAATTTTTTGGGCAAAACCAAATATTTTTTTGGGAAAGCAACCTATCCGGTTTCGTTACTCAATTTAACACCTAAAACATGCTTGAAGGTAGAAATCATCGATAGAAAGGTTTCGCATTTTTTAGTCATTTTTTCATTAAAATTTAGTTATTTTTATTTTTTTACCCCCAGAAGCAAACTATCAAGGGGCAAGCGACCCCCCGCATTTTGTCAACATTAATAACGACTACAATCTACGAGAATTTAAAAGAAATCGTTGTAGCTGTTTTTGAGAAATAATTTTTTTAGACGTTTTTTGGAGTTTTTTGAAAATAAAACCCCCCCAAATTGAGTTAGCCCAAAAAAAAAAAAAATGGTTCCGAGGTATGATTTTTGTGAACCTACATGCCAAATTTCAAATCCACTGAGTAGTTTGCCCGGAAATCGACGAACAGACAGACAGACCGACAGACAGACATTTTGTAAAAACCGCTTTTTTGGGTTCCTGGGACCTCAAAACGTGTAAATCCGTTGAAATCTCGGAATCGAAAATTTCGACCATCACAAAGCTTTCCTTATACTACGTATAAATTGGAAAGCAACAAGTACACATTAAATACACCACCAACACACACGAACACATCACTACACTCACAAATACACTGTGACGAAAGCCATTGCAGGATTATTAAAATTATTGTAAAAATATATATCCACCCTAAAACGGGCCCAGCTCATAGGGAAATGTTGAATTTTTAAAACTGTATTACTGTATTGGGATATATTATAAATTGATTGAGTGATGGATAAAGTGTGCCGTAACGATTTTGGAGGAAGGCCTATCCCATATGGCATTTATATATCCTACCTACTGTATATACTGTATATGTACTAATATTTTTTTATTTATTTTATTTATATTTATATTTTTTTATACCCAAACATATTTATAGCCCCAATATTCCCTGATGAAGATCGTCTGAATCCCGCCCTCCTTTTACCCTAGGCCAACTTCGGGATAAGTGCTAACATTTAGCTGCATAAAAAAGAAGCAAGATTTCATCATCTCTGGCTTTTCTTATTACGAAACAAAAAGAAAGCTGTTGAGAGCGTTCAGCCTGGCTTTTGTAACGATGTTTCAAATCCCCTAGATCAAGATGAATGGAGCTAAGTGTAGGCAAACAAAGCCATAAAATGGGGATTACCCCTCTGGGGAGCCCCCCCCCCCATTATCGCAGATAAGACACAAAACGCCGTGGCGCCATCACTCCAACCACCACAAAACTTCCTAGTTCAAGGCATTAGGCCTACTGATGCCGCTATATTATACATACACACATATAATACATGATGCGTTTCGTTCTATTACTAAGCCAACCTAGCGGAGTTGGGGCTATAAAGCCCTCTCTGACACTGAACTAGGAAGACCCGAGACCACCTGCTTAACATGCCCTCCGAAACATGGCCAGATGTGTGTGACTCGAACCAACAACCTTGCGGGTAAAAGTCAGAGTCCATACCACTATTCATTTTCATTTCATAATACAAGCCTGTTGTCTATGGCTTGACGACTGTGTATGTATATCACGAACATGCCCCGCACTTTTTAGAGGCACCACGCCGGCCGCCTTACCAAGTTGAATCCAGCGGACCAGAGTAGGTTCAAAGATGCAGATAACTTGGTAGTGTGCACAGTGCCGGTAGGGAAACATGGTAGGGCTTGTCCTGGTCACCTCCGAACTAACCGTGTGACTTCACTGTGTTTCCCAATTGGTTCGGAATCGACTATAATCAGGAGGTCCACTGTCCTATGGGCCCACACCGTGGCCCTAAACGCACATGCTATCCCCAACTGTTGGTTTAGTCAAACTACGTCTTTCGTCATGAAAGTGGAGGAAGTCTTGTTGGAGGAAGTCTAAGTCTTGTTCGCCCACCTAACTTTAAATGCACTCGACGTTCTTTTTTAATCTTAAATTTTACGTCTAATGTATCCACCAGTTTGCTCAGTTAGTTACAAGAAGGTTATCAGACAGATCCTTATACAATAGACGAGCTTCAGTGAATTACTACCGAGTTGCGTGGCAACTTGATTTATTACCTGTATACTAGCAGCTTCCTGATGTTGCATGCTGCGCCAATACTCACCACAATGTTCCTATTTGTAGTTGTACGGCGAAGAAAAGGGTAGATTAATTTTTACCATACTGCATGCCAGTCAAGTTTCATACCTCCAAAGCTCCAGGCAGTCCAGATATTTGCTATAAAATAATACATTTTTATATTGCATAACTTAACTGTGTTGTCACGAAAGGCGAAGAAACGAGGTTGTGGTTCCACATATAATATTCCACAACATCACCGAAACAACAGGTGCTCTTCTTAACCAAATTTTTATTGCACACTACAGTTATTTTCGCTTCGTTCGGAAAGGGGTGCCATTTTTAAGTCGTGCGCAATCCTGAAAAGTTCCTGCGCAAGGCTTTGGCGGCACAAATTGCAAAATTGACACTTTTAACATGATCGAAGAGGCTGCTCTCTAGTCTCCAGCTCCTGTATCTCTTTAAAAAAACCTCTTTCGTATAGAAATCCTTATAGAGAACTGAGAAGTGTCAATTCCCGATGTTCTGATTGATCTGGCATGGTCGGGCCTTTAATCTGATTGGTTGGGTGCTGGCATTTTCCTGTACGAAAGAGCTCCATTTAACTAAATTTTATGTGGTGGGGCCATACGCTAAGGAGAGAAGATGGACACCTGCTACAACGTGTGAGGGACTACACGGTGGAGGGCCCAAGACCCATAGGACGACTGAGGATGTCCCTTGAAAGGAAAGTGAGGGAGGACCTCGGTCTCTCGCCGGACGATACCCAAAACCGAAACACCTGGAAGATTAAGATCCGTGCCGCCGACACCGTGGGAGGGATAAGGCGCCGTAAAAGTAAAGTAAAGTAAGTTTATCCTACGCCTGGTTTGTTTATCCTAATTTTTGCTTTCCAATTTATACGTAGTATAAGGAAAGCTTTGTGACGGTCGAAATTTTCGATTCCGAGATTTCAACGGATTTACACGTTTTGGGGTCCCAGGAACCCAAAAAAGTGTTTTTTACGAAATGTCTGTCTGTCGGTCTGTCGGTCTGTCTGTTCGTCGATTTCCGGGCAAACTACTGGATTTTGATGAAATTCGGCATGTAGGTTCACGAAAATCATACCTCGGGATCTTTTTTTCATTTTGGGTTAACTCAATTTGGGGGGGTTTTATTCTCAAAAAACTCCAAAAAAACGTCTAAAAAAATTATTTCTCAAAAACGGCTTCAACGATTTCTTTTAAATTCACATATATTCTAGTCGTTCTTAAATTTGATAAAATGCGGGGGCCACTTACCCCTTGATAGTTTGCTTCTGGGGGTAAAAAAAATAAAAATAACTTAATTTTAATGAAAAATGACTAAAAAATAATATTTCTGCGAAACTTTTCTATCGATGATTTCTACCTTCAGGCATGTTTTAGGTGTTAAGTTGAGCAACGAAACCGGAGAGTTTGCTTTCCCAAAAAACCTATTTGCTTTTGCGCAAAAATTTTTTTTTTTTGAAAAAATGATAGAAACTTCACGCTGAAATGCATTGCCTGCCCTGCCATTATTACTGTGTTGTAATGTGTTTTAAACATATTGAGGCTACCTCACCTCCAGTGACGTCAGGTGGACACCCCCCCCCCCCCCGAGATATCCGAAATTTAACACACAAAAAATTATTTACCATGAAATTATTCATTTTCTCTCCCTACTAATTGATAAATTGGAAAGTATGTTCGAGTAAACTCGGACCGGTTCTTATCACATGTAATCATGCATACGGCTCATGTCACCAAAAGCCAGCTGTCTCACTTATAAAGTCGTGGTACCTAGTGCAATATCTTCGCTGTGGTGGATAATGATATATGAATCAATAGTGTGAATCTGCCAAAAGAAAAATTAGTGGTGTTTGCATTAGAGTGCAGTCAACAGAATGAACACTGTGCAGAGCACTGGCGGTGGCGGGGGAGGCATTAAGAGCAAGGACTCTAACTATGACGTAAGTACCTAATGTAAATAGTAATTTGATTTGGATTATTAGGTGTCGGAAATAGGCGGAAGTTTCAAACTTACTTGTCAAAGGAACCTTTTAAGGACGCACAGCAGCTCTGACAGAGTTCAATCGCTTTTCATTGTTTGCTTGTGTCAAACGTAAGCGGATCATTTTCACACCATGACAGAACAGGTACGTTTCAACCCATACATGCTATTCTATTCTTCTGTTTGTAAAAGTAATTTTTAGTTCCATGGTAAATAATTGTCCAATGGTTAATATCTATAGATATTGCATATGCAACTGGATTGATCAATGGGAGAATTGCATAGTCCAAAATGGGTAGACCAATAATACAATACTGCACAATAATAATGGTATTGTATGCTATGCATTGGGGCTCGGTCTATATTATTGTATCTTCAGAAAATACTTTTTTACTTAGGCGGGGTTTCCACCGACCGGCTAGGGCTAAATACAAATACGGTGACGTGGTAGCAGACACTCAAGACTTAGGCGGCGTTTCCACCGACCTCGCATTGCAGAATGCAAATGACATTGACGGAAGTGTTTGATTTACTCTATACCATAGTTAAAATTGATCAATGATCATAGAGTAAAATCACAAACAAACTAACTAAAATTAAAAAATGGCGTCATGGGATATGTTAATTACAAACATTTTAATAGATTTCAATAAAAAGAAAAACAAACATTTCCGTCAATGTCATTTGCATTCTGCAATGCGAGGTCGGTGGAAACCCCGCCTAAGTCTTGAATGTCTGTTACTACGTCACCGTATTTGTATTGAGCCCTAGCCGGTCGGTGGAAACCGCGCCTTAAAACCGAAGCCTTACTTTGGAAAGCAACCTATTTGATTTGGTTACTCTATTTAGCATCTAAAACATACCTGAAGTTGGAAAGTAACAATGGAAAGGTTCATTAGAAAAAATGTGTATTTTTTAGTCATTTCCATGGAAATTGAGTTTTTTTTTTCATTTGTGTACTCCCTGAAACATCTTTAGACATATGTATATTTAGAAATACATTTTTAGTAGTTTTTTGGGGATATAGAACGCCAATGAAGTTATCTAAAAAATGAAAAAAAAATACCCCGGGAAAATATTGAAGTTATAAATGAAATTATCCAGAAAGTGAAAAAATACCTGTAGACAAACCTTATTTTTGTGAACCTACATGCCTAACTTCTTCAAATTCTATCGAGTTACAGACAGAAATTTCGTTGAAAATTTTTTTATCGTTCCTCGGGCATAAGCTTAAAAACTTGTAAATCCGTTAAAATCTCGAAATCAAACAATTCAACCAATACAAAGCTTTCCATATACAATATTAACGCATAAATGGGAAAGCAACAATTGAAAAGGTTCTCCTTTGTTTTAAATTTATAATGCTGGGTTATTTTATTCTTTTGTTTTGGTGGTACACCTGCTAACCCACTTAGCGAAACCAAAAGAACCAATAATTGATTTTGGACAAGTTGATTGAAACTCCCACCAGTTTTCCCATTGACAATCAGGCAAAGGCGTTACTATAGTAATTTTGGCTTGTTGTCTCATCTACTTAAGTCAATTTAATGTTAGAAAAAGCCACCATCGTCGCTTGCTCCATAAATTTACGATGTTTGGCAGGTAAATATATGCGGTTACGGGGCGGAAGGAACAACAAACCATTTTCCAAAGTTTGAGTTGTTTTCAGGGAGGTAACAAGAAGTAAGATTTTCATCGAGTTCCCCCTAATTTTATATTCCTCTAAGTTTCAAGTTTTAAGTCATCAGGCTTATTAAGTTTTCGGTAAAGTACTTGTAGGTACATGCTGCATAATGTTAGCTTTTTGAATTTTAAATTGTAACAAGCTTGTCTAAAAATTAAACTCACGAGCAGTTGTGATTTTACGAACACATAAGAAAACTCAAGAATATTATTACCATGAAGATTGGCGATCATCATGCAATTTGGAACTTGGAGACAGCTGCTCTGATTAGGGAAATTGTGCTCTTGCCAAACCATGGCCTCAGGATTCTCAACCAGGATGTTCTTCTTCGGCCGGGAGCCCTCAGTCCCTTTATCTTCCCTTGGATTATTAAATGCAGAAGGCGATACAGTTCGTTCCTCATCACATTGACGAACTATGTTTGTTTCCATTTCTCAACCGTCTGCAGCAGCTCGGCTTCTGTATCCATTCGCCTCAGGACCTTAGCATTTGGGACACAATCTCTCCAGGATATGCGCAGCATTCATCTGTATACCCATATTTCAAATGCACTCAGTTTGTTCTTCATAGCTTGTGCCGAAGTCCATCTCTCCATACCATATATTGTAGAACGATTGGCAACACATAAAATTTCACCATTCGCAATCTAAGGTCCAACCACAGGCTCCTCCGACACCGAAGTACTTTCTGCATTTCCATGAAGACATTTTGAGCTTGTTCAATACGGCTGTTAATTTTCTGCTTCACCTCCCACTCACTGTTTACAAATTTACAATGTATCCGCGGTACTGGGATTATTTAAATTGTACGAAAGGCGCATAATCCAGATTTCCAGAACTACCGACGTCCTACGTATAACCTTCAAATTTTCGGACTGCAGCTAGCTCCAACTTCCAAGTGACCAAGTCAGACAAGTCAATACTTCCAACAAGAAACACTGTGCTATCACAATCACAACCTGTGCAATGGTTATTATTCAAATCTGTTGTATCGCACTTGTTCAGGTAGGCAGGAGACTTTTGCTAGAGAGTGCCTGAGAGGCGATATCAACACCGAAACACTTGTTGCCTACAGTTTCAATATTTTTTTTTATCCTTTTCGCACCCGTCGCGCCATCTCCCGGAGATTCCCAAAAATTCGCTGGGAAATTTACGAACAGATGGAGTTACCAGTATCTGTCACTTGCAATATTATTCATTTAAATGAATACGATATATTTATTATTTTACTACATTAATGGCACGATCGGGATGCGTCTGATAGTGTGATTCCCAAGATGAATGTGCACAACAGGTATAGCTGGGGACATCTGACAAGTCTAGATAATTACATTTTTTGTGCAATTCTGATTCTGAATATTACTACTTGTTAATGGGTTGGAAGCTGTAGGATTAATCTGTGAATTAGCTTTTGAATAGTTTTGGTTATTACTATATTCAACTGTCTTTCGCAGTACAACCTGAACAACCAGTAACTGCAACCGTCAGATTCTTAGGAATGCAAGTTGACATGGACTTAAACTGGAATAAACACGTGGCTGAGCTATTAAAAAAACTAAATAGTGGCCTCTTTGTAGTCAGGCGCCTCAGCTCTGTGTGTCCTCCAGAGGTAATTCTCCAGGCCTACCACTCACTTGTAATGAGCCATATAAACTACTGCATATTGGCTTGGGGAGGGACCTCCGTAGGGAACATGGACGCTGTACTCAGGTTTCAAAAGAGGGGAGTGCGATACATGCTAAAACTGGGACCCCGTGACAGTTGTCGCTCTCCCTTGAAATCATTAAAAATCATGACAGCCCCAAGTCTGTACATATTTAGCTGCATCTTACATATCTTACAGCCTGAGGTGTGGGGGACATTTAAACAAAACGGGGACACTCACACCTACAACACGAGGCAACGGGGAGACCTTGTAAGGCCAGCGCCACGCACAGCCAAGTGTGAGCGAATGGATCCTACACTACAAGGTTTCGCCTACCTTAAAAAACTCCCGATTGAACTGAGAGCGGCGAGAAATGTTTCTAACTTCCCTAAATTGCTTAGAAACCATCTCTTAGAGAAAGCTTTTTACACTGTCACTGAGGCATTAGCACAATGACAATGAACTACCTTCGACTTCGATGGCCAGGTGGTAAAGTGCTTGCACTTATGTGAGTCTTTACACGCCATGCGATCGGAGACGTGTCGTAGCTCAACACAAGTACTAACCTACAGAGGCGACTGAAGAGGTCAATCGGATACATTCATTAAATTGTTTGTATGCGATTAATCTTTTTAAATAAAAAATAAAATAAAAAAACCTGATTTTGACGATACTCCGACGATTGTATCTTATACTTTACATGTATTGTATAATTTAAAGGAAATATGTAATGTATTGTATTGTATAGTAAATAAATAAATAACTATTCTAAGACTATCTATACGTCACAGCAGAGAAATCATGATAAGTTGACCAAGGTATACTGTACACTGTACCGTGAACAGCAGTCATAATAAAAAATGTGATATAACCGATAGATGCTTTCGTATACATGTATATCATTTTCCAGATGACAGTTGTTTACTTAACACGTTTGCCCAGTAAGTCTCAGTCAACTTACCGTGACTTTTGTGCTGTAACGTATGGGTCTAATCATCGTAGTTTCACAATAGGTACATTAACTTCATATCCTAACCTCCGTTAGTCCGATATGCTGATATGTACTACATTAACAGTTACGGTAGGTATTGCCTTAGACAAAATATTATATATAAAAAGTATATACAGTATATTTACATTCTTTCTCTGCGGCATTACTTGGTATGAACAATTTATTTACCATCCTGTACGTTCACTCATTACAGTTAGGCAATTTGTCTACCCCTACGGCCCTACCCAGTTCTACCCCTTGAATTTGTTTATTGATTCGTTGCTATATTCAACATTGAATGGGTTCACTGCCAAATTCCATTAGTTGAGGTACCTAACATATTGTATTTGTATTATAATGTTGGTGGCAAAATATGTCAAGTAGGCTATATTATATTAATATACAGTACCTATACCTTTCTGATTTAACGCACTTAGTGGTATTTAAGTTAGTTATGTTTACTACATTCCCCAAGTACCCAGATAACTAATCCACTTGTGTAGGTGCTACGCCTTCAATGACGATTTAAAAATACACTACATGCTTAAACCAACTGTTCTGCGCCGATATTATCATATTTATTCCCAGGAGAAACCCTCTCCGTTGGAGTTTTCCATAGTTTATTATTTATAGCCTACCACCTCAGCTCCTGGGGGAGGCAGCCCAATTTGCAATGTCTCCTCTCGTTCAGGGACCTCCACCCCCAAACTGGGGCACTTTCCTCATTGTTTACGACCACCGCCTGACTTATTATTTACGTCTACTGTTGCCTGATGATGTGTCCAGCCATGCATTAGAAAATGGCGTTGCCTTCAAGTATTCCTCACCGAGACTTTTCAAACGATCATGGGAGCTTGACAGATCAGTATAATCCGGAATGATGGTCGTTCTGAAAGCATACCACGGCCTACCATACCGGGTTCTACTGATTCGTCGCGTAACTCCGGTAGTGGCGGACTCTACCCTAGGGAGGACGGGGGGTGGCCACTACCCCCCCCCCCCCCCCCCCGGAGAAAAAGCCAGTGAAGACTGGATAAAGTGCACTTGCCACCTAAAACAAACACAAATAGTTACCATAGCCCCCCCCCCCTTCCCGCGAATTATTTCTGACTCCGCCCTTGAACTGAAAGCTTTTTGTAATTATATGGATCATGGGAGCTACCCAAAGTGCAAGGAGTCGTGTCATGAAATGACACGTAATGTAGTCGTATGGACTGTGACTTTCCCCCAAAATGTTGTTGGTTCGAGTCGCACACTGGCGAGCATGCCTCGGAGTGCTTGTAAACAGATAAACTGATGAAGAGATGGCTTTATAGGCCTACATTAGGCTAGCACAGTGATTGTACAAAAAGCCATTAATTAATTAATTATTTATTAATTATAAATAGTTACGTAACGTCACTATAACCACCACAATTTCATAATGCTATAAAAATTAATTAGTTGAAAGAGGTAAATATAATACATGGTTGCATAGTCATATATTTTTCCCTATTGTGACAAATCTATAATACAACCGAGATAATAATTGAATGCAGCGTACGGTAGGCTATCAATTCAACTCCTTGTTATGTCAGTAAATTTCCCAAAAGGTTTTCCATGGACTTGACTCATGCGCAGTGGGGGTCGTTTTGCAGGCTGCCAGTCGCTGGTGCGAGCTCCCCTTGTCCGTAGCCCCCACGTGCGTTCCCCCCGTCGCAGCTCCTGTCATTGTATTCCAATTATTATGTTATATTATTGTGGTACTCAGCTATGTTATACTATTTTAATTTGTTACTTATCTAATTAGTTGTGAAGTATTGTTTTATATTAATCATTGCCCCAACGTTTTATAGAGTAGCCTAAATTTTCCAAGATACCGAACTATTGTTACCCTATTGTTTGAGTAATCTAATATGTTCACTGCGAGTACGTACGGTATGTTATGTAGTTTTGGGCAATGACTGCTTCATTGATTCCATGTGTAAAGGACAATTGTTGAATTGTCGAATGTAGAAGATAAGGCTGAAAGGCATGAAATACTATGAATAGCAGTACAGCATAAAGAGTACTTGACAGATAATAGACGAGGCCTATAACAAAGATGTATCATTATTAAATATATTAAATATACATTATACATGCTGCATACATATTAACTTAGGGCTATGACTTTTGGCGCGAAAAAAATTCTCACATTGTAAAGGATAGGGAATCGTAAAACATTTCCTAACTACTAATACTAATATAAAAATAAGATTTAGAGAGTTTCCTGAGTAGACCTAGATCCAAGAAAAATGCATTCTACTCAATTAAATTGAAATAAATCTTACCAGTTGTCATCTTACCTTCTACAGCAGAATTATTTTAATTTAGCTATAATGAAGGCATTTTATTGGTTTTTGTATTATCAGTAACATTCCTGAATCTGATGGATTTTGTTATTGTCCGCCTAGGCTATAAGGGAATGTTTTATGGCGTAACGCCCATTCTTAACATATTGTATAGCTTAATAGAAAATCCAGATCTGCTTCTTGTCACCACCCTAACACATCAAGTGGAGGAAAAAAAATCAAATTTCAAGTGAAAGTAAAATCCTTTGAAACACATTTTCCCCTACAGTTTGATGTACCTACTTTGTGAGGCAGTAAACAACACCTATTGGCCACAGTTATTGAACTGTGTATTCCTATACTTGCAATCTATAATCTGCAGTTTATAAAGTTCCCCTTAAATAACGCTGCAGCTACTTCTGTTTCCCCTTCCTTTACTTTCCAAGTAGTTTCCCTACACTCTAAAAATTAATCAAACTTTCCGGATGCTCCCTGTACAGTACGTTCCAAAACCACTATTCACTGATCACATTATAATGAAAATTTTGAAGGTTGCTTTAGGAACATTAATTTTCCGATTGTTCCTGGTCAAAATACTTATAAATACGTAAATGAACAATTAGTCAACAACTCAAAATTTAAAAAAAAAAAAACATAACGGGGGAGTAGGAGATGCAAAGTTCCCCCACCAGTGGTAGCCTATATATTGTATCAAATTTGCATACGCTGATACACAAAAACAAGTTATAAAGTACAGTTAAAACGATTTCAACAGATCAATACAGACGGGTAGAACATTAAAGTTTTATCTACAGTAATATGTATGAGTTTCATGTTTCAATACAGCACGTACCTACATGAAAATTTTTCAAGTATTTAGTAGCGTGGCGTGTAGCATCTAAATTCCCGCCAAATTTAAATTTGAAATGTATCCCTAGCTCAGTTTACATACGCACATAAGCCTCCACCAAAAACATTTTTTTTTTCTTTTTTTTGGCTCAAGGGACCTTAAGGATCATGGAAAAGCGCAAAATATTTTTGAAATTTGGTCAATCTCAATAACATTCACAATACTTCGCATATATGAGTGAAAGTAGGAATCAAATTCGACAAGAAATATCGGTCGTAGAATGTTAACGTACAAACGTACTCCAATGCCTGTCAACCTGTCTTAAGGCTGAGTGTTCAAAATGTTTTGTAAACAAGAAATTTTGCTGATTATGACGAAACTAATTTATTGCCCGTTCCACAGATACAAAGATAACAAAGTGAACAGATAAAAAAATTATACAAAATACAAGTTATCGCAGGAAGTATATATTTTCTGAACTGAAATATTATTACCTTAGAAAAATGGGATAAAGAGCCTTAAACCCATTTTGTAGAACAGTTTTAAATCTGTAAGGGAAATAGACAGTTTTCACATAAAACTCGTATTTTTTAAGATTTTTTCATCTGTTCCCTTTTATATCTTTGTGGCTGTGGAACGAGCAATTAATTAATTTCGTCCAAAAATTACGATAATTTCTTGTTTACAAAATATTTTGAACACTCAGGCTTAAAGATGTTTTAGGGAGTAGCGTTAGGTGTACTGCATCTGAAAGAATATAACAATGCTATTTTGTTTCAGCTGTAATTAAAGACAATTTCAGAATATTATATTATATTGTATTTATAAACCTATTGTATTTATATCCGTTTACAAGAAGATTCTCTGCAAAATATACAACTGTACTGAGTGTTTTAGTGAAATTACCTGTTAGACTGTACTTATAATCTGTGTCTTATAAACAAATTAAGTGTCTTGATGTTAGCTGTTAGTGTAGTGTCAGTGTCTATATTTTTGTAATATATTTGTGCACTTCTTCAAAATGTCAGACTCGAATCTTCGTAAGCAGAGCAACGCTTCTGGTTCTGAAAAACAGCGAAGGGTCACGCTAAATGCTCCATATGGGAAAGAGGAGGTATGTGGACTAAGCGCAAGGGCGGATAAAGCGGAAAAATTAGGGGGGGGGGGGGGTCAGAAGTTGCATGTAAGTTTAAAAGATAATTTGTTTGTTTAAAAGTTGAGTTTTATTCAATTTAATTTTTAATTTTTTTTAATGTTAGATTTTTATTCTATGAATTCTATGAATTTACTCATTTATGGGGTCAGTCATGACCCCCCTGACCCCCCCCCTTTGGATCCGCCATTGGTTAACTTAAGTGACAATTAACTAACATTAATCAAAGAGCCTAAACGAATGAAGTAAGCGAAATGATACTCTACATTTTAATGCATCATATCTAGTACCCACGTCGAGTAGCACTTCTTATACTTCCTCTACTATACTTATTCATGACTCAATGATCGATAAGGCGCCCATTCCACCGACCGGCTAGGGCTATTTACAAAAACGGTGACGTGGTAGCAGACATTCAAGACTTAGGTGGCGTTTCCACCGACCTCGCATTGCAGAATGCAAATGACATTGACGGAAATTAGAATTTTTCTTTTTATAGAAATCTATTAACATGTTTGTACTTAACATATCCCATGACGCCATTTTTTAATTTTAGTTTGTTTGTTTGTGATTTTACTGTATGATCATTGATCAATTTTAACTATGGCATAGAGGAAAATAAACATTTCCGTCAATTCTGCAATGCGAGGTCGGTGGAAACCCCGCCTAAGTCTTGAATGTCTGCTACCACGTCATCGTTTTTGTAAATAGCCCTAGCCGGTAGGTGGAATGAGCGCCTAATTAAAGTTAAATTTTACGCACAAAAAACGTGGAGTGCGGGTGTCCGATTTGTCACTAAGCCTGAGACTTGTTACTTGGTTGTTAACTATTGTCACTGCCTTCTCCATAAATACAAACGCCTACCTAAGCATATAATAATAGTTTTTACTACTAATACCTACTATACTAATTTCATCCTCAACATTATGGAACTCAATATCCACTGAAGTACGTATATCCAAAGCAATAGACACATCCAAGAAACCTAATTGAAATACCTCATTTGATGCAGGCATCGAACAATACCAAGTGCGAAAGTGAGTGTCGTGACGCCCTAAGTGTGTGTGAGCAGGCGATTGTGTGAGTGAAACAGTTGGAATGGCTGTGTGTGTGGGTATAACCTTCATTGTTAAAATGAGTGAATGAGAGTATTGTTGTTTATTTTTCATTGCCACACTATTCTGATCAGCAGTTAAAGTAGATAAGTTGCAAACAAAGTAGTAGATAAAGAAGAAGAAGAATTCTCAATTCATTAATAAGTAACCTGAGGAAACTTCGAAATGCCTGAAACAACTGGGCCTATAGCCGGTTTGGCGGTAAGATATTTTGACATGACAGCGGTCTTATACGTGTGCAGAGAACTAACTCAATTTCATCCCATAAACACGTAAGCAAATATAATCAGCATGGTGTGTGAGCTGGCAGGTCTCCATCACGTCAGCTGTGAAATATTCACCATGTTCTCCCAGCTGTTTTTCACAATTCTACACGTAGGCTCCACTTATAAGTGGGCTTCCTTTTATGTGGTCCATAAGGCATAAAACACACATGGGTTTTTTTTATAGTCAATCAGTAGCGAAAGCCAGTGGTGGACTGCGACTGGATATCGGAACCCTCCCCCCCCCCCCCCCCCCCGAAATGAAATGGGCTTGATACTAGATAGAATCGGATTTTGAGAGGAAAAATAGAAACCACTATGTTTTTTCATAAACATGCAAATATTTTATAAACAATAAGTTTTCACGTATTATCGATTTTATAAAAAAAAAAAAACTACAATTTCGAAAACTAAAAATACCTTATTATATGATGCATGAAGTAGTCTTCTACAACTTTGATGAGGCAAATCTTTAATAACATGCTTAGTAAATTAAATAAAAAATAAAAAGTATTAAATTTCGGGCTGCCACTTTCCTACGGGCTGTACACTCTTAAGACAGATAAATTAAAAATAGAAATAAAAGTTAAAATTACAAATAATCGCCATGTTTGGCCAGCAGAGGCCTGAAAGCTCCCAAATCCAATCGATAAATAAAAAAATAACCGTGTATTTTTCCTAAAACAATTTTTATCCAAATACAAACACAGTTGAAGTGCCCCCTCATGCCAGCGGCGTGTTATAATTTTTTTTTTTTTGGTGAAGACTTTTACTAATTTTAAGGTAGCCATTGCGATTTCCATGTATTGGCTTGCAATTTATAATGATATGACGTTCAAACCAACTTCTTTTCGTCCTCAGTCCCCCAGTTTGTTAAAATATGCTAACAATTTGCTATTGTAGTGGGTAAGAACGAATTTCCCTATTTCTGAATTCACCTCGCCTACATAAACATTTTGAGACATCGGTATTTCGAACCTTTCCCCTATAAATTTATAGTCTCGCCATTGTGACCAATAATGTCTCAACCTAACTAACCTAAAATAATATTTTTTTGTACCTGAGTAGCCCCAATTGACCAATTGACATGAGTCTGCTTACATCCGTATACGATATATCTAAGAAGAGGGGATGACGCCATTAACCATTGCCAAATTCACCCCGACTCATATTAGCGATTCCGGTAAATCTGCTATTAGAGTAGGCTGAAGTTTTAAAATTTCCCATCAATCACCTAAGCCCAGGGTTGGGACCCAATTCTCTGCTTCTTCTTTATGAAGATTCCGAATCCATCGACCATTGTTGCCATAAGAAAACTCGGAAGTTCGTAATTTTTATCAACTTAACTTCTATTGTACATTCTTAACTTCTACAATCCATCGGAGCTAGGAAGGCTTGGCCCCACCATCGCTTGAATAGTACCCTAACATTAAGGAAATCTGGACGGCAGGGCATTGATAGATGTGCAGTTTTCCTTGCCAAGATGGGGCTTCAGTAACTACTAGTACTTACTGTATGGCCTATCGCCTGTGCTATGGGTGAGATACCATACAAACCTCATATCAATATTCGCTAATACTGCTGTAGTATGTCAGCATTCAATCGCTTGAAAAGTCTCAGTAATAAGCAAGGCACAGTCATTACCATGCATAGCATAGGTATTGCTTACCGTCACTTATCAAACGATAGGACCGGGCTTATATCACTGGAAAAATTTGTAGAAAATTATAAGAGTGTAGAATGTAATTAACTTAATTGCACAAACATTACGAAAAACTTCGAGATTTTTTTATGGCAACAGTGGTCGGTGGATCTCAACCCAGCGCATAGGCGCCCATTCCATTGACCGGCTAGGGCTATTTCCAACAACGGTGACGTGGTAGCAGACATTCAAGACTTAGGTAGCGTTTCCACCGACCTCGCATTGCAGAATGCAAATGACACTGACGGAAATTAGAATTTTTCTTTTTATAGAAATCTATTAAAATGTTTGTACTTAACATATCCCATGAAGCCATTTTTTAATATTAGTTTATTTGTTTGTGATTTTACTGTATGATCATTGATCAATTTTAACCATGGCATAGAGGAAAATAAACATTTCCGTCAATTCTGCAATGCGAGGTCGGTGGAAACGCCACCTAAGTCTTGAATGTCTGCTACCACGTCACCGTTTTTGGAAATAGCCCTAGCCGGTCAATGGAATGGGCACCATAGGTGATTTACCCTCTCTGGGAAATTTTGAAACTATATTGAACCGCCAACCATGGTTGGGGGTGAATTCAGCAGTGGTTAATGACGTCATCCTCTCCTCTTAAATATCGCTTTTCATTGCTTATCGCATTTTGATTTTGTAGGGCTACCTAATCGCATAAGTGGAATCTGTCAAATTCGACCACCTTATAGGCATCATCAGTGCCAATGATTTCTAAGGAGGTTTTTAGGCTTTATTGTACAAAAAATTTGACTTTGTTCTAAGCCTCATATGGAGTATTCTTTTATAAATAAATAATTAATAAAAAATGACTTTTTGTTCCATTACTAAGCCAACCTAGCGGAGTTAGGGCTTAAAAAGCCCTCTCTTACATTCAACTAAGAAAGCTCGGAACCGCCTGTTTTACATGTCCTCCAAAGCATGGCCAGAAATTTAACATGTGAAGGACTCAAACCAGAAACCTTTCGGATGAAAGTTAGAGTCTACATGCCCTGTCTCTTTATGTTATACCTCCTTCTCCTTTGCATGCCTCTTCTATCGAAGATTGGCGATCATCATGGCAATTGTAAACACGTAGATACCGTCTTTGGGCTCCACAAAAGAAAGCCAAGTATGTAGAGTATCGAGTGTACTTAGTCATGACGACTGTACTTGGGAATTGTAATGGAGTGGTTTCCCGTTGTCTTCTGCATCCTTATTCCGTTGACTCTTCATTGAGTTCCACCGCCTTCTGGCCAGTTTCCCAAGCCCATGTCAAAAATTGCCCTTGTTTGTTTCATGGTGGCAACTTTATGTTACTATTCGCCCCCTCACAGTCATCCTCGGCTTTTTCCTGACAAGCCTGCACCACCACACCCTCCAATTATGCCGCTGCTTGGTCGGGGACTGCTTATTCGTTACATTCGCAGCTAGCCACGTAAAATTTCGAAACCCGGGGGGCCTTCACCGACATGTCAGTGAATGTTGTTTGTTTATTTACAGGAGCTGGTGATATCAACTCCAAGCCAGAGGAATTGGCGGGGGATACTGATTGCTTTGCTGGTAAATATTATCACTACCTCAAGTACAGATTGCGCTCATTGATTGTACAATACTATATGTAGTGTAGAATAAGCTGCCTATTAGCTTACAACCATTGCCCACTGTACCTAGGTGGCTAGGAACATCATATTTTGGTTGGCATAAATACTGGAGCATGGAATTTCAGTAGTGCTATTACAGATTTAAAATACGCACCAGAAAGTACTTTACACCAGAAAGTACTTTACCTCCTCGAGCGCAATAATATTTTGTTTTTAAATTTCAAATTTCGACTCTTTCAAAAGCAATTAGCCTATTATTTTTATGTATCTCATTTTTGACAGAGTGGGGGCCCACAGTAGGTGGACCATCTAGATTGCATTACCTCCTTACCGGTTGTTACGCCACTGGCAATAAGCTTTGACATTGCCTAGTGTAAGATAAGCTATAAACAATGACATCATGAATATATTGTAATTAAAAACGTTGGCTACTTTATAATCTAGTAGGTACCTACTGAGTATTGAATATTCACGGCAGTTTTTATGTAGGTCTACCATGAATTCTTGGGTTGCATAATCAATTTTCCTCAAACTGATATTAAAGAAAAACGTTTTTACAGGTAATCGCGGCCGTGCTAGGGCTGATTCTGTGCGCTATCATGATGCTGATGCCCCTAGATGAGGGCCCGCGCGTCAGGTAATTTAAATCATCCGGATTATATGATTATTAGTAAGCGGAAAATCTGCTGACTATAAAGAATGGTCACCCCTGAACTTGACATGTTTTATTTGTATTTTCTTATTAATCACATAAAATAATCTAGTCCTTGTTCATAGAAAGATCGATTATCCATCCACTCAACTAACTTGGCAATTTACCATCATAAGTTTCATAACCGCAACAATTATTGCTGACATTAATTTAAAAACTAGGCTAATTTAAAGTGAAAACTAAAACGTGGGGCAATGTGGCAATGTACAAAGTAAAAAGCATAAAAACCAATAGCAAAATATGCAATTATAAAAAAATACTAGCAACTTTAATGCGGTTAATTTTCGTTACCTTACCAGCAATACATACCTTAGTTAACTAAGAGTGTCAGATTTAGGAATGACGCAGCCTTTGTATAGTTCATAAGCTCTATCCCTATAAAATGCTGAATTTTGAAGCCGATATATAAAAAGGACGATTAATTTTCTTCCCTTACCTAATTTAAAAGGCTTGCTTCATTTTTGTTCGTAAAGGGGAGGTCTCTTCACGCTCGATAGTGTCGGGAACTTCACGCCCACGCTCTTCAATGGAACGTGGATCAGCAGTACACAGCTCGTGTACATGGACCAGCATGGCGGCGTAGCCGTGCTATGCCTCACTAACTTCACCACCAGGCAGCTAATGACTAACCTCACTTTTGTAAGTGTCTACTTTAAACTACCCGGAATGGTTGGGATTGGGAATAGTCCAGTTAACAGAGAGCTTGGCTTAGAAACGGATGGTCTGTAACTCGATACAAATTAACATTTTTTCACCTGACCTAACTGTAACGGGTACCTTACCTTCGTTGGTAAGGAGGAAAATGAGGCTAATGGTCATCTTGATGACCACAACATCCCAAATAGAACAGTAGTCAACCAAACCAAACCAAAATAAAACGAATTGAAAAAGTGCAAAAAAATTATTTAAAAAAAATTAATAAAATATTTGACGAGAAAGTTTGATAAAATTGATCCCACATACTGTATATACCATATTCTACTCTGTTAGAAAAATATGAGGCGAAGACTCTGTGCACACGACGTAAAATTGCTGATGCCATATATATCTATAAAGTATTAAATGGCCTAGAAGACAATCAAAATTTCTTGAGCAAACTAAATTTTATTGTACCCCAGTTTCCAACAAGAAATTTTAACTTATTTTAACTTATTTTACCAGCCGCAAAACAGGATTGACGTAGCCATAAATTCTCCAATAAACAGGCTCACTCATTTACTAAATGATCATGACACCTTAGATCCATTTATGCAAAGCTTGGAATTATTCAGAGGAACTTGTAACCAAATTTTATTGTAAGAATGGTAGTTAGGATATATTTATATATTACGTTGTTCTTTGGTAGTTAGGTAGGTTTTTTTTTATAAATTTAAATTATTTAATAAGAAGTTACAATAGGCTATAAACAGTAGGAATTTTTGTTGTTGTTGTTGTTGTTTCGCTTTACATTATGTAATATTTATATACATAAGGGCTACGGCTGTGTGATGTAATAAAATTTGTATCTATTCTATTCTATTCTATTCTAGAGCAGTCAATCTAGCAGTCTTCAGGCCTCAGAGTCGTAGTTCCTTCTATATTCTTACTGTATACAATTCATGAAATATTTGTACAGTACAATTATATTCTAAGGCCCAGCATCGTTTGAAAAGTGAAAAACAATCTACCAATGCATGACGGAGCCTCACAGTATTTCTTACCGAGAAAGGCGGCTAATTTTACCTCTAAAATCCAAAATCAATTTTTTATCACCGAAGTGGTGTTATTTACAAATAAGCGAGTTACCAGTCAATTGTTGGTTATAACTTATAAAGGAACCTTCAACCAGCAAAACCAGACCAATATAATCTTCTTTGATATCTTTATCTTTAAACTACCCTCTCATTTGTCATTTTCTTAAACTAACCGAGTTGTCTGCAACCAGTGTTAAAGGAAGCCTATAGGCTATAGCACATGTATACGCCATATATACAATAGATAGCCTATAAGCACATACTATAGTCTCCTTATTAACTTTGTAAAACTTATACTGTCACTCATTGTGAATAAGAAATACCTTTTCGGCTATAAAAAATTCCGTCACGCAATTATAGAAACAACCGTTTTCGGCTCACGCCATCGTCAAGTAAAACTTTATTAAGTTATTTTTTATTCACAATGAGTAAAGGAAGCCCAGACGGTGTTACTATTAAACTGAACAATAACAGTTATAGGCCTACTATCTTTTAATAAATAAATAAAGACTTTTTATAGCTGAGATTTAGGGCCCTAAGGCTTTTACACTCAACTAGGGGTCAGCAAAAGAACAGTGTAAAATTTACAAATTTACAATACAATTTAAAGTCAATAAAAAAATTCCCTCAGACTAAAACACTCAATCACTCACACACACATGGGGCGGATCGAATAAATCCTAGCCTTTATAATATTTGAAATATTATTATATTATCTTTTATTTATTTTGGAAAAAATAATGCAATACTCCCATGGTACTGTATTAGTTAGTTAGTCAGTTAGATTCATTTACTCCTGGAGAGTAAATCAGATCGGGACTTAATTGACTCTAAACTAAACTACGTGATGAAACTACCTACTACAAAAGTGGGGATAGAAGAAAATCAAAAGAAATCAGCTAAGAGGAAAATTCTTATCTGTGAGATAATAGGGAAAGTTTGTAATGAGAAAAAAAACTGGGGCGCGAATGAGCGTCAACAATATCGAACGCTCCCCAGCTATTACTCAGCTACTCCCACCCCCCCTCTCCCACAGTTAAGACCCATCTTTTCAGCTGTCAAACCCTGTAGGCTTATATTTTCACTTTAATATTAAACTTTCTTAATGAAACTTTAGAAAAAACCGAATTTACAGGTACAAGACTTTGGGTTTCTACCTCTATATCTTTCAGGGCTAAATAATTATCCTGTCTTATCCTGTATTATCCTGTATTAATTATCCTGTCTTATCCTGTATTATCCTGTCTTAAATTTTGACTCTGTTTGACCCTCTAAATTTTTGAACAACATAAAAAAATTTAATATATTGTATATTCAGAGAAATTGATAAAAATAACTATTTTATTATTTTAAAATGTCTAGAAGAAAAGATCAAGATGTATAAAAATAGTTTTTACTACTTGAAGCCCTCCTGTTTGCAGTCATACGAATCTTCGTCGATGAAAACTAATCCTTACTATGATTCAAATGACTAGTGCGAGTTTCTACACACAAGTACCTATTAAGCTATTTAGTGAGGCGATTAAAGAGGTCAATCGTATACATTCATTAAATGTAACGCGTATTAGAACCTTTTTTTTTTTAAGAAAAAGAAAAAATGGAAGAAGACATACGGCAGGCTATAATTTTACTATATTTTACAAGAGTGCTGTACTATTGACTGAACCCCCCTTATCAAAATTCCTGGGTTCAGCCAACGTTGATCTTATAGCTGATCTGTGCTATAGGCTAAAGAAATACTAGATTTGAAAAATCTATAGGCTATAGCTTTCGCAAAATTCATTCTATTCAATAAAAGTTCTTGTGGTTTTTAGAGACAAATAAACGCCGAAGATTACAGGGTGTCATCCGATTTAAACTATGTGCTTCTCATGACTGATATTGAAAAGGTGTGGACCCATTCGAACAAGGCTAAATATTACATTTACGACGTCTCTACCCAGTAAGTAATCCCCATCTTAGATTATTACTAATTAGTAATTATATTATACGCTAGACGTCACTCACCCTAAAGTTCAACCCTGTGGGTTTTTAAGTGATGTTTACAGCAGTAATAAGGGTATTTAGTGACAATGCGGTAGCATGCTTGCACGTGTGCGAGTTTCTGCACACTTTGCACACATTGCGATCGGGGACGCGTCGTAACTCGACACAAGTACTTTTATTAGGTTACTTAGTGATGCGATTGAAGAGGTTAATCGGATTCATTAAATTGTTTATATGCGATTAACCTTTTTAAAATAATAAACAATAACAATAAAATGGCCATTATCATTAAATGATAATACAAATTTTGTAGCTGGTGAGGGTTAGACACCGGGAACGTGTGCCAGTTTGCAACCAGCCCAAACAACTTTAAACAACTTTCGGAAACAATATCAATAATATGTAAAAATCCAGGGCAAGTTTCAATGAGCCCCTACATAAAAAGGCCCACCAAATAATAATAGTAAATCCCCATCCTATCATATTTTTCCTGTCAACCTAACAATATGACTCGATGTCTATTCTACTTTGAAACCTTCGGCCGTGACAGATTAAGATGTCAACGTTGGGGGTAACAGAGAATTCAAATTATCCGGTGTGCGTTTGCATTGCTTCCGTGTGCACATTATGCCCAATACATTAACTGCTGACGTGGGTTGTCTGTTGCAGAGAGGCGCCACCGCTAACGCTGCAGGAGCTGGACAAGTGGGATGTGCCATTCCTGGAAGCCGTCACCTTCACAGTACGTCTACTAATTCTTAATTGCATCTACTTTTACTTACTTTTACCGCACCTCATTCTCATGGACAGCAGGGTTTCCACCAGAGACGAACACAGCGACCGGCACTGCGGGCAATTGCCCCCCCCCCCCCCTTGGAGGGCAGTTATATTCTTTGCCTCTAAAATCCAAGTGCTAACTACACTCAAAATGCGTAAAACCCCACTATTTTAGCCCTATTTGTTTTTAATTTCTGCCCCGGGCCCCCCTTGTGCACAATTTTATTAATTCCCTGTAATATAGAAACCCGATTGCTCTGAAAATGAGTAAACCCCCAATATTTCAAGTTTTTTTTCTCCAGGGGGAGACCCCCGGGCCCCTTCTTCCCATTCTCCGAACCCTCTGGCTCATGCGCAAAGGCCACTAAGGTCAATAATGTTAAAGCTGCTTACGTCCATGAGAACGGCTCTCCCCATTTTATACACATTTATGAAAATGAGTTGAGGGGCTCCAAATACACCGCCCCTTCGAAAACCTATCGTTACGCTACTGACAAGTGCCTCCCCCTTTCATGAGGTCTGGGACCGCCTCTGGTTTCCACACAATTCTGTTCTGTGCGTCCTCTGTGGAGAGCCCCAAACTTCTCATATCTCCGGCGATCTTTCTTTTCAGTGTAACTTTTGGCCTCCCTGGTGGTCTTCTTCCTTGTATCTCCCGGTTTGTTACTCTTTTGACTAGGTGATTTTCGTCTCTACGTAGTACGTGTCCCCACCAGTTCAGCCGCTTTTCTCTTGTATCTAAGGTTCTCATCTCATGCCTTATATATTGGTTTCTGAGCCCCTCAGTCTCAATTACAGCCTACTCCCTACAGTACATAATGATGAAACTATTCTATTATAATTTTTGAATGCATACACCCTAAATAATTGAAAAACTACTAGAGATTGCATAAAACAAAGGCAATTTTTATTTTTTTATGCTAGCAATTCTTAAAAAACATTTTAGGCTACTTGTAACTTACATTTATTGCGTAGCATGTGTTTAGCCTATTTTTACCTAGGTATTCTTTAACAAAACACAACTTAAGGTGTAGTTAACACTTGCCGGTTATTTTTCTGTTGCTGGCAGACCCGCATTCTGGATTTTTTTCGTGGCGGAGGTACTACAATCTCATAGTAGGCTATGAAGTGTAATGTCGCACATCTTGAAAGTTTAATTCTACTACAATATTAAATCGACTTTTTTGTTTTTTGTTTTATAAGCCCTCTCTTACACTCTTATAAGCTTACACTCAACTAGGAAAGCCCGGGAACGCCTGCTTTACATGCCCTTCGTAGCATGGCCAGAAAATATAGCAAGTGTGGGACTCGAACCAACAACCTTTCGGGTGAAAGTTGGAGTCCGTCCCACTACTCTACATGTCGTGTCAAGTGTAAAGTGTGAAAATTTGGGGATACTTAAGTTTGCAAATATGATTTTTATCTAGCCCACAGGCAGTGGCGTGGCGTTTGTCTACAACAACGATATTTACTTCAAACCGTTCGTTCGGAAAACGCACGAATTCCGAGTTACCTCAGATGGCGTCGAAGGCTCTGTTTTCTACGGCCGACCAGACTTTCTCTACGAAACCAGGTACCTATAAACAGTAGCTCTATATGTACGTAGGAGAGACCGGAGTACGATGGATAGCCGGGTAAGATGAATAAAAAAAATCGTGGAATACAATTTATTATTTAATTTATTTTAACTTCTAATGGTGAATTTATATTCTCCCGTAACCGACTTTAATATAAATCTGTCGTACTGAGCTGTACAAAGCCAATAAAGGCTATATAGATTTACTTTAATTAAAAAACCATTAAAAAATTTACTGTATTTTTGGTATGGCTGGATAATAGCCAAGTAACACAATACTAAGTTGTTCGAAGGGGGGGGGGGGGGGTTCAGTCAATAGTGCAATAATCCTCGTATGAAATGCAGTAACATTAAATAGCATATGCTGCCTATGTACGTATTCAACATACAAGTATAAATAACCAATACTAATGTGTTATACTCTGCAAACACGGAGGACATTATTAAAAAAAATAGGCTAAAATGAGGTTAAATGAGCAGTAAGACTTGAAATGCAATTGACTTGTTGCAGGGTCCTGGAGTTAGGGTCAGCCATGTGGTTTTCCCCCGACTCCCTAATGCTTCTCTACGCTCGCTTCAACTGTACCAAAGTAGGACAGAATTTCTACCCATATTACGGCAACAAGGTCAGTTCAATAATATTTAGGATTAAGGAAAATTGTAACCTTTATATAGAATTTCCCAAAAGAGGCGCTCAAAGCAATGAGTCCACGAGGCTACCTTCCTGGCAGTAAAGTCAGAGGTTCGGAGGGTTAGGGGGTTTGTAGGGTGTATGCCTGAGTCATACATCTAGTTCATTGCATTCTATTACCCCTTGCAATAAGCGCTTAATTTTGACCGGGCGGTTTGTACTCTTTAAATGGTGAAAACATACAGCATCCGAGTCCACTTGTCTACTTAAACACTTGTCTACCTAAACATGGTATTTTTTCACTGTGTTTTCAGGCATATGCTGATATGAAAAGCGTCCGCTTCCCCAAGCCCGGCACCAACAACCCGCAAGTCCAATTATTTGTAGCTGACCTGCAGAGACCGAAATTTCTCAGAGCGATACCTATAGCGCCCCCTGCTTTGTACCTCAAACACAAGTAAGTTCAATGCCATAACTTACAAGATATGCCATGCTGGCTATGATTAGTTGTATTTAATCGGAAACTGTCAATTTTTTTCAACTGACGGACATTATTTAAAAGCATCTCTTTAATTTTGGAACTATAATTATTTCAGAGAAAAAGGCTACAATAGTTTCTCATACCGAGATTCATGTTTCGGCATGCATTACGAAGCCATTAACTAAATAGTTAGTTATTATCTAAGTTCTTGTCTTGCTTGCAGGGATTACTACTTAACTGGAGTTACCTGGATAGCCAACAGAACGTTCTGCGTGACCTGGATGAACAGACGGCAAAATGTGACCTCAGTCAGTATCTGTTCAGCGACCAATGGTACATGCCAAGAGGTTAGTACTCAAGTTCGTAAGAGGCCTACATGGAATTGAATTGAATTGAAAACTACTTTATTGAAAAAAAAAGTGAACATTAAGACTATAAAGTCTTCTTTTCATGCTAACCTTAAAAACAAAAATATTGGATTAATTATAGATAGATGTTAAAATTAAATAGAGAATACATTAAGGAAACAAAATATTAAAATTGATGAAAAATACACGAAATAAATATTAAATTATTAGGATTAAGTATTAAATATAAAAAAAAACAAGCTATGGGCTAGAACTTAGTATAGGCTTGAAAGCTTGAGAGATGTTTTGTGAAAGAAGGGCGCATTGTGTGACAGTAACATACTGGTAGCTGATCGGACTATAAAAGAACATCTTCCTTAAAAGACTAACGCTTTGCTCTATTTAATATTGACTTTTTGTTCTATTATTAAGCCCTAGCCTAGCGGAGTTAGGGCTATAAAGCCCACTCTACACTCAACTAGCTCGGGACCACCTGTTTTACGAAGCATGACTCGAAAATGTAGCAAGCGTGGGACTCGAACCAACAACCTTTCGGGTGAAAGTCGGAGTCTTTACCACTATTCTACATGTCCTATTAGGGATGTTGGATGTGCTTCCAGTTCTCAATCAACTCGGATTAAAAATAGTCAATCTAGCTCACGTATTCAATTGGCAATTACTCGTCCACGTCCACCAATGGAATTTTAAAAATAGCTTGATGTATACGATACGTATAAATAGCTCGAAATAGTTCGATTGATTACTTCGCATTACAATATTGTGTTCACACGTTGAAGCATGGAATGAACAAACCTTTACTCTGCTTACATACGTAAGGCTGGTGTTTGCATGCTTTGGTCGGAAATTCACCCCAAAACGGCTACGACTACTTTACACATTTTGATAAATTTCAAACGGAAATGAGATATTTTGTACCTATTGAACTTTCTTCCAGGCTCATACACAAGTGTCAAAAAGTCACTGGGTTAATAGAATACCCAATCCTATTTTCAATGAGAACCTGTCGTGCTTCGTGACGATCCTACCGATGCCAGAGGGAGAGCATGGCGCCCTTGGGGACTTTCTGCAAGTGTGGGAAGTCAACACATCTTCCCACAAATTTTTCCCCATTTTGAGTCCAAGTACAATCACTGTTATAGACATTTTAGCTTGGGACCTGAAAAACCATATTGTGTGAGTATAAAATGCTGAAACCAAGAATACACTAGACTGTAAGTAGACCTGATCCAATTATAATAATAATAATATATATTATTATAATTTATTAATTAAGTTGTTATTATATTAATAATATAATAATAAATGCTGTACATACTAACTTCCATTGCGGAACTTTCCATACCAAAACTAAGAGCAGTTCTCATCATCGCTTGCGCATATATTTTGATAAAACCGAATTGCCACCCTCCCACAAGGCAGCCTGAAAGGCACAGCTGTCTACAGTACATATCGAAATTGTGTACTATACTAAATATAGGATTATTTACTCGTATTTATCTATCAATCTGATTACATTGCAATAAAATGGTTAATGCTACTGTATGCCGAGGTCAAGATTGTATCCAGATTGAAAAGAGTCTAAAATACCAATGTCGTGCAAGCGGTAGACATACAGTAAATACGGTAAATTAAGGCCATTTGAAAACTGCAAGTGTTCAAGTACGTTTTTTTGGTTCATGCTTTCCCCGCACGCCGCCCTAAGCTTATATGGGTACGGTCATCTTGCAAGACAACAGGAATTGATTTCATACTGGCTGCAATTTCAGGTTCTTTCTCGCAGTCGTCGAGCCCGGGAGTCGGCACCTGTACAGGACCGGGGACAGTGAAAACCCTGGACTACTGCTGGACTGCCTGACGTGCCCCCTGACCGAAGATATCAACGGTTCCATCAGCGACCAGCAGTCTCCCAGGGGAATCAAATGTGGCTATATTAAAGCCTATTTCAACTCAATCCACAATCCTCTATACTACGTACTTGACTGCCTAGGTTAGTATCCATTGTACTTAATGGTAGGTGAATTTTTTGCATGTATGCCATTGGCCATAGCTTGTCAAAACACAGCAGTCCATCTTGTCAGTACTTGACTTCTGAAAACATTATGCACCCAGTATACTGCTATTTTCGATGGCCTCAATGACCATGATTGGAATTGGCAGTAATCTGTCTGATTTGTCACACTTGCTGGACTGATGGAATTTAGTAATTGTGTGAGTGGGTTATTGAGTTTTGATGAAAGCCGTAGTATAGTGGACAACCGTCTGGACTTTTGCTAATCTGTAATATGACTTGTGCTACATTGGACATTTTGCATACATGGGCATACATGGACATTTTTGTGGTCTTTGGTGTTGAAGAACCTATTTCGTTGTTTGTGGCTTGTTTAAGGTCCCGATGTTCCGTCAACCGTTCTCGTGGACGCTGTCAACAACACCATTGTGGCCACGCTCAACACCAACGCCCAGCTAAGGGAGTTGTTCGCCTCCATGGCAAAACCTCAAATAAAGACTCTTCAGGTTAGAAAAACTTATTTTTAGTTGCGAATCAATTGCTCCATGAGGCATAACTGGGGAGTACCTATGTTTCTTACTTACTTACTCCTTCGCCAGCCATCGACGCCTAGGGTTGCAGATCCACCTTGACGTCGTCCAGCCATCGCAACCGTGGTTGTCCCACTCGTCTTCTCCCTTGCGGCACCTAAGGCTGCTCTTGTTGCCCTATTGTCTGGCATTCGTTCCACGTGTCTCTAGTCACCTGATGCGGGCTGCCTTCATTTCGGCTACAATCATAGGTTCTTGGTATATCGCGTAGAGCTCATCATTTCTACGGATGCGCCTCTCTCTGTCCTTCCCTCACTCCCTAATTTTGCACTCGTCCATACACCTTTCGGAGCATCTTACGCTCCAATCTTTCATGCAGCTCCTCGCTCCTCCGTGTCATAACCCATGTCTCACACCTGGTCGGATTATCGTTCGATATATTATTTCCTTGCATCTTCTCGATAACCTTCTGCTAGGTCTACCAAATTACCACCAGTAAAAGCAGTACAGCGTCAAGTACCTGTATGTTTGTGCAATTTTGTACATTGCTGGTTTTAAAATTTATTACCTACAAGTTGAGTTAGTTAAGTTATTAGCCTATACAGCTACATCAAATTGGGATGTTGTTATATTTTTTTATTTATGGCCTGCAGGTAGAGGTAGAGAGTGGATTTCAAGCACAAGTCCGACTGTTTCTCCCGCCTGGTTTGCGGGAGCATGAAGATCTCACTTTCCCCCTCATACTGCATGTGTAAGTATTTGATAGCATACTTTTTTTTATGGAAAAGTTAGCTGAAAATTGAATTTTGATGCAACTCTGTAAACACGAAGGGGACAACGATGTTTAGTATTCCTTGGCTTAAACTCGAAGGTAGAAGGAAGCTGCATCAAGGTACTTTAATATATAAAATCCTCAATGGCTTTGCTCCTTCATACTTTCGGTCCTTTTTTCAGCCTCTGTCAAACCGTCACTACAACACTCGAAGGGACGATCTTCTCGTTATACCTACTCATTTAACCCAAACCTTTCATGCCTCCTTCCTCGTCTCGTCAGTTCTCCTATAGAACTCCCCCCCACCCACATAAAAGAATCTCCCTCTCTTCCAATTTTCAAAGTTCGCTATCGGGAGCATCTAATTAGACTAATGCACTAGATTCGCCAAGATCTGATGTGGTTTCGCTCTCCATGTGTGAATGAGTGTGTGAATGAGTGTTATCATTTTTTGTGTATTGCAACTATTTTTGTATTTACAGCTATGTAACAATAATTAACTAGCCCTCTAGTTGAGTGTAAGAAAGGGCCCGAAGGCCCTAACTCCGTTAGGGGAGCCTAGTGCAATAAAGAAACAATTATTATTATTATTATGTTTACCAATTGTGCAGCCAATGGATATAAGATGTACTTACAGTATGTAGTGGGAATGAAGCCACCAATTCAAAGTACCAACAGTAACAAAGTACAACCAAAGTACAGAGTATAGAGGTTTCTCGTTACCAGTGCAAATCGTTTAAAATGTAATATTTTAACTTTTTGTTTACAATAATAACATTGCTCACACACCTAAATTCTTATTAGCCTGTATGCCTACATTGCAGGAAAATGTAGATCTTGAGATGCAAGTTGATAGCACAAAACTGCATATTTACAATTATTTAAAAATAAACTAATTTTTGACCCAGTTATATGACCACGTTGTTATTTCTGTGTGGTAGGGACTCAACGCCAGGCTCACAGTTGGTGACGGAAAAATTCCATGTAGATTGGCTGTGGTACCTCGCGGGAAAGCGAAATTTTATCGTTGCGGAGATTGACGGCAGAGGAACTGGCTGTCAGGGTGAGAAGATGATCAGGGAACTCTTTTATAGACTTGGTAAGTACAACAACAATGGGAACAGACAACAAGATGTTGGACCCCCCACTCGAAGTAGTTTCAACAATTCAACGTACACTGGGTTGAATGGAGTTTAAAACATATTACCTATTAAAGGTTACCTCCCACCTATGCGATGACGTCAGACGGACCCCCTCCTGAAAAATTTCTGGCTACGGCCTTGGACAACAGCACGTTGTAAAGGGAACGGGACAGAAGTTATCTGCTGCCTTGATTACCCTATTCCAAACATTGGACCGCTATTTTCTTCTGAATTTCAATTTCAGACGAATGGTTGTTGTCGCCTTTAGAGTCATTGAATACACGATATATCTCCCATTTCACCCTGGCCCATACCCTACTTAGTGGAGTGCAATTAGACAAAAACCTCGGAATCCAGGGACAGTCCATGAATATTTATAAAAATTTTAAAAATGCGTTGTGTGGTATATAGAAAAAAGTTTAAAAAAAATTTGCCCGCTCTCAATTTTTAACTACAGGGTGTGGCCGCATAACTTCCTCTTTTTTTAATGCGCGCCATTCGGTGGGTGGATGTCGTAGCGAAGTGTTTTTGTGGTCTCGTTCGAGAAGCGGGACTATACACCTTCTTCTTAGGTGTTCCGAAGCTCAAAACATTTAGATCTAGTCTCCCAATCTCGATACATTGAGTATTAGAGGAGCGCCGTAAGTCAAAAAAATGGAAAAGCCTCGGAATTCAGTGCCAGTCAATGAATATTTATAAAAACTTTTAAAATGTGTTTTTTATAGAATATAGAAAAAAGTTAAAAAAAAAATTTGCCCCTTCTCAATTTTTAACCACAGGGTGCGGCAAAACAACTTCCTGTTTTGTAATGAGCGCCGTTCAGTCGGTTTTTGTCGTAACGGAGTGTTATTGGTGTCGTCGAGAGGTAGGACTATACACTTCCGTCTTACATAGTTTTGAAGATCAAAACATTTGGATCACGTCTCCCAATCTCGATACATTGAGTATTAGTGGAGCGCCGTGAGTAAAAAAAAAAAAAAAAAAACCCTGTAGTTTAAAATTGAGAGCGGGCAAAATTTTTTTTTTATCATTTTTCTATACACTATAAAAAACACATT
Organism: Psococerastis gibbosa; assembly: GCA_963971405.1. NCBI lineage: Eukaryota > Metazoa > Arthropoda > Insecta > Psocodea > Psocidae > Psococerastis > Psococerastis gibbosa. Next base: position 32,162,862 of record OZ020487.1, read on the forward strand.
TTTAAAGTTTTTTTTAAATATACATTGACTGAATTCCGAGGCATTACCATTTTTGTTTTACTCATGGCGCTCCACTAATACTCATTGTATAGAGATTGGCAACGTGATTCAAATGTTTTGATCTTCAAAACTATGTAAGAGAAAAGTGTATAGTCCCACCTCTCGAACAACACCACTAACACTCCGTTACGACAAAAATCGACCGAATGGTGCGGATTACAAAACAGGAAGTTGTGTTGCCGCACCCTGAAGTTAATGATGAGATGGGGCAAAAATTTTTTTTAACGTTTTCAATATTCTATTAAAAACACATTTTCAAAGTTTTTATAAATATTCTTTGACTGGCCCTGAATTCCGAGGCATTTCCATTTTTTCTCTTTTTTTTGTCTTACGGCGCTCCACTACTACTCAATGTATTGGGAATGGAGGACGTGGTCTAAATGTCTTGATCTTCGGAACTATGCTGGCCTAAAACAAAAGTGTATAGTCCCACCTCTCGAATGAGACCATAAACACTTCGCTACGACATCCACCGACCGAATGGCACGCATTACAAAAAAGGGAAGTTATGCTGCCATACCCTGTAGCTAAAAATTGGGAGCGGGCAAAATTTTTTTTTAACATCTCTCCGGTCCTGTAATGGTGATGACAATGGATTCCCCCCCCCCCTATACCTTTTATCCTTCTTTTTTTCACTGCTCCTCTGTTTCCTTCTTCTCTATTTAATTTTAATTAATTTATAATAGTCTACAATGTTTTTTTTTTAATTTTTAAGGTTAGCATGAAAACAAGACTTTATAGTCTTATTGTTCGCCTTGTGTTTGCAATAAAGTCGTTTTTTCATTTCATTTCATTTCATTTCAACATTTTTCTATTTACCACCAACAACACATTTTCAAAACTTTTATAAATATTCATGGACTGTCCCTGGATTCCGAGGTTTTGCCATTTTTTGTCTAATTGCACTCCACTAACTGTACTTAGTTAATTTTCAATACTCACGGTATTTTTCAGTCTTTTTAGGGTTCCATATTATGCAATTTTTATCGCTTATTTTGTCTGATTTCAGGTACCGTGGAAGTAGAAGACCAAGTAAGTTTCATACTAATACAATAGTTTCTCTATGAGATAGGCTTAAATTGTTATAATTAAATTCACGAAAATATGCAGTTTAATTGTAAGAGGTAGATCGGGGATGGGCCCCAGATTTTCTGTATCTATAGGTATGTAGCCTAATGTAACAGAGTGAATGCCGCAAGTGGTTGGGGCAAAACTGATGGGCTCTTCGAGTCAGTACTCTATCGCTGTAAAAAAGTTGCGCTTTAGGCCTAATTCGAAATTAATTTCCAAGTTGAAACTTCTGAAAGCTTTGATTTTGCATAATGTTTCAGATAAGCGTAGTGTCATACCTAAGAAGTGAGTTTAGGTACATTGATCCTCAGAGAATCGCCGTTTATGGACAGGTAATAAAGGAAATTGGGTACCCGGTTATAAAGTTTAGATAAGTCTAGTTACAAATAAATAAGGTAATGACATTTTTGATAAAGCAGTAGAATTCGGGATGTATTGAGATTGTATCTCAGAAGTCTATGCAGTGCCACTGAAGATGTCGACCGCAGATATTGACGAAACATTTAGAAGTACGGTTTCAGATCAACCAGGGCGTATCATCCCGGATTCTACTACCCCTTCGTGTAAGTCCGGCCTTGAAATTCTTTGTCATTATAACGACTTTTTTGATCTATTGCTAAGCCAACCTAGCCGAAATACGGTTATAAAGCCCTCTCTTACACCATACAAGGTTGGCTAGGGACCACCTGCTTTACATGATCTCCAAAGTATGGCCAAAAAACGCAGTAAGTGTGGGACTCTAACCAACAAACTTTCGGATGATATTATTGACAGTCTGTACGACTACTTTACGATATGATATATACAATATTTTAATAAGTTTACCTGTATGTCTAGTCCTTCACTATCTTCAATTAACTTTAATATTTTCAGGGGCACGGTGCCTATGTGGCGACAATGCTTCTCTCTAAGGACAAAGACAACATAATCAAGTGTGGGGTAAGATATTACAATCATACAGTTTTCCAAATTTGACCAACTGTTCAAAATGTAGGGGCAATACTTACATTTAATATTATGCGGTGCTAATTTGAATACCTAACTATTGTACAATGCGCACATTAAATAACTATAGCCTATAACTATTAGTAGTACTACGGCTTACAGAACTTTGTTTCCTCTTCTGAAAGAAAGCAAGACATAGGCCCTAGGTTACGGAACTTCATTCGCAGCCACGGAAGGTTGGGCAAGTTGGAATATTGATTGATTAATAGATATATTGATTGATATGCTTACATAGCTATGGTATAAAATCTTTAATTGTTTGACGATGTTGCCTGTTCTAGGTTGCAGTTAACCCTATTTCCACATTCTCTCAGACTGGTGAGTATAGAATTCATCTACACAATGATGGCACCATTTCGCATTTCAGTGGCATAAGAAAATTTAGTTAGAGTTTAAAGGATTTTAAAAAACCCTACGCCCTTTTGAGAAAGCGGCCAAAATCGGCTTTGCAGGGGTGTTTCAGAAAGTTGATAAGAAACAGGCCGAGGTGAAAATGGTCGAGGAGAAAAACATTTGAACCGAAAAAAATGGACGGGCTACATTACTTAACCGGCAGACTACTGCCAAAACATCCCTCGTTGAGCAGTAGTAAATCGTCATTTTCTTTTATAACTGCACCTCAGCAAACAACCAAGCTAGGGCTACATTAAACAAAGTATATTATTATTTCTAGACTCATTCTTCACGGAGAGATACATGGGGGTTCCAAACAGTTCAGACAACTTCAGTGGCTATGCTGACGCGGCCCTCAGCAAAAGGGCAGCCAACTTAAAGGACAAAGACTATCTGCTGGTCAGTTATTACCATTATAATTGTTTCTATGAACATTGTATTGTAGTTGCCTCATTGTTGCTTGGCACCTTCCACCCAAAATAATTTAAACCCAGATAATTTTGAATTGTTGTGTGTTTCTTCGAATATCGTAAACTTTTGCTAGTGTGTGTACTCGCGGTTGTTCGTCAATCATGATTTTCTATCTTATTCAGTTTTCCAGTAGGATATGAATAGATGCGGTAAGGCAACACTTACAAGAGCCTTTCAGCTGTAGGTGCTCCAATTTTTCTCCATAATGCTGACCAATATAAATATGTACCTTAAGAGACGCAGATATTACGACAAATCCCGAAGAAGAATAAATTTTAACCCGAGCACCCCCAAAAATTCAACCAAGTCGGCGCCAATAAGTAGCCTATTCGTTCGGCAATCGTATAGATATGAGGTTCATTTGTGAGGTCATTTTGTAGATGGCAGCACCAGTTGCCAAGATTTCAAAGCGTTGATTTTTCCATAAGCCTCAACGATATTTTAAAATTATTTTATTTATGTATTATTTTAAAGTGATATTTTTCTATAAATCATGGAGAATATATATGTATATTAAATTATATGCAGCGCAATAAGGTCCAGGCCTAGTATAAATATTGTAAAAAAATATTAAAATAATTAATTAGATGCTAAGACCTTAGTTTTCACATGCAAACGGCGGCCATTTTGAATAATATGGATATGTTATTGTCGTCAGCGAACCTAGTGACCAAAACTCTCCCCACAGAACCTTATTAGTCGCGGAACGTGAGCCAAATTGTGGCACTACTGTCAGCAATAGGCTATATATATACTAAAATATTGTACTACGAAATCAACCCTTTTAGGAGCGGATACTTGGTTTCCCTTTTTTAATTTTTTATTATTATTTATTATAGTATTATTATTGAAACATATTTGCAGATAAGCAGCACCCGCCATTTGCTGATCCCATTCCATCACACGGCCATCCTTGTCAACGCACTGGTCAAACAAAAAGTACAATTTAAACATCAGGTAACCAGAATAACGTAATTCCTGAAAGCTATACAGGCATTGGTGAATTTACATTTGAGACAAAAAAGAGATAACTAAGCTATAGTGCCACCATCGCTTGAAATATAGCCTACCTAGAGTTCTATTTAGGAGAGATGGGTCACCAAAAAGTATTTTTTTTTTTTTATTTCTGGCGCCACTCACCAGTCACCCAGTCTCCTATGACCAACCAATGAAGAAACGCACCAGGTTCCCCAGGATTCCTGGAATCAAAACATATTTTTGGCGCGCACAGAAGATTTGGCTCATTTATGTTGAATTGAATTGAAAACGACTTTATTGAAAAAAAAGCGAACAATAAGACTATAAAGCCTTCTTTTCATGCTAACCTTAAAAACAAAAATATTGTATTAGTTATAGATATATGCTTAAAATTAAATAGAAAAGAAACAAGAGAAGAAGAGAGGGAAAAAAAGAAGGTTAAAATATATACGGGGGGAGGGGGGATCCATTGTCGTCACCATTATAAGACCGGAGAGCGTCTCAAGCGTTATCTAAGATGTATGGTTTAAGAGTGTACAGCCAGTAGGAAATTGGCAGCCCGAAATTTAGTAATTTTTATTTTTTATTTAATTAATTGAGCAAGTTATTAAAAATGTGGCTCAACTAAGTTGTAGAAGACTACTTCATGCATCATATAATAAGGTATTTTTAATTTTCGAAATTGTAGTTTTTTCATAAACACGATTTTACGCGAAAAGTTATTGTTTATAAATTATTATCGTGTTTATGAAAAATCTACAATTTCGAAAATTAAAAATACCTTATTATATGATGCATGAAGTAGTGTTCTACAACTTAGATGAGCCAAATTTTTAATAACTTGCTCAGGTAATTAAATAAAAAATAAAAAGTATTAAATTTTGGGCTGCCAATTTCCTACGGGCTGTACACTCATAATAATTTTCTTAAAGCTACTGAGTGAACTAGCTTGTTGGTCAAGACTGCTTCATGCATCATATATAATAGGGTATTTTTAATTTTTGGTTTTGAATTTCTTTCACAATATCAATTTTACGTGAAATTTTATTATTTTAAATTATTATAATTTTAATGAAAAATCAAAGGGTACCAACATTAAAAAATACCCTATTATATGATGCATGAAGTAGTGTTCTAAAACCTAAATTAGCGAAATCTTTAATAACTTGCTTAGTTAATTTAAAAAGAAAAAAGAAGTATAAAATTTCCAATTTCCTACGGGGTGTAAAGTCTTGAAGTCAGTGATTATAGCGGTAGGGTGCACGCTATTCAGATTAATTTCTTGCCATGTAAATTTACATCAGGAATACCTACAAGTAGCAATGTGTTTCCACAACCAATGACCATTGGCTAAGCACACGGTGGTTTCAGATTTACCCGGACGTGGGCGAGGACCTGAGCCCCGTGTCAGACCACTTCCACGGACTGGTCGACGCGTTCTGGGACGAGTGTTTCAAGCCCCTCGACTTCTACGACTGGGAAACCATGGCAAGCTTCACGTCCTTCTCCAAAGACTAGCTATTGCTATCCTCCTATTACCGTCAGCGCTGGAAAGACCTTGTGTAATAATCATACAATAAAGGCGCACCATCGTTTGAAAAGTACCTGTATGAAATACTGGACAGCACCACCAGTGCATGGCAGTGCCGTGCACTATTCCTTACCGAGACTTTTCAAGTGATGATGGGAACCGCCCGAAATGGTCATATATAACCGGTCGTTGGAGACCATTTGCGTCACCGGTGATATATTGCGTGTTTACCAATTCAATACTGTTATTTCATCCACATCTTTTCAACGCTAGTTGACTCCATACCTTTGCCTTTGAAACAATGTAAATACATTACGAATATGCCAAGTCAAAGCGAGTCTGAGGTAGGAAGTTCCATCCATTTGGTGTTGCTGACTGTGGGCCGGAAGTGGGAGTTGCCCCCCCCCCCTCCTGGCACCCGTTAGACATCAATGACCAATGTAGCTGAAGGCAGCTGAAACCGCTTAAAACATCTATCACGTCTAGTACCCCCCTCCCCTCCTTCAACCCAAGAAGAAATTTAATTGACACCACTACCTATAGTAACATTTTCCAATCGCTTCGCTTCAATTCGGAAGAGACTTTGGGAAAGTGGCACATGATGACTGATAAATGAAAAATGACAAAATGAATACTGAGAACAACGTAGAGGCCAAAAAGAAACTGTACGTTATACACCAACATATATTTTATAGCCCTTTTTGTGCCAATTTGACTTTGTTTTGGAAAAGCTTGTACAGGACATTAATTAATGCTGAGAACAACGAAAAAAGTAGAACGAAAATGCATACAGCACACCCACATCAGCGGGTTATCTGGTCCTTAATGGACAGGCTTGTCCAATTCTATTTATTTGTTTAGGAACGTATACTATATATATCTAGCCAATCCGTTTACAGCTGAATGGTGTGTTTGAACTACGTGCGATAAAATGTATGGTGGGCTAATTTATCAATTAAGTCGTAAAAAATTAATGGCCAAAATAAAAACGCCAGGAAAGCGTCAACCGCTACGGTATTATAAGGTAACGTACCAATTGGGAGGGTCCCGCGTTAGTTTGCGAAGTCTCAACAAGGAATACTGCAGGGCATCGCCATATATTGGAACATATGTGAACATGTGAACATGCGCAGTGACTTTTCAAAATATCGTGGGACTCACCCTATGAGTCTGATTTATTTAGCTTACTATTCGAGAATTTTGCTAAGACCTAGCTAGTTGGCTAGACCGTTGAGTTTTCAGTAATTTTAACATGACGGAACCAAAAAATTTCAGCTTTTCTATTTTATAAAGAAAGCATTGTGTACAGTCAAATATTTAATAATTATGCATAAACCATGTCTTTCGATAGAATACTTAAATACTGTATGTACAGTAAGCTATTACCCTAATATTAAGGCAGAAGTTTAGTCCTAACTATTAGTATATGTTAATTTTATTAGGTAGGTACTTTTTAATGACATTATCAATGAAACTCTGACCGTACCATCTAATAACACCAGGCGATGCCTAAACAAGTTATCAAAATACAAGGTACAGTATAATATTATAATATCTTACTCGTTTTTTAGTTCGATCATCCAGCTCGATTTTCATAGATTTTATTATATACAATACTACAATGTATGTGACTATTTTACTAGTGCCATAATTTGTATGCCTAATTAGAGTATTGTATGATTCATAACTATGCTATACATATTTTGAAACTTGCTTAATTACGTAATTCTCAACAATTTGTGTGTAAAATCAAAAGAAATCCTGCCACAGTATTTGTAATTTGTACATTTTACCTTACAAAAGTTGGCAGATATCCCCCGACAGCATTACAATGAAATAACGTATATATATATTAACAATAACTATTGCAATAACATTGAATAATATCAATTGTACAGTATGTAGTCATAGCCGTTTGGTGGTATCCTCAGAATGTTTCCTCTTAATACTTAATAGAATTCACCTTACGACATGGTAAAAGAGGCGAAAACTGTAAATATATAAATTATCACCAGTAGAAACATAAGATTACCGTGTTGGACTGTGTTGGCATACGGCTAGTATTTTTTTTCTTTTTCACCACAAAAGTCAAAAAGGCTACGACTACTGCATATAGGTTATTGTGTTGGTGACAGTCTAATAAATGAGAAGGGTCTGTTATTTTTATCATTTTTTTAAGTTTTTTTGAGGATCGCTATTAGGGCTACCTATACTTAGGTATGGTTCTATTGTATATTATACATACTTGTACAGTATAATATAGACTACCTATTGTATTGTATAATAGGCAAGTTACATGTTACTCGTATTGTGCAATTTGCATAGCTTTCAAAGTATCAAACATTAACTACAATAGCTTGTAAGTGTTAGACGTAACTGTGTAGAGTATACCGTACACCAAATCTAATTGTGCTACTTGTCCTGCTGGACATTTTGCTACCTAATTCTCGTACTAACTATTTTAATGTAGACAGACAAAATCCTATACTTTGTATTAATTGTTTTAGAAAAGGACTGTTTCCGTATCTAAGGACTACACTGTGATTGCTATACCATAGCCCACAGGCGGATCTATAATTTTTTTAGGTTTTTAGGAGTTCCATGAGTAACAAAAGGATTTGTTCCATATGATTTGATACATTGTGTCATAAAAGCCCATCCTATCTAGTGCTTGGTCAAGACTTTTGGAGGGTTACATTGTAGTATTAAATGGTATATATAACACTGACATTAAATTAACTTTGGTTGAAGAGGTAACCTCCTCGTTATAACCGAAATTAGAGGATATGGAAAAAAAATGGTTAAGACGACGCCCCGGTTAGGCGTAGATCGTGGGTTCGAATCCCGCCAAGCCCAGTTTTTTCCATATCCTCTAATTTCGGATACTTTTGGAGGGGCCACTACCTGGATCCGACTATGCTAAATCAGGGTAGGAACTCTCAGTCAACCCTCGTAAACCCCCAAACAAACCTTATTAAAAAGAAATTAGTCTAATTGTACATTAATTTTTAGTTAAACTTGATTAAATAATACGGCAACATTATTACAACACTTGACAACACTTATTTACTGTTCGCCCAGAAAAGTTTGCAAATGCACACGAAAATATCCCGTAATGCTCTACCAAGTCCCGCCTCACCATGTAAATTCCTTATGCTGCATTTTCAAATCAGATAGAACTACTTTGCATGTGTTTGTATACACAAAACTTATGGGGGTTCCATTCCAAATTTAATACATTAAGGTCACAAGTGGACATTGCTTATTTTTTTAGCTAAAATTGTTGCACTTTTTACGAATTCACGACTCCAATGTCAAAATTAAAATTAAAATTTTCTGAATGTTAGTTACTTGTCTTCAACTACTGTAGCAACGTTAGTGGAACGGTTTTAGGATCATCATAGAACAAAATCAAAGCAATATTTATTGTTATAAATATTATTAGTGCGTTTCTAGAATTTGAGAAATTTATAAAATTTTCTTCTTGCTATACAGCATTATAAAATGAATCAATTTGAAAGTAGAAAGTTAACTTAAGAACGTTCAGGCCACAGAATAGAGTTTCTGTGTATCACACCAATAAGGGTCTCGTCAAGGTATACAATGCGATTTCCTTCAGACCTGGCGTTCCGGATTCCTTGTAAATACCTATAACGCCAAGAAAGCGTGCGTGGCGACTCGACCAAGACGTTGTATTTTGTCAAACATCTTAAATCTGCACAGCATTTAAATTGTGACTTCTTTGTTTCTGCTGCACTTCTGATGCGTGTATTCATAATAGTCTCCTCATCCGACTGGTTGTGTTTTTTATTTTATTACGTAAAACTTAACCAAGAAAAACATTTTCACAATGAGTTCTGATGCGAGTACTAATTGATTACATTGATTTCCTTGTATTATGGAAAAGTCATTAGAAATATTTTATCTATCAGACCAAAATACTAATACTATAGCCAATTGAAATTCATTTCTCTCGGAGCTACTTTTCATGTATGGTCACTACAGAGTACATATTGTTAATTTACCTGAAGTGAAGACGCCTAGTGATAAATACGCGGAGGCTCTCCTTGGGCATTTGGTAACGACCATCAAGCTCTAATATTTCTTGTCGCAGGGTGTCCAAGCTTAACAGTCAGCAATCATCCTAGGATGAATATACATAATTATGGGGTCCCTTATCATATACTTTCATCACATTCGTCGAGATCACTTAGTATTATTGACGTCTTTTTTCCTTTATATTTTTGTTGATTTTATACCTCGACGGACTCCTAGACTCTGTTATATCAGAATTGACGCATATCTGACAATAAATCACTGATATAACTTTCAACTTCCTTAAATAGTTCGCAAAGGTTTAAGATCATCATTCATGTCTCCTAGTGAATTTGCTTGCATTACCAAACGGTTCATGCGGAAATGTTGCTTCCTCTTACTAGGCCTGCTTCCTTTGGTAAGACTTAACACTCTTTTCTGTGGTCTGAATGCCCTTAACTTCGATATTAACTGTCTACTTTCAAATTGATCCATTTTATAATACAGTATAGCAAGAAGAAATTTTATAAATTTTTCAAATTCAAGAAACGCACTAATAATATTTATAACGATAAATATTGCTTTGATTCTCTTCTATGATGACCCTAAGACCGTTCCACTAACGGTGCTACAGTAGTTGAAGACAATTAACTAACACTCAGAAAATTTTAGTTTTGACATTGGAGTCGTGAATTCGTAAATAGTGCAACAGATCGACAATTTTAGCTAAAAAAATAAGCAATGTCCACTTGTGACCTTAATGCACTAAATTTGGAATGGAACCTTCATAAGTTTTGTGTATACAAACACATGCAAAGTAGTTCTATCTGATATGAAAATGCAGCGTAGGGTATTTACATGGAGAGGCGAGACTTGGTAAAGCATTAAGGGATATTTTCATGTGCATTTGCAAACTTTTCTGGGCGAACAGTATAGACTTACTAGTACTAGTACGGATGATAGTTATCTATTAATTCTAAAAGCGGGAACTAAGCACAAAATTGATCTATTCTTGTGGCGGTTTTGTCCATACAGGCTTCTTTTATTGTATTTTATTGTGTACAATTTATTTATTTATTATTTTTGTAGTGTATTCATTGATGATATTACGCCTGCCAATGGAATTAAGCAGACTGATATAGTGACAAATCCTAAGTTTGATATTGAGTAACATTTTTCTGTGACGATTTTTTAGAATTACACATTTGAAATATATTCCTATTGTGTCTCACATAGTACTCAGATCGGTCAGAACTTCAACCCTTGGGATGTTCCCACAAGAACGTAAAAATATGTTCAAGGTTGAAATTAAAATAAATTATGTATCGGTAGGTAGGTTAATTTTAATTAAGGGAGGGATTTCTAAATATTTTGCAAAGCGAAAGACGACCCTGCCATTGTGACAAAATTAATTAACCACTAGTTATGAACTTAGATATGAAAACAATTAAAGAAAATTCATACAAAATTACATCTTTTCAAGTGTAATTTCATTTCATCATCTGAAATATTATTACATTAAAAAAACTCGTTAAAAAGCAAAATGATTTGATAGAAATAGTAAATCATTCGCGCAAACAGTCTGCATGGCAAGCCCATGATACAAATGAGGACGTTCTAACCAGAGTATGCGAAACAAAAACACTAGTTGCATCTATAAGTAAAAGAAGAGCTCGCTGGATTGGACATTTGCTTCGACACGAAAACTTCATAAGGCGCCCATTCCATTGACCGGCTAGGGCTATTTCCAAAACGGTGACGTGGTAGCAGACACTCAAGGCTTAGATAGGGTTCCCACCGACCTCGCATTGCAGATTGCAAGTGACATTGACGGAAATGTTTGTTTTTGTTTTTATAGAAATCTATTAAAATGTTTGTAATTAACATATCCCATGAAGCCATTTTTTAATTTTAGTTTGTTTGTTTGTGATTTTATTGTATGATCATTGATCAATTTTAACTATGGTATAGAGGAAAATAAACATTTCCGTCAATTCTGCAATGCGAGGTCGGTGGAAACGCCACCTAAGTCTTGAGTGTCTGCTACCACGTCACCGTTTTGGAAATAGCCCTAGCCGGTCAATGGAATGGGCACCTTAGCTGCATCATAGAGGGGACAATAGAAGGCGTCAACAGACCTGGGCGCCCAAGAAACGAGTGTCTGCAGCCATTGATGGAGGATATAGGGGCCAAGTCGTACGTGGAGCTGAAGAGAGCGTGCCAGAATCGAGGTCACATGTTGCTGCCAACCAGCCATCAGGCTCTAACTTGAAGAAGAGTCTGCATTTTGAGAAAGCTTGTATTTTTTATTAACTATCAAACAGACCATTTTCATATCATTGTGGCAGTGGAACAAGAAATTAATTAGTTTTGCATATGCAAAACGACAAGCTCGTCCTTTACTTACAAAATATCCTATTGAAATGTCTCCCTAAAGTAAAAACTCAATTTGTCTGTACTGTATTTGCCTACACTATTTATTGTCATAAAATTGTCATAAATGTTATCATTGCATGTAAAAATCCCTTAAATTTTATTAGGCAGCTGGCAATTGAAACTGACATGAAGATTGTGCCAATAGTTTCATGCTGACCGCCTTAATAAACTGGGGCGGATTTGGCTATTTGCGGATATAGGCACTGCCCTTGTCATAGTAGACATAAATAATTGTTGCATGTATAGGGGGGGGGGGGGTTGTTCACTAAAAACAAAATGTTTTTAATTAAAAAAATGTTTATAATCACAATAACCTACTTTCTTTTCCTTTACTAAAATGTTTTTTTCTTGTCTTGACCTCAACAAACCGGGTAATAATTAAATTGTAATCTGTTGCCTGCCTTTTTTTTATATAGTATGCACGAAAAAATCATTAATGTACGCGCTTGCGGATATATCCGCATAGGCATTTGCCTCATTTGCCTATTGGTAAATCCGCCACTGCTCTTAAACAGCCCAATGCAATCGTGATGTATTCTTAATTTATTAATTAATTAAATAATAATTGAAAGCTTTGTTAATTTTAACTCGGAGGGGTTTTCGAAAGATCGATGGAATCCGAGCACATCATGATCAATTAAAAAATTATTTTCGAAGTGTTATTCATTCATTCAATTCATTGTATTGTACGTGCACTTTGTAATGTATCGAATTGTGTAATGCCAAGTTGTATGTTTATTGTTTACCAAATAGTCTATTAATTGTTGTTGTCTACTAATTGTTATAATGTGTTGTTTTATATGGATGAATAAACTTATTCGTTTAGAAGTTTGCTATTATTATTACTATTATTAGCCTACTAAGTACAGTTAATCGATCAGATATCCAGTACATAAAGTTCTTTTAATACAATTATTGCATAAAGTAAGTACGTATAATATAGTCTAGTAGTACACCAGTACAGTAGGTACTGTACGTACAATACAGTACTCACAATGTGGGGTTAAAATTGTCCAATAGGCAACGTGTAGGGTGATGATCAAGTTTTAAGTCTCGGGTAATTTTGTAGTCTTATAATACACGTCTTTGTTGCTGCCCTTTTAAAATTAGTTGTGTTATTAATTAATTAAAATACTAGTTGATTGCACCTAGTTGTGGTCTATTTAAATCAAATTGTCAAATTGAAAATTATTTTGTAGTGGAAAATGGCGATTTATGGCTAAGATAAGCTTCCACTGAGTTCAGGTTATAATGGGAGGGCGCAGCTCTAAATATACAATATACAGTATATTTATACAGTATATATATTGCAAGTCAAAGGGTATACAATAACCACAGTTTGTACTTGCTTAATAGAAAATTGATTGAAAAAGTCAATGCTTCACATTAGACGGCAACCCAAAGCGGCTTCGCTATAGGCTCTACAGTATTTAGTACTGTCAGCTTTAGAAAGGAGGTAAAGAGAGAACAACCTGACTATAGAAGGTATGACATTCGATAATGTCAATAGCTTCATCTACCTTGGATTAGAAGTAAACAACTGTAACAAAATTAGAGCAGATATACCTACATAAAAGAATAATTCGCAAGCCTAAAAGTACTTAAGACTGATATTCAGAACCACGAAGTTATGATTTACAAAACCCATTTAAGACCTTTTGCAACATACGACTCAGAAACCTGGAAACTTACATCCATCGACGCCAATAAGCCCCGAGTATTAGAAAGGAACATAACAAGGAGAATGTATGGACCCCTGTATGAGAAATAGACGCAATGAAACCGCTGAAAGGATGAGCTAGAAACCGACCTCCAGGAGGTGGGACTGTCGGAGACCGTAGATGTTGGAGGAGTGTCGTAGAAAACTGAGATGATTGGAGGAGTGTTATTGAGCAGGCCAAAGCCAATCAGGGGCTGTAGGGCCAGAAGAAGAAGAAGAAGCCAGAATGTTACCTTTCGTCGCACATTAGTTCGAAGGGCTAACTTAAGAGTTTCAATTTGCTGAACCGCTGCTTATTGTTCCTTATGTTGGGACCAGCTCTCTTGCTGACTTCAAGCCCTTGATTATGAAGTGGCGGCGGCTCGCTGCGGACTGCTTATGCTGCTTGCCAGTTCCATAAATCGCGTCCAGGATTCCCAAGAAACCAAAATTATTATTAAAACTGAAACCAAAGTGCACATTATATTATATATTTTAACTGTTGTTGTAATAATAATAATAATAATGTTTTTGTCCCCCGTTTTCGACTACCTGCAGGCTCACCTGTTTCGCCTAGGCCTGGCTGCTTCAGACCAATGCCCATTCTGCCTCAGCGAAAGCATGGATGCTGCCCACCTTCTAACGTGTCTATCGATTCAGAGCCCAAACAATGACATTACATCACTATACTGGCAGGTTCGGCACCAGATGGGGGTAACGTCAAGAGTGGGCGTTGGATAAAGAAATTTAAGTATAATAATTTAACTTTGACTGAAGCAAAAAATAGAGTAAGTTACGACTGGGCAAGAGAACCGCACTACAAAGGAATATATAATAGAATAGAATTTAAAATATCTGTATTGATTCATTCTGAATACAATAGGCGTCCAAATAACTTAAAACTATAACATTTATTCCTACAACGTACAAACACGACAAATTTAAAATATCAATGCTATCCGCATTCAGGTTGCCTATAGTTCCGCATAATGTCCTCCATATGCAAACATTTTTCATGATAGTGCTTTAGTTTTCCTCTTTGCAGTACTATGTCTTCCACCCCTCTAATGTTCCTGGGCAGTACCGTACCTAGGCAGCACCTGCAATGTATTTTTCTTTTTTTATTTATTATTGCGCGCGTTCGCTTTCAAGGTGTCGTGCCTCTTCATTGTGAATGCTGATGATTGCCATGGCATTAAGTCTCTCTGCGTCTACGCGTGGTCGCATGAAACTATATATATAAATGAACTGCACTAAGAGCTCTTCGTTTCTGGGGGGGGGGGGCGCTGCCCCCCAGAAACTAGTCTGCGGGGGCAAGATGGACCTGCCCCCCCCCCCAAGTCGGCGTCCCTGACCACAAAGAATAGGTTGACAAATGACTGTTGACGAGGAATAGCCCAAAAAACACGGGGAAAATATTAGCAGTTACTTGCTCTACTGGATGGCAATATATGGCTGTAATCGCGATGGGCGCCTCCATTCGTGATGTTTTTTGTGAAAATATTTGTACAACAATTTACTGTGCAGAAACCTGAAAATGATTAAATATACGGTTTAAGATTAATGTTACCATATCGTACACTGTGTAATCACACTAATCACAGAGAAAGACTAAGAATTTTGTCCGTGATACTCTCATTGCTGTAGGTGCCGTAAAAATGAGGTGAGCTTAATTGGCTGATGACAAAGAAGAATCCGGGCTTACCCTAACAAGCCTGCCTAAGAATTTATTGTAGACTCCACTTCTCAATTTGACAAGCTAATATAAGCCTATAATTATATTTATATAAGCTGATATTCAAGGCCAAATCGAATTAATCGGTACAGTAAAATCCCATGCAAAATCCCACTATTTGCTTTTTCCACTCCAAATTTAAAAAAATGCAGTTATATCGATTATTCGTCGACTGTAAAAACTTAACTTTACAGAAGACCTGAAATGCGTAGAAACCCACTATATATCACTTATATTTTCAAAATAATATCCCGAGGATCCGAGAAATACATAAACTCCTGCTCAAGCAGACAGAACACCAACTGAAGAACTACCCAGTGAAAGGGTGGAAGTTGGCGAATATGGGCGGGGCTCCTCCACATCATTAGAAGGCCAAATAGGTAAATGGACCTGAAAGCATAGCATACCATTAGTGTAGTCAGAAATAGAGTTCATAGCCTAAAACGTAACTAAAAAATTCAATGGCATCGCCAAGGCCAAGGTTTTGATTTCCGGGGGGGGGGGGGGTCCAACAATTTTTTAACGTAATTTATTAATGAATTAATGGATAAATTCTTCAAACCATACAGGTTTACATACAAAAATTTATTTTATTTCGGGGGGGGGGCCCATGGACCACCCCCTGGGCAAGGCCATGGGCATTGCCCAAAGTACCTATATATTTAATATTTAACAGGTACCGGTACATACGTGATTGTATATTTTGCCATCAGCCATTTTATAATATTGCCTACATGCAGTAGCTTCATTACAAAACCTTCTTCAATCACATGAGTTCAGTATCCTACTGTTGTTTGAATGAAATAAGCACAAAAATTACATATACATAGGCCTATTATATATGTATACTTTATATAATATATATATTATATATATATTATTATATTATACTTTATATTATATATATTATGTACTGAACGTTAAGTCACACACTACCGACTACAAACATAACATTTCATGTCAATAATATTTTCTTTTTCTTCTTCCCCCTTCACCCCCTCCCCCGTGCTGCACATGCGGCATTAAGGGGGAAGAAGAAGAAGAAGAGAAAAATATTGTTGACGTGAAATTGAATGTTTGTAGTTGGTAGTGTGTGACGTATATACTTTGTATAATATATACGTATATATTGACGTAATTTTTGTGCTGATTTCATTCAAACAACAGTAGGATAGGTATTAAACTAATAGTCAACAATATTTAAACTATAATTCCCGCGAAAATATGTAAACAAATTTTATAATTGAGGTACCGTACCAAATGTATTGGAATTTCATTTAGGCCTTTCTTCTACTCAACTCAACCATCACCATTCTTGCAACTCAACACCTACTAGGTAATCAGATAGGTAAGTGCTCGTTTCTGAACCATGGAACATGACCAAGGGTAGATCCTGCCTCAGTATAATAAATAATAGCTGAAACATCCCCTGTCCTAAAACGTAAATCAAATTACCCCTCCTGTGGAGAAACTTTGAACGTGCGTAAATATGTTTTTGTTGTCTTATCTCAACGCACGACTACGAGATCCCAAATTTTCGATACGCATCATTCTTATCTTTTCTTATTTTGTATTCATTCATTTTTCATTCAATTTAGTCGCCATATTATTTTTCGAGTTATGTTCGAGTTTCGAGTTTTCGATTATGCTTTCCAGAAAGCTCAAGAAGCTGGTTTATTGATCAATCATCCGATCAGTTGCACCGTACGCCTAGGAGACGCGGGTTCTAAACAGAAGGGAAGATAACCTCTTAAACACTCAGGAGGAACGAATGCTCAGGAAAAGTAGGGACCAGTGCTCGAGACCGGTCAGTGGAGGATTAGGGCAAACAGGGAGGTGTACAAGCGCTATAGCGGGGATTCCACCGACCGGCTAGGGCTAAATACAAAAACGGTGACGTGGTAGCAGACATTCAAGACTTAGGCGGGGTTTCCACCGACCTCGCATTGCAGAATGCAAATGACATTGACGGAAATGTTTGTTTTACTCTATGCCGTAGTTAAAATTGATCAATGATCATACAGTAAAATCACAAACAAACAAACAAACTAAAATTAAAAAATGGCGTCATGGGATATGTTAAGTACAAACATTTTAATAGATTTCTATAACAAGAAAAATTCTAATTTCCGTCAATGTCATTTGCATTCTGCAATGTGAGGTTGGTGGAAACCCCGCCTAAGTCTTGAATGTCTGCTACCACGTCACCGTTTTTGTATTTAGCCATAGTCGGTCGGTGGAATCGGCGCCTATGTGGTGAACCAACCTTAGTAGTGGGGTACAAAAGAAGCAGGCTTCAAAGGTCAGGGCACCTTTAAAGGATGCCGAACAGAAGAGTGGCAAAGTAGGTCTGAAAACAGAGGCCAGAGGGACGCCACAGGCTGGAAACTGGAAAGGCCGAGCCTGCGATGGGAGGATGGAGTGAGAGTAGATCTCAGGCAGCTGGAAATACGAAAATGGAGGCGCCAAGCTCAGAACCTTGTTGCATCCCCATGGGTTGCAAGTAAACTTGCCCTTACATGGCGTTGCTATACATCATACGATGTAGGGAGAATGTTTAAAGGTGCCCCGAGTTCCCAACCGAAACTTTTCTACTTGCTATAAGCTGGTATACAGGCAGACATTTTGTCAAACATCTTAAATCTGCACAGCATTGAAATTGTGACTTCTTTGTTTCTGCTGAACTAAATGAAGCCCTTGAAGAGGTATCGGGAATAAGGATACAGGGTGTCAAGATACTATCAATAAGGTATGCAGACGATATTGCCATGCTCGCGGATAGCCCTGAAGAGCTGAACGAGGCACTCAACCAGCTAGCCAGGATACTGGAGGAATACAATATGAAAATAAACAAATCCAAAACGAAGGTAATGGCTGTTGGCAAGAGACCTCCCGGTAGAATAGATGTAACCCTTGATAACGTAAGAATTGAACAAGTGAATGAATTCACGTATCTGGGGGGAATAGTAACGGAAGATGGGCGAAGCAACAAGGAAATAAAGAATCGGATATTCCTGGGGAGATTGGCATTGAATAAGAAGATGAAGATATTTCAGTCTGGAAATATAACCCTTGACACAAGAAAATCTCTCCTCAAGTCTCTTGTGTGGATTATAATGATGTATGGGTGCGAAACATGGACCATAGCGGAAACTATGCGGAGCCAAATTGAAGCCTTCGAAGTGTGGTGCTATAGGAAAATGTTAAACATTACGTGGATGGACCGGGTAACCAATGAGGAAGTACTGCAACGCATAGGGGAAGAGAGAAAAATTGGGGCATCTATTGCTAAGCGGAGAGCCAATTGGATCGGTCACACGTTACGCCACGATGGATTACTTCACACAATCTTGGAAGGGCATATGTATGGTTATGTCGCGATAGGCCGCCCGCGTGCTGAGTACTTGGACCAGCTGCTCAGAGATTTCAACTGCACGACGTACAGGGACCTAAAGAGGCTGGCCGAGGACAGAACGGAATGGAGGATCCGGATGCAAACCAACCCCTAGTGGTTGTGCACCATAAGAAGAAGAAGCTGCACTTCTGATGCGTGTATACATAATAGTCTCCGCAACCGACTGGTTGTGTTTTTATATTTTATTACGTAAAACTTAACCAAGATAAACATTTTCACAATGAGGACTGATGCGAGTACTAATTGATTACATTGATTTCCTTATATTATGGAGAAGTGCAGTCTTTTTGGAGACTTTGGTCGCATGAAATTTTAATTTGAATGGAGAAAGGCAACCCCTAACATACAAGTAGGCCTAGAACAACTGGTTCTAATTCGCAACTTGCTTACAACCCCCACCTGTTGGCCTCATGCAATAGTAGAGTCTGTCGTTTTGGGATCACAATCAGCGGTACGTACTGTTCGATTGCGTACAGCTGGCAGTAGGGAACTAATAAGAACGGCGAATAAGTCAGTTACCATTGCGGTAACAGCTGATGTTTAATTTTAAAATTATATAATCAAAAGTACTGTATATTTTGGCAAGCGAGAGAAAATGCTTACCACATTTTATTTATAAATATTGTTGTTTACAGATTATTTTACTTTAGGCGGCTGTTCCACCGAAGTCGTTTTTCACTGTGCATGTGAATGACGTGGTATAGCAGACATCTGCCATATTTTAAGGAGACTATTACGTAGATACTTAACTTATCCAGGTAAGTTATAATATGGTGAAATGAAATGAAATTAATTATATTGGAGACAGTAATACAATACAATTATAACTAAACTAAAAAACACTTAACATGTTACATTTAACTTAGATAACAACAAAAATAAAAAAATAAAAATTTATAAAACGAAATAAAATTGGTCCATTGTAAGAACAATCGGCCAAATTAATTTACACATTCCCCAGAAACTCATCAAGCGAATAAAACACACTATCCATCCACCAGGCAAGTGTGTAATATTCACATGAACTCCCTAGCCTCCGAACGCAATCTCTTAATGTGGTCCGGTAACTGGTTGAACAGCAACGAACCTTCCCTTTATTAGAAAGAAATTGTCGGTACCATGTCTTCGGGTTCGGGGAATGTGGAAGTCGATATCGGCCCACCGGGTTTCACGGCCCGATATTTCTTCCACTCTTGTAAAGTTGGCTTGGCGAGGAAGTGCATTCTGGCCGCTTCTATGTACATGGAGGGAGCAGTAAAAATGTCGAGGTCTTTAAGGGCTTGCCTACATGACTCCCTCCATTTAAGACCGGCTATAATTCTAACAGCACGCTTCTACATGACCAATATTTTATCCATATTTGATTTGGCCGTACCTCCCCAGGCAACTAGACCATAGGATATTATTGGTCGAACAGTACCGTGGTAGACCATCATGAGAACTAGGTAGACTGTCATTGCAGATTTGAGCAAACTGCCTTAATGCGAAGATATTCGTGCTAAGTTTGTGACAGGCGGCCTCTACATGAGGAGCCCATGTGAGCTAGCTCAGCATCAACTTTGATGCCCAGAAAGTTGGTAAGAGACTGGTGGAGACTTATTAATGATGTCTGCTACCACATCATGCACATGCACAGTAAAAAACGACGCCTGTGGAATAGCCGCCTTAGATACTTATATAATAGTGTACTGTGTACTGCAGGAAAATATGACACCTAACTTCGAATTCTCAATAAAGGACAAAACTACCCTTTGTGGAGGGAATGTTCAAAATTGAATAAAACAAGTTTAAACTGGATCCTGATAAGAGGACCATGTAGGAGTTGAGTGTCTAGAGTCGAGAACGAAAATGGTTGCGTCATTATTGAATTCCCTTTATTTTTCCTAAAATATTTCAATTGTTGTAATTTATTACTTAGGTTAATTTTAATACAAGTGAATCCCCTCTGGTGCGCCCCTACCCCGGTCTCAAGAAAGAAGAGAAGGGCCCTTCACCACATCATGACTTCTCTTCTGGGTACACCAGAGTGTGGTAAGTCCAATTATTATTATACTAAGTTAATAGATTATACATTCCACTGAAATCCTAACAAACCTTATAAATTACTTTGTTACTGAAACGAAAATCAATTTTACAAAACTGGAAGATTCGTTGCATTAACGATAACCGAAAATTGCGGGTTCTCGTTTCGTTTTCGAAAAGCCAACGAACTACGATAATATCGATATTAACGATAGAAACGCTTACCTACGAAAATGACTTTTGTAAATTTTCTTTCAGTGTAAGGTTCAAAAAAATTAAAAACTGTAAAAAATTCAATTAGTACAGTCTATAACTAGGAAAGTAATTAATTACAATAGCTCAGTTGGAATAGGGAACCAGACATGAAACGGAAGGTCTTGGCTCTAAACTCTACATAGAAAGTTCCATTTTTTGCCTAGTCTGGCTCCACCCAACTAGAAGAACTCCATCGGCAGGGGAAATGACAATCATAACCCCAATACGCTGTGGCAAACCAATCCTCTAACAGTCCTTAGAACTAGACTATATATCGTATTATCGAGTTGCCGTGCCCCAGTTTTTTTTTCGTGTTCCCTGTTAATATGTATGACATGTGAATCAGTTTTTAATTGAAAGCCCCCTAAAATTGCCTAGGTACGCGGCGATAGGCTACAATAATCATCAAATTGTCAAGTACCACCGAAATAGGCCTATACGTGATTGTATGACTTCTACATTTTAGGCATTTTGTTGGGAAATGGCAGAATCGGATTCAGCATCTCAAAAAACAGGGAACACAAAACAAAGTTCCTTTCCTCACACAAGCAGTTTCTTTAAGAGGACATGCTACGTAGAAAATGAGCACCCCAAAATTTGTTGTTTTTATTGACTTTTTATTTTTTTTATTTAATTAACAAAGCAAGTCATTTGGCTCATGGAAGTTGTAGAAGACTACGCCGTGCATCATTTAATTAGCAACCATTTAAGTAGCAACCATCCCAGTGTCAACCGCATTAGGTAGATTGTTGACAAACTCTCCTCTGATAACAATACCTACTATGGCTGCCTGCAAAGCTCCCGACATTAACTGCTCATCAGCATAACTGACAGGTTGAGCAGGGTAAGTGATAAAGCCCATCCTTGCCCCGCATATTGCGCATTTGATTTGAATTCGTGTTTTCCACTGGGATAACATAGTCTAGACAGACATTTCTTCTAATTTATGGCACTTCACTGACGGCCCCACACATTGTAAGGTATCTATTGAAAAATTTAATTCGATGCATAACATGGTTTAAAAAACGAAATAGGGGGAATTTTTCACTTAATATTAATTTTGGTATTTTTGTGGATTCAGGGATGAAGAAGAAGAAAGCCAAGACGACCAGGGCGAGTGCGCATCAATCTCCTGGCACTCGTCCTGGTTTTCCACCATCAGTCCTTCAAGTCCGTCTACCGCACCAATCGCCTCACCCGCACCACCTGCCTCCCCCGCACCACCAGCCGCACCGCCTTCTGCCTCTGCCGCCTCTGCCTCACCCGCACCACCTGTCTCACCCGCACCACCACCCGCACCACCACCTGCACCCCCTGCTGCCCCGCCTGCCGCACCCCCTGCTGCCCCGCCTGCCGCACCCCCTGCTGCCCCGCCTGCCGCACCCCCTGCTGCCCCGCCTGCCGCACTCCCTGCCACCCCGCCTGCCGACCCACCTGCCGCCCCGCCTAACGCCCCTGTTGCCCGTGCCGCCCCTGCTGCTGCTGCCACCCCTGCGATGCCACCCCGGAGGAGCACCGAGTTGGAGAGGTTACTCTCCAACAGAGGTGAGTGGAAGTGGTGGGATACAATAAACTCCCTCCCCCCCGTGAGACCCCGGCGTGCCCCAGTTCACCTGGGGCTTTAGATTTTAAAATTCAACAAATCAGTCTCTCCGGATGCCATACTACCTATTCAACCCTTAGACTAATTAGATCATAGAAAAGTGGAATTTTCACATATTTCTGGATAATTTTGGAAAAAATCGAACGTTTTCATTTTCCCTGGCTTTTATATAAAGGGTCTCGAATTAAGGGAAGAGGAACGATTAATTATAAGGAACTTAGGTATTTTCACCCTTTTTAAAAGGTCCAGATCCTGTTGCCTAAAAGCCTTGTAACCATGAACAATGGTTTTGGCAAAGGAGGCCTCAGCCTAAGCCTCCAAAGCCTTCCCACTACACATTTCACATTCACTTTGGTACAAGACGCCAACAGTCGCGGTTTTGATGACAATCTATCCGAATTGGAATAACGGACTACCATTAGACCAATAAATAATATTTAGGCTATGTCGTTCAATCCAATTATGTTGCAGCATAATCTTATAAAAAAATGGCCAATAAACCCGGAGAAAATAAGCAAAATCCAGAAAAAGTACACAATAACCCTTTGTGAACGTAGAGAAAGTTGTTGGCGATATGAGGTGGTATAACACATAACGTAATATGGACTCAATAATACTGTATATATGTTAATCCTGTATTTGTTTTGTTGTTCACTCACGAACAGTTGTACTCCTAATCTCCTGTGCTGTGCAATATACCTCTATATATCCGTTCCTCTTTAGCCTATACATACAATACACACACTCTTAACAGTAAACACTCACCACAAACTGCCATATAACACAACTGTTATGTTGTTACACGCCACTGTTACGTTCACTTGCCAGAGCTATGCCTTTATTTACGAGTAACAGTGAAGTATAGTCCGAGTAATTATAACTCACATATTTGTAAATCCCGTTCTTTTGTATTGTTCACCCTTCAGCAGTTGTACTCCAAATCTCCTAAGCCGTGCAATGTACCTCTATATATCCCCACCCCCTCTCTAACCTACATACAGTACATACACTTATAACAGTAAATACTCACCGCAATACAGCATACTACATCACAAGTGTTATGATGTTCCACGTCACTGTTACGTTCACTTGCCAGAACAATGCTTTTATTTACAAGTAGCTATGAAGTAAAGAAGGAGTAATTATAATTCAGATATCTGTAAATCCCGTACGTTTGTATTGCTCACTCATCAACAGTTCAACTTCTAATCTCCTGTACCGTGTAAGGTACCCCTATGTACCCCTTCCTCTCCAACCTACAGCCAGTTCATGCAATCTTAACAGTAAACCTCACCGCAATACTGCACACTATGCCACAACTATTTTACGTTGATACATGTTTCACTGTTACGTTCACATGACAGAATAATGCTTTTCTTTACGTGTAACTATGAAGTTCGGTCCGAGTAATTATAATTCACATCTCTCCATGTCCCATACTTTAGTATTGTTCACTCTTCAACAATTCCAGACTCGTAATCTCGTGTACCGTGCAAGGTGCGTCTATGTATCCTTTCCTTTCTAACCTACATACAGTACATGCACTCTTAACAGTAAGCACTCACTACCTACTGCATACTATACCACAACTGATACGTTGTTCACATCACTGCGTTACGTTCACTTGCCATACCAATGCTTTTCTTGACGAGTAACTTTGACGTAAGGTCCGAGTAATTATAATTAGCATATCTGTAAATCACGAACGTTTGTATTGTTCACTTTTGTAATGTTCTACTCCTAATCTCGTGTACCGCGCAATGTATCTCTATGTATCCCAGCCTCACTAACCTACTTACAGTTCATGCACTCTTAACAAAAAACAATCACCACAATACTGCATACCATTCCACAAGTGTTACGTTGTAACACGTCATTGTTACGTTCTCTTGCCAGAACAATGCTTTTATTTACGAGTAACTGTGCAGTAAGGTCCGGGTTATTGTAATTCACATACATGTAAATCCAGTAATTGTTCATTGTTCACGCTTCAACAGTTCTAGGAACTAATATTCTCCTGTAACGTACAAGGTACCTCTATGTATCCCTTAGCCTACATAGAGTTCTTACACTCTTAGTGGTAAATACTAACCACTCTACCGCACACAATACCACAACTGTAATGTAATACAGTAATCACGGATACATGTCCGAACTATTGCTTTACAATTACGATACGTTCCAATTGCTTTACGATAATGTATCGCAGAGCAACATTCCCTGTCTTAAAACATAATGTGACTTAATGTTGAACATACAGTACCGTAAGTAATAATATTTATGTTCAAATGACAACAGAATGCACTAGCATTTCTGTAGTCAATGTCATACAGAGTAGTTGCAAACCATTCAATGGACCATTCAACGAATGCGATGCCGTACGTCCCATCCGCCAGGACACAACTCCTTCAGGAATCAGTTGAATCGCTGTAAAAGAAAATGGTTAGAAGATGTAATGTCAGGTAGGTACAGTGCTTGAGAAAGAACCAAACAACCACAGAGTGCGCTTAGCTCAAAGTTCAATAGTCCCTCCTAAGCGCATAGTCCCATCATCCTATAGAAACTTTCAACCTTAGCACAGTCCGTTACTCTCTTAGTGAAGACATCTGCGATCTGTTTATTTCCTGGTACATGTTCGATGTCGAATACGCCTTGTTTGACCATTTGTCTTACATAGTGGTACCTAACTTCCACATGCTTTGTTCGTTTGTGGAATTCAGGGTTTTTTGATAACTTCACGGCTCCCAGATTGTCACAAAAAATAGTACATATTGTACGAACGGAAAGTTCTTCAAATAACTGTTTGAGCCACACCATTTGTTTTGCCGCCTCGCTTGCAGCAATATATTCGGCTTCCGTGGTTGATAATGAAACACTTTGTTGCTTCTGACTCATCCAGCTGATTGCTCCACCGGCATACAAGCAAACAACTCCTGAACGTGATTTTCTTGTTGCTTCATCTCCTGCGAAATCTGCGTCGCAATACCCTTGTAGGACATCACTCAGTCCTTTTTTGTACATAAGACGGTAGTCAACTGTCCCTTTCAAGTATCGAAATATTCTTTTTACATTCGTCCAATCTTGAGTGGTGGGATGTTCCATGTGCTGGGCACACATGCTTACAGCCAACGCCAAATCCGGTCTTGTTGATGTCATTAAGAACATTAAGCTCCCAAGAGCCTCACGATATGGAACTTTTGCAGACAGTGGCTTATTGTCCGTAACTTCAGGTCTTGTTGCTGCTATGGGAGATGAAACGGCATTCGACTCCGCCATGTTGAACTTCTCGAGAATCTTCAGAACATATGACTTTTGGTTTAAGGAGATAGACCCATCCTTTTCTTGAACAATAGAAATACCCAAATAACAGTTAGGCTCAGACACTTTTGCTTTAAACTCAGTAGTGAGTGCTTCAATAAATGCATTTATATCGCTTTCATCTGAACTAACGCAAAGTCCATCATCGACATAGCACAGTACAAAGAGTTTACGTCCATTTATTTTTCGGACAAATAGACAGGGGTCAGAAACACTCACTATAAAACCAAATTTCTTCATGAACTCGATAAAATGCTCATTCCACGCTCGAGGACTTTGCTTTAAACCATATAGGCTTTTCTTAAGCTTCCACACCCGTCCACTGCCATCATCATACCCTTCAGGCTGCTGAACATAGACGTCTTCTTTGATATTAGCGTACAAGAAAGCGGTCTTAATATCAAACTGCTTCATCTTCAGTCCCTCTGCAGCTGCAACCGCAATTACTGATCGAACTGTTTCAAGTCGAGCCACTGGAGAAAATGTTTCTTCAAAGTCAATTCCGGCTTTCTGTGCATATCCTTTAGCGACAAGTCTAGCCTTGAACATTTCCGCTTCTCCTTCTGCATTGAACTTTTTCCGTAAAACCCAACGGCACTGAATTATTTTCTTGTTATCAGGCTTTTCAGTCATTTCAAATACTTCATTCTCATACATTGACTGCATTTCTTGGTCCATTGCTGCCTTCCAACTAGCTTTTTCTTCACCTTGCATGGCATCGGTATATGTATGCGGGCAGTCTGCAAGTAAAACGTAGTCGTTCAAACGAGCTGGTAGTTTTCGAGTTCTAATAGAACGCCCTGCAAAGCTGGATTCAACGCTATTTGACCCCTCTTCAGCCTCAATGGTGTTCGATGAGTCTGAATCGTCTTCAACTTCGTCGACTTCAGGTGGTGATAATCCCTCTTCGGCGGAGGTGTGTTGTTTAATATCAAGTTTAGGACCCGAATCGGAATTTGGTTTATTCTCTACTTCATAGAGAGGAGTTTTCGGTTTATCGGAGTTTTCGCCATACGGTGCAAAAATAACATCTTTACTACGAACAACTGTTTTTCGGTTAAATACACGGTATCCATCGTGTTCGCCACAATAACCAACGAAAACACCCTTTTCAGACTTCTGTGACCACTTGTTGCGTTTTTCTTTAGGAATGTGTACATAACACACTTCCCCAAAAGAACGAAAATGTTTTATTGCAGGTGGGTCCTTATTAAACCAAATTTCGTAGGGGGTTTTTCCTTTAACTGGCGTCGGTCCACTTCTGTTTATTACGTGGCAAGCAAGGTTCAAAGCTTCAGCCCATAATGACCTCGGAAGATCTTTGTTAGCTAGCATGGTTCTGGCACTTTCAACTAGAGTTCTATTTTCACGTTCGACAGCACCCATTTGTTCGTGAGCATATGGCATTGAAGTACGAATAGCAATACCTTTTTCTCGCAATAGCTTACGACATTCATTATTGTCTATTTCCTTGCCACCATCACTCATAAATTCTTTAATGCGATTTCCCGCATTTTCTGCCTCAGCTAGGAATATCTTCAGGCATTCAGGGAATTCGCTTTTAACAGCAACAAAAAATACCCTTCGAAACTTTGAAAAATTGTCCTTAAAAACAATTGCGTACCGCGATTTTCCCAATGACTGTTCGGGCATGGGTCCACATAAATCAGCACTGATTATGTCACCAGGAGCAGCAGAACGAACAGTTCGTGTACGGTATGTAGAGCGGTGTTGTTTTCCCATGACACAGTCTGCGCAAAATATCTTATCCTCCCTCCATGGGATATCTCGTGAACGTAAGTAGCGCCGTACATGGTCTTTATTCTGGTGAGCAAGTCGTTCGTGCCATACTTGAAGTGGTTCCATATTGTTACCTGCTGCAACGTGTGCCTCTGCCCTTTCTTCTGGACTAAGAAGTTCAATATCCACTTCATACAAGCCACCTTTTCTCCAACCGTACAAATGGGGAACTTCGTCAAATGTGAAGACACAGCTGTTTTTGTCCGCACTGAACTTAAAGCCCTTATCCAGTACCTTACCCACTGATAATAACGGCCTGTGCAGCTCGGGAACGAGCCATACTTGCTGCAATGTCTTCTTGCGCGCGATATTACCCATAGATTTGACCCGTACAGTTCCTTCACCAAGAGCTTTTACGCCTTCACCATTCCCAACAATCACCGTCACTGGCTCCTTAAATGGGGTATAAGTCTGGAACCAATCTTTGTTCTGAATCATGTGATGACTTGCACCTGAATCTGCGACAAACCTATCGCTGTTACTTGCCATGAGGAATGCAGTGCACAAAAAATTTCCAGACTTATCGTTATCCTTAGGCTTATTGTAACGATTGTCTCCATTAGATTCCGTCCTTACATTTTTGTCTTTTGTTGGACACTGGCTGGCATAATGCCCCCTCTCGGAGCAAGAAAAACAGATTATATTCTTTGCTCGGTCCCTGGGTCTTGATTCATACCTTGACCTCACAGTTAAAGCTGAGCTTTCAGCACTTCGGCGACTAGGCAGTCTTCCCTCAATTAAACGTAACCTCTCAGTTAATAAATCAATGCTTCTGTCTTTCATAGGAATGCTTTCCCACACTGACTTGAACTCAAAATATTCGTTCGGCAATAAAGTTATTACACGGGACATTAAAACTATGCACGGTAACTCGCTTGCATTGTGCTTAACAAGTTCTTCATTTATTTCATGAAACATCAGTTGCATTCTCGAAATGAATTTAACTAGTTCCTCATCCTCACCAATTTTTGCCGAAAAGAACAGTTCTAGGTTTCTGTCTAACCTCTGGCTTGAGGAATGTTCATAAACACTAAGCAGTTTCTTAAAAATGTCATTACCTGAGTCACAAGTAGCCGTCAATTCTACATGGGCGTCATCTAGGCTACTGACAATCAATACTTGCGCTAGTGCATCCAACTTTTCAAAATTAGTATTAGCAATTACAAAATTAGAAAAGTCATCGGGGTCGGCACCTTTCATGGGAGGACTCGGCCTCGTGGTTGATCCATTTACCACGTCGGCCACTCCATGATGCTTGAACATTAGTTCCATCTGACGCTTCCACCGTCTCCATGCCGAAGCACCGTCCAACTTCTGAATGTTTACTTTTAGATCCATCCTGAATCTATAATTTGCGCACTTTTGTGTTATAAAAACATGCTGGGCACCATAACCTATTCCAATAATTAAATAAATACATCATGAGAAACTGAACTGTATTTACTTAGTAGCCATCTTGGAATGACGTAAAATAAAAGTAAACAAAAAGAACCAAACAACCACAGAGTGCGCTTAGCTCAAAGTTCAATAAATGTTAACAAAATGGGGTGGGTCACTTGCCCCTTGATAGTTTGCTTTTGGGGATAAAAAGTTTAAAAAAAAATTCGTAAAAATGACTATAAAATAATTTTTCTGCGGAACCTTTCTATCGATGATCTCTACCTTCAGGTATGTTTTAGGTGTTAAATAGAGTAACAGAACCAAACCGGTTGCTTTCCCAAAAAAAATATTTGGTGCAAACAATTATTTTTTGAAGAAATTATGGAAAATTCCCGTTCCAATACATATGCAATCCCATCGATCATGGCTTTGGGACGGGGGATCTCCAAGACCGTAGACTTAGGGGGTCCGCTGGGGGGGAGGGGGGTGGTTCGGACCCCCCGAAATGTCACCATAGGGAAACTATTAACTATGAAATACACATTATCTCCTTCAAACAATTTATAAATTGGAAAACATGTAAACTCGGACCGGTTCTTTAATTTTTGTTTGGAATGCGCCTGGGGACTTGCAGTGGATTATTGGAATAAGGCAGTCAAGTGCAAGTGTTGTATAGTTGACAATTGTTTGCAGAAGAGTGCAAGCAATGATGAACGATTCACATACAGCACAGCGGGCAGATGAGCGACGAAGGTCTGCCAACCTAGCATGCCTGCCATGTTCATTTAGTACCTTTACTAGTCCTTGTTCTGGTGAGTTGGTATGCAATAATTTCTGCTCAGAACTCAGACCCCCACCATTCTTATAATTCCTCCCTCTCATCAAGCCATTCACGCCAAATTGCTTCCCGGGAAACCAACGCCACTCCACTCGTGTCTGTACAGTAGATTTCGGCGGCATCTTTTTCTCCACCCAATAGCTAGTTGTGGGTCAAAACATAAAAGACATATTATGAAGGTTCGATTAAATGTGAGCGTAATAAATTAGTTTCCAACTTGCGTATAGATGTACCTGTAGGTATGCCAATTTTTTCTATTACTGCAGTACCATTTATCTTCCTATTAGCGGCCCAGTAATATTACATTACTCCTCTCGTCGTGCGTTACCATCAAAATCCCCCTGCATGCTTAAATTCATTCACTTTATCAATTTTAAACGTTACACTTTTAACAAAGTGCCAAATTAACATAGCAGGCATATTAATGATACTGGGCGTGGTTGCCCTTTAAGAGACTCAGATGGCTTGATGGACTTCTTCGGGCAGCTGGATATCCAATAGTTTAGTTTCAGGCCAAGTGATTGTGAAACTGATAATTGACGAAGATAGAAAGACATTGTGAAGTGCTTAATATTAAGATAAGTCGTAGGGGAAGTGAAGTGAAGTGAAGTGAAGTGAAGTGAAGTGAAGTGAAGTGAAGTGAAGTGAAGTGAAGTGAAGTGATAGTGATTTGTAAGGCTTAGCCTCCCAGCTGCCTCAAGTCGTTCTACCTGCTAGCTGTCACTGCAGCACTGGCTTTTTCTAATGGCCAAGGCCATAGCAGATTCTTAATCCAGGGCGCTTTCTTCGCTCTTCTGTCCGGTATGCACTCTAGGAAATTGTGATTCCGCCATATTGAACTCAACTGAGAACATTGACACACTATTCAACGCTTCCTCCTCATTTCCAGTCCCAATCTACCTCTGTACTGTTCAATGACTGCAGTCACCGGTCAGTCCACTGGTAGTCAGGCATGAATTCCAATATGAAAGTTCGATACCTCAATTCATTCAAAACTAAATTTGAGTTACATTCGTTAAACTATATAGGTCAGCTGCCATTCATTTTGTGAGGCAATCTTCAGAAAAACACTTCGGAAGGCTTCCCCAGCCTCTTAAGAAGAATACCTAGCCTGGCATAAATCGCTGACTCTAGGGAATGGCAATCAATGCGCCAAATCTATACAGACTCTATCGAACTTTACCATCAGCAGACAGTTACTCTGGGCCTATAAGATTCAACAAATTGAAGATAGCGGCGCGACTTTCAAAGCTGCTGCAACCTGAGGACAGCATCTAATGCTGATGAGAAATAGAATATGTACACATTTCTGAAGCACACAACTTGCACTGCGCAGGGCCAAAATACCCAAGTTTCCAACCATGTCGATGTTTTGAGGTCCTTTTACCAAAAAATGCAATCTTCATACAACCTTCCAGTGATAATTAAATTGCAATCAAGCTGCGGAAAAGGACAGTACCTACTATATAAATGAAATTTATACAACGATCACGACAGCAGTATTGTCTACCTTCTTCTTAAGGTTACAATCTTAGCGATTGGTTGGCAGCAACTCCCTGCATATGGTCCTCCAGTTTACTCGGTCCTCGATCTTCCTCTTCAGTTCTTGATATGATATTGCTCCTGCGTCTTCTTTTACTTGATCCATGAATTCCTTCTTCGGCCGTCCTCTTCGGTTATTTCCCTCTACTGTGCCCTCGATAATAGTGTGTACCAGAATTTCGTGCCTTAGCAAATGCCCCATCCATCTCGCTCTCCTGATTCGTATCTGTCTTTCTTCCCCGATAGCGCCTAGCACTCTATCATTTGTCACATGGTCCCTCCAGCTGATCCGTAGCATCCTTCTGTAACACCACATTTCGAAAGCTTCGAGTTTCTTTAGTTCCTTATCTGCTATAGTCCAGGTTTCACAGCCGTACAATAAAACACTCCACAAACATGTTTTTAGAAATTGCTTCCTGATGGTTTGTTTTATGTTATAGGATTCCAGAATCTTGGATTTTTTATTGAATGCCACCTAGGCTTGTTGAATACGGCTGTTTATTTCAATCGCTGAGCTATTGTCTTCTGTTATTGTGCTGCCCAGGTACTTAAATTGCTTGACACTGCTGAGAACTCCTCTGTCAGGGGATGCATATGCTTGGCTTGCTTGTCATTCTTATTCTTCACAACCATGACTTTGGTTTTGCTTTTATTTATGGTCATATTATATCCTCTTGTCAATATGTCCTGCATTGTTTCTAAGGCACGCTGTAGTTCCTCTTCGTCGTCAGCGATAAGTGCAATGTCATCAGCGAAACGTATCAAGTCAACTTTTACCCCCTGCACTCTCACACCTCTTACGTCAAGCAGCGATTCTCTCATCTCGTTTAAGGCCATTTGTATGTATATATTAAATAGTGCCGGAGATAACGAACATCCCTGTCTTACCCCCTGACGTATTCTGGCTTCTCCAATTTCTGTCCCAGACCTTATGACTACCGCTTCATTCTTGTATAGCGCCCATATGATTTTCCTGTCCTTGTGCATGACTCCAGACTTTTTTAGTATTTCGAAGAGCTTTTTCCATTGGACTTTGTCAAAGGCCTTCTCCAGGTCAATAAAACCGATATAAGTTCTACGGTTTCTTCTAAGTCTTTTTTCTAGCAGTACTCTTAGTGATACAAACGCTTCTCGTGTTCCTCTGCCATTGCGGAACACAAATTAGTCTGGGGTTAATCGCTCTTCAATTATCGGATTTATTCTCTTTAGAATTATATTGGTCAGGATCTTGGACGCATGGGAGATTAGGCTGATTGTGTACCTAAACAATCAACATTAAAAAGAAACATGCCTTTAACTATTAAAATCTTAAGACATGTGCAATATTTTAAAAATTATAACAAGTTAAGACCATTGTTTCAGGCTAACAATCTATGCGGGTGCAATATACAATAGATGGGGACACAGCATGTCATGCTGTTTTTCATAAACTAGGCCTACGAGGCCTCAATAAATAAGGGAGTTGTCCACATCCCCAATTTCAAATACCACGCCGCAAGGCTAAGACTGTAAGTGATGCTCAGTTACTTTTAGCTTACTATTGTTTAAAACTAAAAGAAATGATTTTAAAAATTAAAGCAGCTATAGTGGATAGGTCAAGCACTGTACCTACCTGACTATACATCTTCTAACCATTTTCTTTTACAGCGATTCAACTGATTCCTGAAGGAGTTGTGTCCTGGCGGATGGGACGTACGGCATCGCATTCGTTGAATGGTCCATTGAATGGTTTGCAACTACTCTGTATGACATTGACTACAGAAATGATAGTGCATTCTGTTGTCATTTGAACTTAAATATTATTACTTACGGTACTGTATGTTCAACATTAAGTTACATTATGTTTTAAGACAGGGAATGTTGCTCTGCGATACATTATAGTAAAGCAATTGGAACGTATCGTAATTGTAAAGCAATAGTTCGGACATGTATCCATGATTACTGTATTACATAACAGTTGTGGTATTGTGTGCGGTAGAGTGGTTAGTATTTACCGCTAAGAGTGTAAGAACTCTATGTAGGCTAAGGGATATATAGAGGTACCTTGCACGTTACAGGAGAATATTAGTACCTAGAACTGTTGAAGAGTGAACAATGAACAATTACTGGATTTACATGTATGTGAATTACAATAACCCGGACCTTACTGCACAGTTACTCGTAAATAAAAGCATTGTTCTGGCAAGAGAACGTAACAATGACGTGTTACAACGTAACACTTGTGAAATAGTATAGAGTATTGTGGTGATTGTTTTTTGTTAAGAGTGCATGAACTGTAAGTAGGTTAGTGAGGCTGGGATACATAGAGATACATTGCACGGTACACGAGATTAGGAGTAGAACAGTACAAAAGTGAACAATACAAACGTACGTGATTTACAGATATGCTAATTATAATTACTCGGACCTTACGTCAAAGCTACTCGTCAAGAAACGCATTGGTATGGCAAGTGACCGTAACGCAGTGATGTGTAACAACGTATCAGTTGTGGTATAGTATGCAGTA
Source organism: Psococerastis gibbosa (assembly GCA_963971405.1). NCBI lineage: Eukaryota > Metazoa > Arthropoda > Insecta > Psocodea > Psocidae > Psococerastis > Psococerastis gibbosa. Next base: position 32,196,955 of record OZ020487.1, read on the forward strand.
GGTATTGTGGCGAGTGCTTACTGTTATGAGTGTATGTACTGTATGTAGGTTAGAAAGGAAAGGATACATAGATGTACCTTGCACGGTACACGAGATTACGAGTATAGAATTGTTGAAGAGTGAACTATACAAAAGTATGGTACATGGAGAGATGTGAATTATAATTACTCGGACCGAACTTCACAGTTACTCGTAAAGAAAAGCATTATTCTGTCATGTGAACGTAACAGTGAAACATGTAACAACGTAAAATAGTTGTGGTATAGTATGCAGTATTGCGGCGAGGTTTACTGTTAAGAGTGCATGAACTGGCTGTAGGTTGGAGAGGAAGGGGTACATAGGGGTACCTTACACGGTACAGGAGATTAGAAGTTGAACTGTTGATGAGTGAGCAATACAAACGTACGGGATTTACAGATATCTGAATTATAATTACTCCTTCTTTACATCATAGCTACTTGTAAATAAAAGCATTGTTCTGGCAAGTGAACGTAACAGTGACGTGGAACAACATAACACTTGTGATGTAGTGTGCAGTATTGTTGTGAGTGTTTACTGTTATAAGTGTGTTTACTGTTATAAGTGTATGTACTGTATGTAGGTTAGAGAGGGGGTGGGGATATATAGAGGTACATTGCACGGCTTAGGAGATTTGGAGTACAACTGCTGAAAGGTGGACAATACAAAAGAACTGGATTGACAAATATGCGAGTTAAAATTACTCGGACTATACTTCACTGTTACTCGTAAATAAAGGCATAGCTCTGGCAAGTGAACGTAACAGTGGCGTGTAACAACATAACAGTTGTGTTATATGGCAATTTGTGGTGAGTGTTTACTGTTATGAGTGTGTGTATTGTATGTATAGGCTAAAGAGGAACGGATATATAGAGGTATATTGCACGGCACAGGAGATTAGGAGTACAACAGTTCGTGAGTGAACAACAAAACAAATACAGGATTAACATATATACAGTATTATTGAGTCCATATTACGTTATGTGTTATACCACCTCATGTCGCCAACAACTTTCTCTACGTTCACGAAGGGTTATTGTGTACTTTTTCTGGATTTTGCTTATTTCCTCCGGGTTTATTGGCCATTTTTTATAATATTATGCTGCCACATAATTGGATTGAACAATATAGCCTAAATATTATTTTTTGGTCTAATGGTAGTCAGTTATTCCAATTCGGAAGGATTGTCATCAAAACCGCGACTGTTGACTTCTTGTCCCAGAGTGAATGTGAAATGTGTAGTGGGATGGCTTTGGAGGCATAGGCTGAGGCCTCCTTTGCCAAAACCAATGTTCATGGTTACAAGGCTTTTAGGCAACAGAATCTGGACCTTTTAAAAAGGGCGACAATACCTAAGTTCCTTACAATTAATCGTTCCTCTTCCCTTAATTCGAGCCCCCTTACATAAAAGCCATGGAAAATGAAAACGTTCGATTTTTTCCAAAATTATCCAGAAATATGTGAAAATTCCCCTTTTCTATGGTCTAATTAGCCGGGGAAAATGAATACGTTAGATTTTTTCAAAGTTCTCCATTTTGGCCATGTGTAGTTTGTAACGCCTTGTACGGCTTGAGATAACAGTATATCCCTCGATGCTCCAGCCGTTTCTGCAGTCTCGATAATGTTCACAATAGCTGTACTTGCCGTTACTACCCCGTACACACTCCACTCCCCCCCCCCCCTCCATAGCCAGATAGTACAAGTCGCACACGGGCCCTTTTTGACTTAAAAAAACGCTGTAACTTGGCATTATTGTATTGTACAACCCAGATTCAAAAAGGTTGGACCAACCTTATTCACGATGCATTTCAGTTTCTAATGTAAAAAAATAGAATGTCCTATTTCATACACGGTATAGTGTACGCTAAGTTTTCTCGGAGGGGGCCATGCACCCCCCCCCCCCCCCCCTCTGGACCCGCCACTGCTGGTCAGTTACCTTAATCTCATCAATTTTGGAAGTATGATGTTTGTAACGTCTCTTGATGGACTCAGTAGTTGAGCATACTCCGCTTCAAAATATCAGTCTTATAGGGAGACGGGAGATGGTATATCTCCGAATCCTGAACAAAGCGTTTTCCTTTATCGCTTTTTACTATGCACCATACGACTTCAGTACTACAGAAGATGGGCAGGTATCGAAATTCGACTCACAGCTCAATCCGAACGTCTAATAATACTTCGTGGCTCCACCCCGTCTTTTTGCCGTTACTTCCCCGTACTTCCCGTTACTACCCCGTACACACTCCACTCCCTCCCCCCCCCCTCCATAGCCAGATAGTACAAGTCGCACACGGGCCCTTACGGACTTAAAAAAACGCTGTAACATGGCATTATTGTATTGTACAACCCAGATTCAAAAGGTTGGACCACCCTTATTCACGATGCATTTCAGTTTCTATCTCTGCAAATTCAAATAATTTATCATTTATTTTAATTTAGAAAGTAGCCTAACTATTCCTCAATCAAATGAGAAAAATTCTCCTTATTAGGTTTAAAACCTATCTGACAAGACAGCTTTGCTCAAACATATGCTGAAATCATCAATTCAAAAAACCTGGACCACTACGTTTTCAATATTTTGTTATAGTGCCTCTTGCATTAATAACTGTCTTAATGCGACGGGGCATGGAAGATACAAGAGCGACACCTTCATCAGCAGTGAACGAATCTCAAATTTCTAATAAAATGGTCCTCAGTTCGTCCTTTGTCCGTACAAGAGTGGTTCTCAACTTCTTCTTCATTTTTCCCCAAATATTTTCGATTGGGGAAAGGCCAGGACTGCTTGAAGGCCAAATGAGAGGTTTAATACCATTATTTTGAAACCGTGCCTTAGCGATTCGGCCGGTATGGCAAGTTGCGCGGTCTTGCTGAAATATAAAATTCCCATTCGACACCATCTTTGTAAAGGAAGGCTTCAAACTGTCCTCTAAAATCTTAATGTACGTCTACCCATTAACGGTACCCTCAACAAAATGAAATACACCTGTTCCTGATGCACTCATACACCCAAACTTCACGGTTTTCTTGATAAAGTGGGGCTTGATTGTCTCGCCAGATATTTGTACTATACGCGCTTAGATCCAGCAGAATCCAAAGTTAGTTGAAATTGGGCCTCAACGCTACAAATGATCTTTTTCCAGTCCTGTTCAGTCCAATTCACCCTCCCTCCTGCCCAAGCAAAGCTCCTCTTTATCTGTACAGGTGTCAATAGGGGTTTCCCCTTGGCAGTGTAAAAACCATAGCGGGCAGAATGGATTCGTCTAGCTGTAGTACTCACAGAACCTGGGCTATTGGACAATGTTGATTAGTTCCAAGCTTCCTTGAGCTCTAGAGCAGTTATGCGTTTGGCTTTAATAATTTTTACGAATTCCCTGTCCTGGCGACTAGACGTCTTGCGTGGCCGCTTCGTCGCTTTCCCCCGGATCAGTGGTCTTGGCGTTTGCACAGCGTACCAAAAATATTGTGGACGGTGGACTTTGATAATTGGAGGATTCTCTTTATCTCTTTCTCAGTTTTTCTTGCTTGATGATGGAAAATTAGCAGTTTCTGAACGCTCTTCGCTACAGCAGATCCTCTGGCCTTTCCTCAATGATAAAATCGAGATGAGGAAAAATAACGTGTCTGATGTTTTGAAAATGTGTCTACACACTGCATGTAAGCAATGTGCATTTTTTCTAAGCTTGCCTGGATGCTCACGGAAATAATAACGCTCCAAGATTTTTGATTCGGTTAATTATGCACCTTCTCTCGAAAGTGTCGAGGAATCGATGAAAAACTAACGGATCTAAATTGAATTGATCAAATGTCATTAAGGGAGTATCTGGCCGATTTCCAGAGTAAACACAGCGACCTACAATTTGTATTAACAGAGATAAAAATTGAAATGCATTGTGAATTGAGGTGTTGGTCCAACCTTTTTGAATCTGGGTAGTATTATATGATTATATTCCCTACCCCCTGGCCATGAATTGATCATACATTATTTCGATTGTTGAACGAGCCGTCCCACATTAACGAAATCCGGGGATAATTTGCCCTCAATTTGGGGCAGGGAATTACGATGTGATTGTTTCCAAACCTACCTCGATCCCTCATGTGAAATTTGAGCCAAATTGGACGTTTGAATCATTATTCCTGAATTTATTTCTCAATTACAAAAAGTAATTATTTAATTTAACTTAATTTTAAATCCGATCCCATTGAGACTGGTTGGCAGCCAACGTCCATGCCCCACGGCATTGAATTAAGCCGCCGAAGCACGGACGGTTGCAGTCTGACAAAAACCCGCGCAGAGGCGCCTTTTTATTTCGGGCTCAGCAACACCACCAGAAAACATGAAAATTTAAATATTTGGAAGCCAACGGAACTCTCCACAAATGGGCTGTGTTTCAATAATAACTTAATTAAGCAAACAGAAAATTGATAAATCAAAGTTCTGTATATCTTATACCCTGTAGTGTCTCCCATAAAGTCCATTACTGTGTACATTTGCGAGAAACTGGCTGTCAAAATGTTGGGAGGTACCAATTAATTGGTTGGGTACCACCGTGAGGGGCGTTGGTTGGGGCCTTTCATTTCATTGCTTCGTACAGTATGGGGTATAGTTATGGCATCCGGAAACGCTATTTATTTATTTTTGACTTTATTTATTCCTTTTATCCTCCCTCCATGACCACTGCCTCGTTCGTGCGTCTCCAGGGGTATTTCCTTACCTTCTGTAACTTCCTTAACTTCCCTTACTTTTTACGTTCACCTTTGTTCTTTGTGTTCTTTTTTATTTGTGTTCTTTGTTCTTTATGTTCTTTGTTCTTGTATTGTAATTTGTATTGAATTGTACTGTTTAGATTTTTATATGTACCTTCCATAGCTGTATCATGATGGTTAAATGTAAACATTGTAAAGCCATTTTTTTTAAAGAGAAATGGCTTAAACGACATATTTTCACTATCCATTTCAAGTATAAGCATGTATTATTTTAGTGTATGACTATATGATAATGCATAAGAACCACCAAGTCGTACTAGAAAATATCATACGCTAGCGTTGAAGCCAATTAGGCCTACTAAGAAGTACATAAGTCTTGAAGTAATATCTGTGAAGTAGTCTACAGATTTCGTTTTTGCAGAAGTAGCCTACCAACTATAATAATAAAAGTATAAGTAATAGATACACGAATTCTATATCTGGAAGAATTTAAACTAGGCTCGGAATTAAAAAACTTAGCATCGGTCACTTCATTTTCAACGGCTTGAGATATGTAAATCCGATGACACCTAAATTATCCTAAATTTCATTGCAATATTAATATGTTTTCTACAGTAGAAAATACAATAGATCAACAATAATGCAACTTTGAAAACAAATCATTATAAGGTATCGGTACATATAATACTGACATTAAATTAACTTAGGTTGAAGAGTCAACCTCCTCGTTGCAACAGAAACTAGAGGATTCGGAAAAATCGGGACTTCGCGGTTTTCAAACCCACGATCTAGCCTATATGCTTGACGGTTAAGAAAAATACATCCATGGATCGTGGCTTCGAATCCCACCAAGTCCAGACTTTTCTATTATAGCATAACTTAGATGGTTCTTTTATGTATGGTAGCGGCACATATATATACTGGCTGCTACTATACTGAGCATTAGTCGGAAGCAAATGAAGGTACGTGGATGTACCCGAAGCCCGAAATCAGCTGTCTCCCCAGTTGTGTCAGTTCCGCAATTCTGGTTGCAGTTTGTAAGCTTATAGCATGCAGTGTACAAATGAAGTCATATTTTAGCCAGATGACACCATATTACACCTCAAGAAATGCTAAAGTACTACCACCCCCTCCTCCTTTCTCAAGCGGGCTTGGGACCGTCTTCGGCGAAGTTACCAAAAACTCAGCTACACCAAATGCCGATGCCGTACCGGAAGAACCAGTTGGCTTGCCATCATAATTTCAATTGTAATTGACGACTTGTGGAAAGGATTTGACACAACTTACCTCCCATCCACAGTGTCATTCGATCTTCACCGAACGTATTGAGAAACCAATCCCACACACCCTGTCTCATTTTCCCCGCCCAAATCCAGGCGTTGTATAGGTAGGCCCCGGACAATTCCCCAACTAAAATAGCAGTGGCTGCGAAGGAGCACAGAAGAAATTTCCAGGTGGCCAAATCCCTGGAGTGGAGCCCCAATTCATTCATAGTGGTCTTGCTTACCACTGGAAAAATTAAACACAACTTTTAATAATTCGAAATAATAATTCGAACTTTGTGGGCAGATTTTTTTAAATGAGCGGCGTGTAAAAACATGAATTTGCCCACCTATGTAATAATGCAATAGTATATAATAGCCTATAATAGTATGTAGGGTGTTCACGAAATTACACACACCACTCCCCCACCCAAAAAAAAACCTTCGCTACTACACTTCAGTGTCTGGTGGTGTCCAACTGCTCAGTAAAAGTGGCTCTCATTCTAGTAGAAATTACGGTAGGTTAAACGTGTTTTCTGCATAAATATGTATCTGCAACCTAGCCACTTTATAATCAAATCGCTGTTTGTAGATATTACATTTTCCTACACTGAGCAGCTCTGAGTGACTAGTCCGCTGCGTATTATAATCTATTATATTAAATTTCTTGGACAAATTAGGCCTATTATGGAGCTGAAAACATGCGTCGTAGTATTAATCATACCACACATTCAGCACCTAACTCACATATTATGTATCCTTGACTTACTAGTACCATATATTAATGCAAAACAATGCTGCTTTTATGCGTATCTTATAATAGAGCATATGTACTTACTCTGCTTACGAAGGCGCCATAACTACTAAAGAACCGGTCCGAGTTTACTCGAACATGCTTTCCATTTTATCAAAATTAGTAGATAGAGAAAATGAGTAATTTCATGGTAAATAATTTTCCTATGGTTAAATTTCCGATATCTCGGGGGGGGGGGGGGGGGGGGTTGTGAGGTAAATTCTAGATAGGTCAGACCAACCCATTACCACACAGCAATACTGGCAGGGCACGCAATGCATTTGAGTGTGAATTTTCTATCATTTTTTTTTTCCAAAAAAACATTTTTTTTACAGAACCAAAATTTTTTTGGGAAAGCAACCTGTCCGGTTTCGTTACTCAATTTAACACCTAAAACATACCTGAAGGTAGTAATCATCGATAGGAAGGTTTCGCAGAAAAATTATTTTATAGTCATTTTTAATTAAAATTTAGTTATTTTTATTTTTTTACCCCCAGAAGGAAACTATCAAGGGGCAAGCAACCAACCCCCCGCATTTTGATTAGTAACGACTACAATATATGTGAATTTAAAAGAAATCGTTGGAGCCGTTTTTGGGAAATTATTTTTTTAGACGTTTTTTCGAAGTTTTTTGAAAATAAAAACCCCCCAAATTGAGTTAGCCCAAAATAAAAAAAAATGGTCCTGAGGTATGATTTTTGTGAACCTACGTGCCGAATTTCATCAAAATCGACTGAGTAGTTTGCCCGGAAATCGACGAACAGACAGACATTTCGTAAAAACCACTTTTTTGGGTTCCTGGGACCTTAAAACGTGTATATCCGTTGAAATCTCGGAATCGAAAATTCGACCGTCACAAAGCTTTTCTTATACTACGTATAAATTGGAAAGCAATAAGTATATGCTCAATACCTGTTGTATTAATTCCGACTACTTAACAGCTGGTGGTATAGTTTGGCTGCGGTAAATACATTAACTGACAATTAAAGTGGGGAAAGCCTCACACGTGCATACGAAATAAAACATCATATATAAAATATTGATCATAGAGCTGGTAAAAACGGCACGCTCCTCAACAGGAATTCTCCGCTACATTTTTATATACCTAGGTACAATATTAATTGTAGGCTATTTATTTATAAAGAGTTGTAAATCTTTATTCTATGTCAGCTTACAATTTTAGCATTGCAATATGCAGGGCCTTTCCCTGATGGGCCTGTCAAAATAACCTAAAAGAACTAGTAGAACCTAAATACTCCTGGTAGGCTACTAAAACATTGGTTTTAGGATATAAAAAATGAAACATAGGCCTAGACGAGTAAATAAACGATGAAGATACGTATGTACTGTGTATGGTCCAAAAGTAGATATGTATACCATGGATGGATACAGCGGGGCGCAGTAGCTACCACCCCGCCCCCCCCCCCAATTTGTTAAATCTATTGTAAGTTAATTTATTACGCTCTGATTTAATCGATACTACATGTTTTTTTCTATTTTGACCCACAGTTACCCCCCCCCCCCCAATGGGCTGGATCCATCACTGATGTATACCCTTCACTGGCATTCGTTTATTGGCTCCCAATTATTAACGTAGGCCTAATGCTTGTGTGATTGTGCGATAGGCAAAAACTAAATTTGTGCATTGATAAATATAATTTAGTGACTCGTGACCTCGTGTCTAAATTTGGGCTTAAACTACTGAAATGGCGATGTAGTCTTCAGCTCGATTGGTAGACTAATGCAAAGTGAAATTGCATTACAAGTATGGAAATGTTGGAACAGTGTTGTGTCTCATATAACTTAATTACAGAGACTTTCACGGCTGGAGTTACGTAATGAAGCAGTAGAATCCGGGATTTGCTGAGCCTCCGAGATACAATCTTAGATGTCTACGAAGTTCCACTGAAGATGTCGACCGCAGATGTTGACGAAACAGTTGAAGTACGCTTTTAGAACGACCACGGTCTATCATCCCTGATTCTACTGCTTTCATCAGTGTTGTGTCTACTTTGAATGTCCCTAAGTTTTGCCTCTGGCTGTGATAATTATGGACCTGTCTATAGCGCCAATTGGTCACAATTATGGTACATGATTGTTAAAATAAATAACCTTATAATATGTTGCCAGCAAACAAGGTCCAAAAACGACATCACTTACAATATAAATGACAAAACTTAAGACAATACCCGAGAAACAAGCAGTCAAGTTGAAAAAGAGGGGATAAAAATAGCATCTTATTGATTTGACAAACGGATAGCACCTACATGTACGTAAAATAAATACCTAACAGTGTCTACGAGTAGCCATATGACTATCACAACATTCGCTTAAATTCACTTGTAGGCTTAGTGCAAATGGATCCAGTTTTGACACTTCAATACGTTTCACAATCCTTTCAAGCGGTGCTTTCGAAAGGCCACTATGACTATGATCTATGAATAAATAGCACTTTTGATGTGTGGCCTTTACAAATCCTAAAATGAACCCTCTCAAGAATAGAATTGCAATCTATGAGACGTTCAACAGCTTGTAAATAAAAACACAATCAGAGATTTATATACCTTCTACACTCAAGAGACTGCATCTCAAAATTAGACAGCAATTGCCTGTTCCTTATTGGATGACAAAATAGTGAGGATATAAGCCAGATTTCCTAAACTAGAGATCCAGTTCCAACCCTGTGGCCAGTCTTAATTCCGCATGTATCAAAATGTAGAGGAGTATTTCTTCAATAAGGGAAGCTACATATTAAGTAAGTAAGTAATATATTTTAAGTAGTATTTGATTGCTCTACAATGGATATTGAATGAGAAAGCGTTGCGGATTAATAAACCAGGGTGGCCAAGAGCGCCGTAAAAATCCCGGGTAGATTATTTTTTAATGTTATTTATATTTGACTTTGGCACTAAATACGTAAAAAAATACCCCAAATTGTGAATGTAAACGTAAATCCACAGAAATCTCGAAATCGAAAATTTTGACCATCACAAATCTTTACTTATACTACGCATAAATAGGAAAACTATAAATAACTATATTGCAGGTTTGATACAAAATTGTCGGTTCTGATGGTTAGGCATTCCTGTAATTGGTCCGGCATCAGTGTTCATGTCGGTGCTTTAGCATTGTTCTGAAATAGACGCTGTTTTAGGCTACATAATTGCCTCATGCCGAAAAAAATCAATATGTGCAATATGCAATATATTTCTCTTTTAGGCAACGTACGCCACTGAGTGCCTACTCTATATTTTTAAGTAGGCCTATACAGTGTAAGTTACCAGATATGTAGGGTAGACCTAATAATTTGATCTTAAATAAACTATCTTTTTCCAAGTAACTTATGTTATGGGTACCTACAGTACCTATTAGTGTGCAATTCTAGGCTTTTTTTCAAGGGCAGACATTGGAAGAACGAACGCTAAATAATAGAATAAGCTGACTAGGTATCTGCTGACCATGGCAGAATGGTCTCAGCCTGTGGAGCTCTTGATGGCAGTGGCAGGAACCATCACTCAAGCTGTCAGCACCGAATTAAGAAAGTTGTAGTCGAATGTTGTAGTTGTAGAGCTGTAGTTATCGTAGGTGATGTACGTGAAATTTGATAGAGCAGACATTTTTAAAGGAGGACAGGGCAAATTAGCGAGGAAAAGAAAAGTATTTTTTTTAATGGTTAAATAAAATAAATAATAAATGAAATAAACGTGTACTTATTATTATATTATTATTATATAATATACAATATAAAACAACTAAGTGAATGTATCTGATTGACCTCTTCAGTCGCCTCAATGAGTTTTAGTTAGTCTCCGATCGCATAGCGCGTAGAGACCCTCACAACTGCAAGCACGCTACCTCCTCGCCGCCGAAGCCGATTCCTCCTTCAAGGCGATTTGGGATTAGCCTATTAAAATACCGGGGTTTATATCTTAATACCGCAGCAGTAAGGTGTCACATGGCGGTGTTAAAATATTCAAATTCAAATTAATGGAAAGCCACCCCCCCCCACCGAAAAAAATCTAGCTAAGACCGTGCCAGTGTTAATTGCAACTTTTCTCTTGGAAAATGGAACTGACCATTGGACCACAACTGTTGCCACATATTGTTTTTTTAATGACTCTTTTATGGACCCAGGTCAACTTAGTGTGGCCCGGCCATAGGTCCCTTGTCCAATGCCAACGACCCCATGGATGGACAATTTTTGTATTGTTTCCTTATGAATTTTTGGTATAGGCCTACATATACGCTACGTTCTCGATGTCAACCTACAGCAGCTACAAACGATAATGGACAAGCTGAGGCAAGCTTACCATTAATGCAAGGTGGACTTAACCAAGTCTACTGTTGCCAGATAATATTCTAGATTTTAGAAGCACGTGAAATCTAACTGACTGACTGATTAATTTTATCGATAGAGATAGGACTGAGAGACATTGTGTACTGCCATGCCGATAACAAGTAGCCTACTCAATAATCGAAGCTTCTGAGACTGAACTTCTCTCATTGATTAGAACATGCATGAATACAGCCAGACGTGGATACAGAATACCTGGGGTTGATTAAAAAAATATGCAATAGGCACTAGGTTTTTCGCACCTGTAATTTCAATGTTTTCCACCGGAGATTGAGCACCCCTCGTCCCCGAAGAAAGTTTCCATTCACTCAGTACCTACTGTTCATCGTCGTGAACTACAGCAACCTAGACCTTGTAACCCCCCCATAAAATCCTGGTTCCCCCCGAATATGGGTATTGATGGTTTTATTTGGTTGTTTTGTGATTCCAGACGAGGGAAGGGAAAATAATAAAAATAATAAACTTGCCTTATTACTGAAACTGTTCATTTTTTTGGTCTGTCTCGCCGAATTGGAACGGACAGGAATAGGCTATAACCAGGATAACAAGCGTTTATACAAAAAGGTTAGAGTATGAGCGTTTAGAGACTGTGTACTCCGGGACTCCGATTCTGCCTGAATAATATTAAAATGCTGAAGGGGCAAGAAGCAATAGTATAGCCTAGTTGCATAATTGCATAACTGTAGACGATTTGACTATTTTGGGGGTTAGAAATTGGTCTTTTGTTGATTCTCAGTTCAAAGAAGCGTTCTGCCAATTAAGCAAGTGCGATATACTGTAGTATACAAATATACAGTATGTATTCTTCGAGTGAGTACCTCGGCAAATTTCTTCCATTTTGGAGCTTATAGGATCTAATAGATTATTGGACAAACGTAGCATAATACTGGTCATGGTCATGTGATTGCAGACACCCATACCCAAGATTGGTAGACTGGTAGAAGTAGACAGGAAAGGACTGGGAAAAAATAATAATTTCGAATTTGATCCCCTTCTAAAAATATTTCTAGGGTCATGATGGTTCATTCCTTTTTCCAACAATATGGCTGAAGCTGCTGGAATACAGATCACGTGATGTAAGAAGGCTCGAAATTCAGGAATTTCCCTGCCAGACTAGTGTTCAATGTTTTATATAACGACTTCATGATCATGACAAAGAACTTATATAATAAACTAGAAGAACCATTGGCGCTAGTGTCGCATGGTCATTTGACTTCCGCCATTTTTGGGCTCACAGCAGAGGGTATTCTGTATTTTATTTAAAAACTAAGAGAAAATGCCTTTTTGTTGCCCTGTTATTATTGCCTATAATTTAATTTTGCATTTGCTACATTTGAAATTTCATAAGGTACAGTGCAGTTGCTGTTTTCGATGATTGAACTTATTTGATGCTATGGGGTTCATTTGTGGCGTCATTTTGTAGATGGCAGCACCAGTTGCAATGATATCAAAGCGTTGATTTTTCCATAAGCCTCAATACTATTTTAAAATGATTTTTAATTACGTATTATTTTAAAGTGATATTTTTCTATAATTCATGGAGAATATATATATTAAATTATATGCAGCGAAATAAGGTCCAGGCATAGTAAAAATATTATAAAAAATATTAAAAGAATTAATTAGATGCTAAGAGCTTAGTTTTCGCATGCAAACGGCAGCCATTTTGAATAATATGGATATCGGTTTGTCGTCAGCGAACCTAGTGACCAAAACTGTCCCTACAGAACCTCATTGTTTATTTTTAATCATCATAATTTTCAGCTATTTTGGGAAAGCATATTAATTATAATAGTGAGGTTAGACAGCCTAAATATTAATTAATAAAGACACATTTTTTTTAGTTTTAAAAATCTTGGGTTAGGTACCATAACTATTATAATATACCTAACTATATTAACTATATATATAATATTGATAACTATTGAGTTTCATTTGGCGCGAAAATTTGAGGCCAAAATATGGTGGATCTTCTATTGGTCCCCTGCTTCCGCAAGCAAATCATATGGAGGTATAGGGGCTCGGATCATGACCATGTTTTTACGTATATATTCTGTGGGAATATGTCCTTGAATTAATGACGATGGAAGCTACACATATTGTGGCCTAGATGGCAAGCCATTAAAGACTAGGCAACGTGTTATCACCTAATAATGTTCCACCAACCCACAATTAATTATAGATATTCATGGCTTAAGGGGATGTCAACAAGACTGTTGACCTTGGAATTATATATACAGACCAATGCAATACAAAAATGACTACATGAGTAGGCCTGGCTATTAACTAATTTACGTAACAGTTAATTTCGCTACTTAAGGCACACAAGCGGATTTGAGTCCCGTTCTGTGTGCCTACTATGGCGATTATTTTTAATCTTAATCTGGGGTTGAAAATGTAAAAAAACAAGTTTACAATGGAAAGTGCTATTCAGCCATGTTTTTTTTACATTTTTAACCCCAGGAACAAGTTAATGTCAAACGATATAGTAGGCCTACCTTTTCCTTTTTCCAATTTCGCCCCAATATAGTCATAGTTGTAACTACAGGTTTTCGAGAGACCGACAAATATAAACAATTTTTCAAATTTATACGTGATGTAGGTTAATTACGCATTTAAACAATTCTTAATAAGTAATGTATTTGCATTGAAAATAATTTAGCTAGCCTATATAATTTGTGGGAAGCCTTTTAAGGTTCAAACTTCTAAGTCTCATACAACATCGTCAGCTCTCTTTGATAGGCTATTGGTTTACTTAGGCCTGTTATTAATCAATCTATTATCAGTTCAGGGCAGTGGCGTTACGATAGGTTTTCGAGGGGGTGGCAATGTATAATTTGGCACCTAGGGATTGCCCACGGAGGAAAAGGTTGAAATTAGGCCTCAGGAGCAGACCAATAATCCAGGCGCGGATCTACGGGGGGGGGGGGCTATGGGGCTATAGCTCCCCCCATTAGGGTCCTCAAAATGCTTAAAACCCCACTATTTCAGTCTTATTTTTCACAAATTTTCTCCGTTAGTCACAGTGTAATCCGTAGACCGTAATCGTATATAATCGTTGTGTGTGTGACAGATAATAGATTAAGAAAAAGTTTTTAAGAACTAAACTAGCACCTACGCCACTGCAGATATAGGCTGTAGTGATAATCTTATCTAACAGTATACAAGAGGTCAGTGGAAACGGAGTTAAGAAATATTTTGATGAATCAGGTTGGTGCTAGTCGCCACTTGTAGCAGTCGCGTCGCCAGCGGGTCATTCGTTATTTCGTTGGTGGTTGTATTGTTTAGTGAGTAGCCACTAGGCAGTACGACAGTGAAGTTTCAAACGTGGAACTAGGCACATGGCATTTTGTTATAGTCTCTGTTGTGCTGTTATGTGATGATCCTTTACAATTTGGTTAACGTATTGTTGTTTTGTTGATTGTTATTTTGGTGAAAAATAAGATATTTTATGAACAGTTTCGCCTGGTGGCTATTGCAATAGTTTATGGTAAGTTTTTTTGTTTTATTACTGTCTACAGGCCTAGCCTAGGATGTACATTGTATAGGCTTGCCTTGGGGCAATATACGAACAGCTGCTTAAAATATAACCAGTAAATTTCCTTCAATTCTGTTCGTGTGTAAAGATGGAGATTATTTGCGTCTAGCTAGATGTAGACCGGTAGCCAATATATTTAAATGATCCAATATACTGTGGGAGTCGGGAAGAAAGTAAATGTTTAAAATTATCTTAATTTGGGGGTTAAACATGTTAACAATTCAATTTTAAACAGCACTTTCCATTCTTAAATTATCTTGTTTATATTTGTAATCCCAGGTTACGGTAATTTGAAATAAAGACCATAGACACCCAATGGCCGTAGCCAGAGGGGGGGGGGGTCCAGGGGGCCTGGATAGAATGGAGTATTAAACATATTATTTATTACCTGTTAAATGTTACCTCATCTCCGGTGACGTCAGATGGACAAAAAAAAAATCCGAATGCGGCCTTGGTATGCCCGCTGCAGGCGCTGATGCTACCCTAATGATGAGATCACCACATTTGGTTATCTATTGTTTATATCGGTTGAAAGAAACGCATTTCTGACGGAATTAAAGGTCGATTAAGAATATACAGTAGGCCAGTTATTTACTTAGAGCCCTTTTATGCATGCGTTTTCCTACGGACGACAAAATAACGGGCGTTTTTAAATACATGATCCAGTTGATCCAACTGGATGAGCGCGTTAATGCGCTGTCGTCCATCGTGAACAGTTCTTCCGTTGTCGTCCGTTTCTAAAACATGTCGCAGTGTTTTTGACACGAACGACAAACGCAACGACGGACGTCTGCTCAAAGTACGCGGTGGTATATGGCCATGTTTATGCAGACACACGACAAACGCAGGTTTCCAGAAAATCCTCTACTGAAAATTAGAATCCCTGTACCAACTCCGGCCGAATTGCAATAGTGTCCTTAAACGTGACAACTAGTTCGTCAAATGAACTGATCGACATTCTCATGTAATTAAAGAACTTGTCATCATGTTCTCTTAGTAGGCCATACAGATTCCTATAAGCACTGTCTGAGTATCTGGCACTGTTTATAGGGTGGACAGACCATCTCCTTTTACGCTTTTTTTTTTTTTTTTTTTTTACGAAAAGCCTGTACGCAGCATACAACACAACAGGATCCATGACACTACAACATGACGCTACAATTATTTTGGTAGCACTGTCAAGTGTCAACAACAATACCAATACCCTCCTTATGCAAACGCACGACAGAAAATCTAAACGCACGACATAAACTTTGATGTCCGTTATTCTTTCAATTTTGAATTATCTACCTTGGCCTCCCACGGGGGGGGGGGGGGGGGGTATTTTATTATTTGAAAATACAGGTGCGGGATAGGCTTCGTTAATCCGGAGAGGCAAAAACAAGACCCTTCCCTAAAACATGGTTAACCTTAGTTTCTTTAATCAATTTTTATATTAAAGCATAAAGAAAAAAATTTACAATTACAACATCTAAGAAAAACAGGATGTTCAAATAAAACATTTGTTAATTATTCTTCTTGAAAAAGTCAACGCATTGGCTCATGGCTTCCCCCAAGAAGCCTATTGCCGGGCCGGATTACAGCGATCACCGAACAAGCGGATTACCGAGGCCCTACTGATAAGACAATTGCCTAATATAGAATGGGCAGGCCAATAATATAATACGGTCCAATAACAACAACCAAAGCCTTCAGGACCTGACTTCGTAACGTCGAAAAATCTGCCGCCCATTCTTTGGACGTGGCCGAACCATTGTAGCTGCTTTCTCCAGTCCTTTCTCTACTGATTTCCCTTGTAGATATTTTTATGAACTTCTGCTTTATCTACCTTTATCGACCTTTCATGGTGTCAAGGGTCTCTCAATTAAAACATCACTATCTGTCAATCGCTCGATTTTTGCTTGGGCATGGGTTCAACTAGGGAACTAAGGCGGGTATTCCACATACGTACATCGTCAATGAAAATTATGAAGTTGAAGGACATTTCAATTTTACTCTATGCCATTGTTAAAATTGATCATAGAGTAAAATCATAAACAAACAAACTAAAATTAAAAAATGGCGTCATGGGATATGACAAGTACAACTATTTTAATTGATTTCTTTAAAAAGAACGCATTTCTGTATAAAAATAAAAAAATAAAAAAGCGAATTGAGAATAAACCCCCCCCCCCCCCAAATTGAGTTAGCCCCAAATTAAAAAAATTGTCTCGAGGTATGATTTTTATAAACCTACATGCCAAATTTCATCAAAATCGACCGAGTAGTTTTACCGGAAATCGATGAACAGACAGACAGACAGACACTTCGTAAAAAACACTTTTTTTGGGTTCCTGGGACCTCAAAACGTGTAAATCCGTTGAAATCTCGGAACCGAAAATTTTGACCATCACAAAGCTTTCCTTATACTACGTATAAATTTGAAAGCAAAAATCCCTTATCATCCATAATCAAGGATGGGCCCTAAAACCTGGTGCCCCGTTGACAGGGAAACTATAAATAAAATAAATAGTGTGTTCGAACACGTGGAGTTCTAGTACAATATAGGCCTATCTTTATTTTTCTTTTTAAAAAGGTGTAAATTGCGTACAAACAATTTAATAATTGTATCCGATTAACCTCTTCAATCGCCTCACTAAGTCACCTCATAGGTACTTGTGTCGAATTACGACACTCCTCCGACCGCAAGGTGTGTAGATACTCGCACAAGTACAAGCACGCTTCCACCTTGCCACCGAAAATAGATATTTTAATTTATGGGGCCTCCCGGCCGCTACGTCTTCTATGACCAGCCATTGAGAAGATATAGCAAGTGGCCCCAGGATTTACACTAATTGTTGCGGGCTCGAATGTCCTATCTCTCCTATGCCTGGACCCCTCCTACCATCGTCACCCATCCCATGCTAACAGTAAATTCTGAGAAGTGTGGCCTGGCGATGAAATGCAAGTCCAGAGGCATGTCATGAACGTGCGATAAGCTGCAAACTGGATTATCTCTAAGTGCAATAGGCCTCAACTCATAAACAAGTACGAGCTTGCCTGCACCTGGAACGCAATAGGCATTGCCCGCGATTCTGCTGTCAATTTTAATGAATAACAACAGGACAGGAAAGAGAAGCGACGAAAGAACATTTTTATAAAAAAAAAATTGCTGTCAGGTTTTTTTTCAATAATGCATTTAAATTAATATGTCAAAAAATGTTTACTGTTAACTTGATTTTGTCGTTTGTAAGTACGTATAGGTACATAATCATATGCTATGACATCAAGTTTCACTGAGGCGCAATTCCACTTACTTCAATAGTCAATAGTAAATGTGGTATTAACGTGGTAGCAGACATTTTTTGACTGTCTTTAATGTCTGCTACCACGTCAATACCACATTTACTATTGACTATTGACGTAGGTGGGTAAAGCGCTTTAAATTATAGTTGTGAATTAGTAGAACTGTACTTATTTCAACAACTATAGGTACTGCTTACAAGTCACATATTACAGAAAAAGAACCGGTCCGAGTTTACTCGAACATGCTTTCCAATTTATCAATTAGTAGAGAGAGAAAATGATTAATTTCATGGTAAATAATTTTCCTATGGTTAAATTTCGGATATCTCGGGGGGGGGGGGGGTCCACCTGACGTCACTAGAGGTGACGTAAATTCTAGATAGGTCAGACCATTACCATACAGCAATAATGGCAGGGCACGCAATGCATTTGAGCGTGGATTTGCTTTCATTTTTTCAAAAAACAAATTTTTTGCACAAAACCAAATGGTTTTTTGGGAAAGCAACCTGTCCGGTTTCGTTATTTTATTTAACACCTAAAACATGCCTGAAGGTAGAAATCCTCGATAGAAAGAAGGTTTCTCAGAAAAATTATTTTTTACTCATTTTTCATTAAAATTTAGTTATTTTTATTTTTTTTACCCCAGAAGCAAGCTATCAAGGGGCAAGCAACCCCCCGCATTTTGTCAACATTAAAACGACTACAATATATGTGAATTTAAAATAAATCCTTGGAGCCGTTTTTGAGAAATAATGTTTTTAGTCGTTTTTTGGAGTTTTTTGAGAATAAAACTCCCCCCAAATTGAGTTATCCCAAAAAAAAGTCCCGAGGCATGATTTTTGTAAACCTACATTCAAAATTTCATCAATATCGACTGAGTAGTTTGCCCGGAAATCGATGAACAGACAGACAGACATTTCGTAAAAACCACTTTTTTGGGTTCCTGGGACCTCAAACCGTGTAAATCCGTTGAAATCTCGGAATCCAAAATTTCGACCATCACAAAGCTTTCCTTATACTACGTATATATTGAAAGCTATAAATTTGAATGACTCAGAAAATAGGGGAATTTAGACGCGACGTAGTAAGTTTTTACTCATTTCAACTACTAATAACGGCTGAAGACGACGACCTGAAGATTTTTAATGTTATTGACGATGTTGATAAGTGTGAACAGATGCAGTCGAACTTCGATTTTGTGTCGGAATGGGCTCTACTGAACAAAATGCGAAATTGTTAGATATGGTACAGGTAATATGTTTATATATGACTAATATGTACTCAATGGCAACACGCTAAAATCCAGTTTTGAAACCAAAGATCTTGGGGTGCACTTCTCGTCTGATTGTTCCTTCAGTGCCCATGTAGAAAATTCTGTTAAAGCTGCTAATAAGGTTGTTGGCTTTGTGATAAGAATGTGCTATAATTTTACGAATACACATCCTATTCTACAAAGCCTTTGTTAGATCTAGGCTTGAATATGCTTCTTTAGTATGGGATTCTAATATAGCTAGCAGATCTGCTTCAATAGAGTCTGCTAAAACGTCAATTTCACATTTCTCATTGACCATTGACGTATGTGGAAACCCCGCCTTAGTGAACTTAAGCGAATGACGATGTTGTGACAGTCATATTGAACTATGGCTACTCGTACACACTTGTGCTGTATTGTATGCTAGGTATAATTATTTTACGTAGGCCTACATAAAATGTAGGTGCTATCCGTTTGACAAATCGACAAGATGCTATTTTTTTCTCCTACTTTTCAATTCGACTGCTTATTTCTCGGGTATTGTTTTACGTTTTTACTGTAAGTGATGTCTTATTTGGACTCTGTCTGTTGGGAACACAATAAAATATTATTTATTTAATGTTAAAAAAATGTATTTGCCTTCTAATGAATACGTACTGTTCATTGAATTAGACGCCAAAGTAAGGTATTTACATTATTATACTAGTAATATATTAGGGGGCGTCCATTAATCACGTGAGGTTCGAAAGGGGGGGAGGGGTTCGGCAAAAATCACGAAATATCACAAGGGGGACGGGGGTATAGTGAGATATCACGTGTATTTATTTTTTGTACATTAAATATGATCATGTACTAACTAGTACAATATACCTATGTTTTTCGCATGATTATACACCTTCCTTCAATATTGTTTTTATGCCAGTCAAAAACAACCTGCAACCTTTCTGTCTAGACATTTTTATCATGGTCCTTAATTTTCTACAATAGAATAAAATTAGCTTATACTTTATACCTGGATTTAAAATTTTTAAGCTTCTTTGTAGGTACTAAAAAAACACGTGATGTTGGGGGGGGGGGGTCTTAAACCTCACCAAGGGGGAGTTAAAAAACGTTTAAAAAAACATCACATGATCAATGGAAAATGAAAGGAAAAGGAAACATGAACGGAGTATGTACCTACCCCTCAATGGCCTCAAACCCGTTATTTGTAATGGTTTAACCCTTGAAATATGTAACTATCCATGTTAAACTTTCGAACAGGACATAGTTTTAAACTTAATTACAATAATATGTTGGTTTTATTTGGTAGGTGTACCTGTTTGCCAAAAACGCCACTTTCACCTTACATTCTTGTGACACCCACCCATATTTCCATGACAGGTCAGTGTTCAGTTTCAGTCCAAATTTACATCCATATTTACCCAACACAATTTATTTTTATTTTATATTAATTTATGTAGGCTATAATATATCAATAATTTTATTATTTACAATTTACTAATATTAGTAATTATTTATTCACGTATCGTATAATTCAGCGGTAAGTAACCTATTACTCGTTTGGATTTTAATATTTGAGGTTCTACGTTATAACTACATAGGTAGGTACTATAGCTAATAGCCCCCTTCCCCCCATCCTGATGGTAGTTTCCTCGTATAAGCGCATGGAACTTGCCATAAGCCTTGCCAGACTTCCCCCTACTTATCGGTAATACTTAGCTTATGCTTCGAAGCCATCTATTCTATTTTATTATCGTTGGTTTTTACAGGACAACGGTTTTTAGTGCTGTAAGTTGACGTTCGGTTTTCTGTTCGGTTTAGAAACCCTCCTCGTCACTAAGGCCATTTCAGGTCATTTTCAAAACTAAGACATTTGAACAGTAATATGCGAAGCAGTTATACAAATGATCACTGGCTGGCTTAGCTCTTGTCTATTCATCGCCCTGAAGTAATTACCTACGAACAGTTTATTGCTTAATTTGGAGGCAGGGCAGTCGATAGGGGAACCAGGGCAAATTGTATAACAATAATAATATGTACAGTATGTGTGGATTAAGAGCACCATAGGCATAATTTTCAGCTACATAGCTGCGATTTTACACTAGTAACGACTACACACGTCTAAATAGGAATAAAACACAATAGATAAAATTATTATACTACTAGCAAGCATTGCAAGCAATAGGTAATAACAAATATGTACAATAGAAAAAATATATAATAAATAAGAGAAAGAGGGTAGATTCAGCCCCACGTAACATAACAGCCCTCATTCCCTCAAGGATACGATTTCTTTAGCACACCTTCCCCCCATGTACCGAACTTGCATACCCCTTTTTGTCTAGACATGATGAGTTTCTGGGGAATGCGAAAAATAATTTTGGCCGATTGTTCTTACAATGGACTAATTTTATTTCGTTTTGTAAATTTTTATTTTTGTTAGTTATTTAAGTTAAATGTTAGTTTCTAAGTGTTTTTAGGTTAGTTATAATTGTATTGTATTGCATTGTATTCAATATAATTATTCATTCAAAAAAAATACAAAGGTGTACTTTTAGTGGCTCATTTAACCTTGCCCTGCAAATAGGTTGATGCAGGGCCTGTACTTGTACCATATTAAGAGGAAATTGACCTTAAGAATATGATTTCTTTTGCTTTTTATTAACTAAATACCTATATATAAGGATGCACATACATTGGAAGGGGAAGCGCGCCTAGCGCCAGTATACTGTATATATTAGAGGGGTAGGGGGCTAATGGTAAATTCATGCCTAGTCCTACGAGATGGGAAAAGAAAACGAATAAGAGGAAAATTATCTTTAAACGATAATTAGGTACATACAGTACAGTACTTCCACTGATGGCTCAGCTACGCTGCATATAAATGATGTTTATTTCCATAGCTGAAACTCGTCACAGTAAATATGCCGCTGAATCGAATTTTGTTAAGAGAAGGGAATTTTAGATTTGTTTTTTGTTGATGGATGTTCTTCAATGTTTTGTTGTTCACTATTCTGTTGATATAGTAGGCGTTTCTCAGTTTGTCCCTCATTTGACATTGACCATGTAGCGATTAAATAATTCCCTCACTTTGACTTTGATGATTTGCTCTCAACTTCGCGCTTCTCGTTTGGGTCTGCCCAAATCATTCCCAAACTCGGCAATAAGGTACTACAAAGCCCTGCCCATCAGCAGCTTTAACAAAACCTTACTAATAAGGATTTTTCAGGATTCAAAGCCGTGGCGACAAGGAAAATTAAAGAATGTCCACTGTACAGCTTGGACGAGTTCAGGGAACTAAGCTGGGATGCTTAAACATTAACCCCCCCCCCCCCCATCTAACGTATGCTTCCGCATGACATTTTTTTGTTTTTCTTTTAGTTTTTTTCTTTTGGACGCCGTCTATCCCACCTTGGTGGGTCATGGACAAAGATTGATTGATTGATTGATTTGTGTAGCATGTATAACTTACTTACCATGGTACCAACATTACAATAACAAAAGTCAATTTTAACAACCGTATTAAAATGGTTTAAATAAGTCCCGGGGTAAGTTATTATTTAAACGCCATGGTAGGCCTGCTAAGAATAAGTATATCTTATATATATATCTATATACGATATATCTAGATACAAGACGGATTAAATACAGAGGTTATCGGTTTTCATTATATATAATATGATTATATATTGAATGACATCTTTGAAATATGTGTAGGCCTGTAATGACAAGTTTGGTGCATAGTTATAAAATTGCGTAACTACTCAATGCCAAGGATTCCACGCGGTAGGCATCCAAATTTTTGATATATTTTTAATTTACCAGTGAAAAAGAGAACCTACAACAAATGAGTAAACCCTCCCTCATGGGTTAGTTGTAAAAGTGGACCAAAAGGCCCAAAAGTCGCCCATATGGAAAATAATGACAGTTTTCTTTCTTTGTTTCCCTTATGTCTTACGATAATTATTGTAATTTCTTATTCCCATTAATCCATTTTAGCAACCCTTCGATCATACAGTTGATTAGACCAGAGTCCAACCTTAATTTCCAGTGAAATTTTCCTAATTGAAACATTAGACCTTTTATAAAGTGGCTTGCTGCAAAATTATAACTACCTCTTTCCTTGACGTTACTTTAAAAATAACTCGGTAATCCGCTGTTGTGGTTTTATATCCTTGAAAGAAGAAAATTGGAATTTTCCGTCCCTGGATGGGGTCTTTTAATCTTGGTAAAGTAAAGAGTAATCCTTCGATTTCGGAAAAATGTGAGAACCTGATTAAAACATCCTTGCTTCTCCTACGCAAGCTAACTTCCATCTTTCATGTCAGAATTTCGATGTTGGGCAGATTTGAGGAATTAAAGAATACATAAAAATCAAATCATTTTAGGAGGTACATGCGTACTAACGTACTGACCATTCACTGACCTTATCTTTGGGTAGGTACTCGTACAGACAAACCGGCCGAAACTTCGTTAAAAAAAATAGCGTGCGTGTATCGGTGTATACACGTAAGAAGTGAAACTTCCTTATGACATCATTTTTCGAAAAACTATCTACTACAATATATTTACAACTTTACAGAAATTGGTGAAGTAAAGCTAAATTATATAAATTTTAGGCAAAAGGCTTTTATTATTATAAACATGTATAAAAATAATTCAATTATTTTTCCTTATTGTTGCTAAGATTATAATAGCATTTCATTAATTACTGTATATTGGTAGTCGGTTGTAAAGTCGGTTTACAGACGATAGTTTAACGTGACAATGCCTAAATTACTAAATTTCACTTGCATAATATATATGGCTGGAAAGAGAAAGAAATGTGGAAAAGCCCTTAAGTAGTTTGATTTTTTTAAATACTAGTAGATAATAACGCGGCCGGAAGAGGCCTATTTTTGTTGAAAAATCGTGCGCACCCCCTGACATTTCACACCCCCAAAGCCAAACCCCTTGCTTGATCACCACAAATATGGCATGGCCTCAAAGAGGAAGAATAGGCGAAGACATGGGTATAATTTAAATTGAGCTAGGCCTTCTACATCTGCCCAAAAATGTGCGTCATCCATAAGTACAGAAATCAGGATGGCGCGTAACCGAGATGCGTAGCCATGATGCGTAACCAAGATGGCGCGTAACCAACATTTTTTTTATATATATTTTTTTATTTTTTAAAAAGATAAACCGCATACAAACAATTTAATGAATGTATCCGATTGACCTTTTCAGTCGCCACTGTAGGTCATTACCCGTGATGAGTACGACACGTCTCCGATTGCATGGCGTGTAAAGACTCGCACAAGTGCAAGCACGTTACCACCTGGCCATCGAAGTCGACATGGTGCGTAACAAAATTTTTCTCCCTTCGTCGATAAAGAAGTAGTTTCACTTAAAAAAAAAAAACTTTTTGGGGGGCACTGCTACCCCACAACTTGTAAATCGGTTGAAATATAGAAAACAAAAATTTCGTACATCACAAAGCTTTCCTTACAGGCTAAAGCCTACTAACGTATGAGCAAAAGCTTTACGCCAACGCAAAAAGCGCCGAATTCATAATATTGAAATAGCCTAAAGCTTGACCGCTTGATTTCTCTACGTACAAACATTTATTTTGTGTGAGAACCGCAATGCCCAAAAATGGTGTTTTTTTGTTTGTTTTCCGACTCCTGCTCTCAGCATTTCTATATTAAGCACCCCTATCAGCCTGCCGGGGGGAGTGAGTCTGTTTGTTTGTTAACTTGACTTACTTGAGGCTCCCTAAGGGCAGACTCAGGGGAGTTGACTGGCAGAGTGGACCTACTGATTATAGTGGATTCCGAACCAATTTGGGAACACAGTATAGTCACGCGATTAATTCGGAGGTGACCAGGACTCACCATACAATTATTAGACTGACAGCGCATTATCCTGTCCCTCCATGTTCCCCTGCCAACGCTGTTCACACTACCAAGTTTGCTTCAATATTGAAAAGGCTCTGTTCCGATGCAATCAACTTGGTATGGCTGTTGGCCCACAGAGTGCTAAAAGGGGCCCGGGGGTCTTGTTATGATATTGAAGAAACTGTAGTTAATAAATGTTCAAACTATCATGATTTTAAGTAAATTTCCTAGCCAATGCATTTCTGCAAAGATAAAAACAAACATAACATCGGAGGACCTCTGTTGCCCTTGAATCGGGACCAGAGGAACATTAATTCAGCTTATTAGCGCGGTTGACAATGCAAGAAATACGATCTTCTTGTCTTGCCTTGGTTTTTTCAGACCAGTTCCAGCAACTTCTTGTCTTGATTTGAGTTATTTTTTGCCTTGCGGAAGGACTGACTCATTCAAACTGATGAAATGGCATCACAAGCCAAGTGCTCAAGTTGCTTAGCAAGGAACTTGGCTCGGGCACGTTCTAATTTTCTGACCATGCCTATTAGTATAGTTTGATGAAAATCGGACAAATAGAACCAAGGTTATAAATGTAGTTACTTTATACCTTGAATGTGACGTCATCCCAGTATATTGCGATAACAATCGTACAATATCATTCATTTGGCAATTGTATGTTCTTAAACCTTTTTAAATACCTCGTACCTAATAAATCGTTATGCTGAATTTTCAAAAAAGAGACGATGATGACCTTTGATAAAAACGGAAGACCAAATACCTGGCTGTTCTATCATTAATCGCCATGAAATTAGAGTTTACCAAAAACTGGGGGGGGGGGATAGTGAGATGTGATGTGTTCTTAAATTGTAACTGTTGCCAACAGTATATCGTGTGTGCGTCGATGTAGCGATACTTGGCTTCTCTTGCCTCTCTCAGGTGCACTCATATTATCAGCAGTTTTATGTTCTGCATTGTATTGAAGGTTTCAGCGTATTTCACTGAAGAAGCTGACTCAGTTCCTCAATTATTGAAATGGAATAAAGCCAGCCACTGTGATTGGCTGCGCTGGTTGTCTTGTCATTCAATTAAAACCGTATGAAAACAAAACAGCACGCAAGAAGCAAGAATTCTTTACAAGAGTTTCTTGCTCTGTCATGCGTTTTTCTCTTCATGCCTTGCGCAAGGCACTAAGCAAGAATTCTTGCTTCCTGTGCTAAGCATTGGCGGAAAGAAATTCAAATTAATAAATTATAGGAATGCATGAATATGGTTGCTTAGTTTTATGATTGAATGAAATCCAAATAAACATGAAAATGTACAGATTTTGGAAAATATTAAGAATTATAAATAATTTGTCTATAAGTAATGGATTTTTTATTTACTTTTTTATAGTTTTGGGCTATAAAACCCCCAAAATGAAAATGTTTTTCGGTTCCTCGGACCTCAAAACGCGTAAATCCTTTGAAATCAAAAATTTCGACCATCACTTAAAACTTTCTCTCCCGTATTACTAGCACGTATAAGTTTAAATAGAGATGCCAAAAAAGTTTTGACTTAGTAGGCTACTAGATTTTATTTGAGCGGGTCGTAAGTGGAGGTATTGGCCGTGGTCAGAAAACAATGGGGGAATGTACTGTACTTATAGTCAAGGATGCATTTTACAGCAGACTAAGTTTGACTTATCAGAATTGAATGGCCTCATAATCAGTAATGACTTCTAATATTGGGCCAAAGCAATGTTTGTATGGACTTGTAATCGCTCTGTTATCAGTTAGTCCAATAGTGATGTATTTCTATACATAGGAAGAGATTTCTTGTTGGCTAATATTACAACTACACTGGTCGTTCTCATAAGAGTAGGGGCATTCACTATGTGATTCAGCATGTTGAATGTTTAAAATTTTAAATTCGGGATTGTAAATATCGTGAAGATAACTTTGTTGATAGTCCTGCTAAAATTTAAAATAGACAAATTATTTCTAATAAAATATAATAAGAAAACAATATAAATAATTAAAAATAAACCGCTCACACTGTAAATATCCGCTGATACCCCAGCTGAACCCCAGGGTTCGCTAAATTTCAGTGCCTTGCTAATTAATTTTCCTTTTTTTTATTTACAATCGATAGTGGGATTGTCGATGTAACATATTTAACACGGTTTAGCAAGCTAAACAACCGATAGTGAATTCCCCTAGTATTGTCTCTTACAAAATATCTTGGGGCAATTTATCGAGGCATTCACACACCCCCACTAAACTTTTTTAAAACCATTTTCTATTGCTACACTCAGGCTCACCGAACTTCACCAGATCAGCGTTACAGTTCGCAGTACTCGGCAGTATTTGCATTTCCGCTAAGCAAGCATTCTGCCGATTTTCGCACGGGTTCACTTGATTGCAACTATTTATTTTGTTACAGATAATGTGCTCTTGATATTTAAAGCATCATAATGAGGACCGAAAAAATGGGAGAAGAGCCGTGGGTGAAGGACGTGAACGCCTTTTTGAGTCGCGGGCCTGGTATTCTAGTCCGTCTCCGCGGACTGCCCTACGAATGCACAGCTCTGCAAGTGGTAAGAGAAAAATTTATATATATTTTAGCATTACATGTCAAGACATGTAGAGTAGTACGGACTTTCACCCCAAAGGCTGTTGGTTCGAGTCCCACACTACCTACATTTTCTGGCTAGGCTTGGAGGGCATGTAAAGCCGGGATTTCCTAGTTGAGTGTAAGAGAGGGCTTTATAGCCCTAATTCCGCTAGGTTGGCTAAGTAATAGAACAATAAAGTCCTTATTTATTTATTTTACTTAAGTTGGCTAGCTAGTGGGTGGCCCCCGTCACTAGCAGCTAGACGCAAGAGAATAATAGGATGTTTAAAATGTTTAAATAGTCATTAGCTTATACTCACTAAAACTTGTAGTTTACTCCGACCAATCATAATTACTTTCTCCCGGAGGAAATTGGCCACCCTAAGTACGATCCTAGAGTATGTGTGAGGGGGGGGGGGCAAATATGCCCTTTGGCCCGAGCTCACTGATTCTCGCATATTGGCCCTGCTGTCAGTTGACTCGTTGGCATACTGCTTCATAGCCCAGACGTCCACCAATATTTACCACAGTAAAGTCACTCTTATTACGGCGACAAACGCTAATCCATCGTTGTGTTTGTAGCGCAATAGCCTTTAGACCCAAGTCCAAGGGCCTTTATTGACAATGGAAAATACCAACGAAGTTCATTGAATTTCAAAAATCGATGTAAAAACAATGTGATCGCTCACACACTGCATTAACACGTGATGTTTCATGCAACGTGGCTAGTTTTTTTCACAATCACAATTTTAGCATAACACAGAACGACATAGTACTACTATAGGCTGGTATATACATGTACATACAGTATATACACAAATTGGAGGCTTAATTTTGATATTGCTGTCATTTTGTTCAATATATTGCTGTATTATGGTATATAACACTGACATTAAACTAACTTACTGTAGGTTGCAGGGGTCTAACCTCCTCTTTTTGACTTAAATTAGAGGATTTAGAAAAAACTGGACTTGGCGGGATTCGAACCCACGATGTACGCCTATTCTACCCATCTGTCATATGTAAAGAACTATAGACAACCCCACTGAAATATCTAAGCCTGCGAAATAATAAAATGACTACGGAAAAATTTACCAATTATAACTTATATCAATAAATAAAATAGTTGGATAAAATTTGACAATACAATAGGTATGCTGTCTTATTTATCGATGTTGATTAAATGATTTATGAATAGCATAGTATATATTTAACGTTTATGACACTTCCTCACTGCAGGTGGAGTTTTTCCGTCGCGGCGAACCTGCTGAGGTCGTCGACGGCGAGGAGGGCGTGTTTTTCGTCAAGAAACCCGACGGAAAGTCAACTGGAGACGCCTTCGTCCTTTTTCGGACAGATTCCGAGGGTAGTGCTGGCATGTCCAAACATCGACAATTGATTGGTACTCGATACATTGAACTTTTCCGAACGTCATTCCCTGAAATGGAACAGGTGAACTTTTTAATTATAAAGTGTGATCAACACATGAGGTTAAGAAGTTGTATTCTTTAAATAAAATAAAATTAGTAAAAGGAGGGAACATAAAGTAACAGTTTAAACGAAAACAAATTATCATTTAAGAATCAATCACGTCACCGGAACAGGCTTGCTGAAGCCTAATTTTCAAAATTTGAAAAGTGATGAAAAACTAGCCAATTGATTGCCACCTGGCAGTATACCGTAGAACAGGCTCATTATGGGCTCCCCAGAAATTAATCCAGCTAATCGAGCAGGTTAACATTTAATTTTCTCTTCATTTGGTTATTGAGTATTTAACAATGGGTTAGTTGGACTTACATTGCCTGCCTCATAGTCATCGAACAATTAGGGCGGAGACCATTGTCAGGGGAAGGCCCGACTATGAGGGCCATGCCTCTAATGACTATTAATAAGACAGTAGGCAATGTAATCCCAAGTAACCCTTTGTTAAGTATTAGTAAGCATTGTAAGTATTACACCATTGCCATGAACCTTCACCAATAGATGGTTAGAAGTTGGTCGGAGTCGCCTCATTTACGGTAGATAACCATATAAAGCAGCCTTAAAGAATTCTCTAATAAATATACTCTCTTTATAGATTATTCGACGGACTCTTGAAGCTAAGAGCAGGCCTCACGTGCCTCGTACCACCCAAATACAGACTCTACACCAGGTGTTGGCCCCACAACCGGCAATTCCTGCCGGAAACTCTAAAGACTGCATTCGACTGCGAGGGCTTCCTTTTGAGGCCCAAGTGCAACATATCCTTGACTTTTTGGGCCCGCACGCCCAAAACATCATGCTGCAGGGGGTCCATATGGTTTTGAACGTCATGGTAAGTACCACCTACCTGTTATACCACGCTATACGTCTAAATTGTTTCTGTCCTGGGTATCAAGAAACACGTCATTTGAAACTCGTTCATAAACTACCGTAAACTATATTTATCGTAGACTTCACAGGTATATTGCAGCCTAACATCTGCCTTTGTAAAAAATGGGAGTACCGCAGCTAAACAGCAATTCTGATAGACGTGCAGCCTGTGAAAGGGTGGCAAATTTTTTTTAACAATATCGATTTTTTAACTATTGGTAATAATTAAATAATTCTTTCATATAGGAGAGATGGGAATTTTGACTTCCCCAATACTTTCTGCCACATCTTTTGGCAGGTGGCTCCTAAACTTCAAAACTATATTTTTGGGGGGAAGCCATTCCTCCTATATAGAACTCAAGTAAGAACCGTTATATCCCCAAAATCTAGCAATGTTCGGCAGCCGCGGAGCACCACTGTTAAATTGTACAGTTCGTAAATGGGCTGTTTCCTTATAAGAAAGGTTCAACTTGCATAATATGCCAATACTTCTTACATGAAATTCTCAATATTACTCAAAATTTGTTTTCATGCCTGGCTTCTTACTTTTTACTATAGAGTTACCCTTGAACAGACTAGTCACTAGACGCAGTAGCAAGACTTTTAATACAATATTATAATATTACTAGATTGACACATCGGGTAGAGAATACAATAGCGCGATGCTAGCGTGAACCTACAGAAGCCTACTTTTGCACAGATCCAGGTAACCGTTTTGCTATGAGCAATGTTGGATGAGTTTGAATTTCTTTTATGTTGGGTCTAATCTCTCTAGTGGGCAAGCGACTTCGGTGGCAAGGTGGTAGCGTGCTTGTACTTGTGCGAGTACCTATCTATACACACCTTGCGGTCGGAGACATGTCGTAACTCGACACAAGTATTAGGTGACTTAGTGAGGCGATTAAAGAGGTTAATCGGATACATTCATGAAATTGTTTGTACGCGATTTAACCTTTAAAAAAAAGTGCCCCCCCCCCTAATGAATTTAATGTGTGCGCGACATCTATGTTTTTTCAAATGTCTTTGGATAACGCAATAATGTTCCCTTTAAGCCACTGCCACATGCTCTGGAATGGTCCAGTAATTGTAGATGATATAAAGGAAGGTCGAGGTTCAACAAAATGGTGAAACTCTGCTTCAGTGGAAAACCGAAAACGCGGGGTGTTGCTGATCATGGCTGTCCAAGTAGAGCAGAGAAGCCCCTTCCAGTCATCTGACCCTCATTGGATTGTCAGGTTTTTTTTTGTTACTGGTGCCATCTATCGGAATGCCATTTTAGCTATAATCCGCATTGGACACAATAGGGGAGGTAGCTGACGTGGGAATAGAATATCTTGAAAATTTTGGAAATAGTTTGCATGGTGTATGGGGGACGTATTGAGGGAATAGGTCCGTAGGGAGAGAAATGTCTTTCTCGCATTTACAGTATGAGTATGCCTACTTTGTCCAATAGCAGGGATGGAACTACTACGTCGTATTTTATAATTCAAGTCATATAAAGTCACATTTTTAGGACTCTGAAATGAATAAAACAAAAGTACTTTTGCGTACTACAAAAGCACATTAAATTAAAATTCATTTGAATTTTGGCGGAAAATTAAAGTCAT
Source organism: Psococerastis gibbosa (assembly GCA_963971405.1). Taxonomy (NCBI): domain Eukaryota; kingdom Metazoa; phylum Arthropoda; class Insecta; order Psocodea; family Psocidae; genus Psococerastis; species Psococerastis gibbosa. The sequence goes on from OZ020487.1 coordinate 32,228,586, forward strand.
GGATGGCACAAGAATTCCAACCCGCCAAAAATTATTTTTGAATTCAGGCCTTCTCGACTCGCCAATCAGAAGTACGCATTGCAGCTTGGGTGGCTTACTGGCTCAGGTTGTCATGGCCACATCGTAATGCCGTGCTTTGATTGGTGGCACCACTAATCAAAGCGCCTGTACCGCCAGAGGACAGTGGACAAATTATTTGCAAAGTTTAGGTCATAAATTAGTCGTAATTTTCTCTTAAGTAATCATAAAATTCATAATTTTTGAAGGGCTAGGCTGGTTCCATCCCTGCAATAGTAGCCTACTACATACGGTATTTGTATTCTCTACAAATTCTTTGTAATTTAAATAAATGAGTAAACATTACTTTATTAAAATAATCAAACACAACCGGTTTCGTGTACAAATTCAATTAATGTGGAGAAATGTTTTGAAGAACACTTCAGTATTTTGGCCGCAATCGCGATGAAGCCGATTTGTCCATAGGCCTATATGTTTCCTTATATTTACCTTGGTTTATTTACAGTACTACTACTGTTTTACGGTTGCCTGATGAATTTTTTGGAATGTACTTTCTGTATAAGGCTACAGTCTACGATATAGTTAGTGTAATAGAGTACCGTGGTTTATGAACGAGCCCTAACTTTTCATAGTCAAAGCTTAGAGTTTTGATGGTGTTGGGCGCGGAAATAAAAATGGGCTATCACATTGTACGAGTACATTTTCATTTAGGGTGGGAAACCGATCGTGTGCAACTGTTTTGTTTTTCACTATTGGGGTAGCAATTGGGCTGATTCTGCTATAGGGGCAGCCCACGGGAGAAGTGTTCATTCAGATGAATAGCGAGGACTCGGCGTCCCGCGCTGCTGCCTACTGCCATAGCAACGTTATGATCATCGGGAAGAAGCAGCGGTACGTCGAAGTTTTTCAATGCAGCGGCGAAGAAGTGGCGACTCTTCTGACAGAAGCGCCACCTCTCGCAACTTCAGGTATGGAGCCTTCTGCTATGGTACCTACATATGATCCAAGCGTCTTTTACACGCAAGCGTTGCTCAAAAATCAAATGCTTACCGTTCCTCCCCCGGTTTACCCTCAATGGTCGACTGACGTGACTTACCCTACTGCGGTATCCTCGACGGTGGCTAAAACTACCACCACCGACACCCTTTCCTCTGTTCCTAAACCTACGGAGGTGGAGGTGCCGCCACCACAGACTGAGATGTACCATAATCCATACGCGTATGCTCCTAACCCGGTTTACTTTCTACCCAGACCTCCACCTCTGTCCTACTACAAACCTACATATTCCCCTGTGATAATCCCTCAGCTGACGCCTCTGGGAATGGGTATTTTGGGCTTGAAACGTTCCTGGGATCAAGCTTTCCCCATGGAGCAACCCATGCAGGCGGCTAAGCGCTGGCATGCGGCCTTGCCTGGCCACGGCTACTATTCCTAAAAAGTTCTGTAAATAACTGAGGTGATCTGTTGGTTAATACCTTACTTAATACGCAAGTTTTGGAAAACTTATGGCAGTACTGATTTTATTTCAATGTCGCTTGGATTTTTAGGAAACAGTGTTGAAAAAAGCGAAACGTGAGAAGTTGTGTGAAAGAAACATTTATAATATTTAAGTAAGAAACGATATTGCCATCTTCCTGCGTCGATTTCTCAGTTTTGTTACGTTACGTCTATCTTATGAGCTTTTTCTCGCGCATTCAGTATATCCAGTACTCGCATATAAGCAGCACGATTTACAATATCTATTTTTTCAATCAAGTGCATACATTACGTTGGGCTGCATCTAGGCATACGCCCTACTTACAGTAGCCAAAACTTCCAAATTACTTGGATAGGCTATTGACATTATCGCGGTAGCTAAGATGCTGACCATAATGTTAAATTTACACTGTTTATAAATTTCCCAAGGCTTAGCGTACATTTGCATATCCAGAAATGAAATTTGCTCAAATTTTACAAAAATGTCTTTCTGATGCAGTGCCTTATTACCAAAAGATGTAAAAATGTTTTCTAGTTATATTGCTCTCTTTTTAATAGCCTTATTTTTAGAATAATTCATATTCTACTCCAGGTTAAGCTACTTCGCTTAAATATGGTAGGGTGATAAGTTAAGACCCTTTTGGTTTAGGGCGATATTGTTAAAAATACTGATATTTTTACTTCCTTTGCTATTCATTCTATGTTTTGATATTAATTTGTTTGGATCAACACCAACTTGAAATGGGGGTTTCAAACGCCAAGCAGGTTTCATTAAGTTACCGTAGGGTAACTACCACCATTTACACATTGAATATTTCTGAGATTGGATTATCCTTTGAAAAAAATAAGAATAATAAATTTAAGCGCCTGGCAAAAATACCATTCCAGTGACTACGTGGGAAATTCGAAAATTTCAATTTCGTAACTTTTTAATTTAATTTATGTACGAGTTAACTCTATCCCCTTTTAGTTCCATTCCTAGCTTGTCTCTTTTAACCCAAAGCCTACTTTCTAAATCCTACCATATGTACAACTGCACAATAGTATGTTCATCCCCATGTAGTTTTAACTAAATAATTGTTTAGTTTTATTGTAAGAAAAAATACAACCTGTTATGGCTTTTGACCCCTCAAATGTAATTCTAAGAGGATTAGATTAGTTACTTACCTCCAATCTGTCTATATTTTCCAAATTGAGCGTAGGGGTTGGATTATCCATGCATAATTTTGGAAATTAATAAAATATGTGTACTCTGCATACTATACCAGTCTGCACATAGTTAGGTTTCACCAGGCCGCACGCGTCGAACTATTAATTAAGAAACGATTGAAACTAAATATTTTATGGCGACAGTAGTTGTACCGATATTTCCACGTAAATTGAAACCATTTTCCTCAGACCGTAATCAGAGTAACTGGGCATTATTACACCTGTACATAAGTGATGTCGACTCTGATCGGGGTCGCCCATATTCCATTTTCTGTTCAAACTTCAATTTCTCATTAAATATGGAACGCAGAACAATGAAAAAGTACAGAGTCGCAAGAAGAATTTTTTCTCCTAATTTTGATATATATAATATGTGGCCTTAACTAACCCCAATTCGCCACAGTTGATGAACTCCTTCATCTTGAACTCCTGAGTGACCGTTATTTTTTGCGTGTCAAGTTCACTAACTATAGCCGATCGGTATTGATGATTGCAACATACTATATTTCAAAATTAGGAGAAAAAATTCTTCTTGCGACTCAGCATTTTTTCATTGTTCTACGTTCGATATTTCATGAGAAATTGAAGTTTGCACAGAAATGGATTATCGGCGACTCCGGTTTGCTCTTAATATAATAGCTATCTATGTTTTGTGAATGTCCAAATATTAGCATTTGAAGCCATCGTTGCATGTATTATCCCTATGTTCAATTCAACCCTGTATTTGTGAGAGGTAGTAGATAAATAGTCTATTTAGTGTATTGTTAAGAATAGAAACTCGAGGAGCATATAGGCCTATGCAAAAGGCGAATTGTCCTTTGAAACTATAAATGCGGGAGAGACAAAAAACATTTAAAATCTAAATTCTTCTACATTACGGGATGTAATATTTTAATATATATCTTTGATAATATTGGAATCGCATGAGACAATTAATTTTTAGTAGCAGTCAATGCGACGATTCCAGTGATCCCACCAACTCAGAATTGCTTTTTTTTTTTATAAATCGCCTTTTGCATACATGCCCCTCACTTGTCTTATTGGCAGCTACTTGGAAAATGCTCAAATTATAATTGAAATGGATAAATTTTTTAAAGGCAAAATTCCGTTTGCCACATATTTGCGTGTTTAAAATATTTTGAACGAGTTACCAGTTTATAATTCAGCTTCCTAGTAAGCCTAGTCGATAAGTAAGACATAAGTTTTAAAACCAACGAACTTCAGCGTTGTTTATTGTTGCTGCCTATTTGGGTTTGGGGATAAGTAGCTTAGTTTACTGTATAGCCTAGTGGTCGGACTAGATACTGCTAGCAATAGGCCATGTTACAGGCAAAATTGTGCAAGGTATGCTTACTTAACAATTTATATTGCTGACACGCATTTCATAACTGTTGTGCTGCATTGCACTTTGTTACTAACAAAGCCTACAGGGCTAGCCTAGCATACGCGCTGCGTAATACCATGCCTCATGGTCTTCGACTGCCTCAGCATTGTTCAGCGATACAGGATTACCTATTGCAAATTCAATGACTCAATAAATCACTATCTTGTAATAGAAAAAATAATGGGAAGTTTGAAAATGTAACTTATGACCCTGCTGCACTGTAAATGCGTAGGCTACCGAATTTATTTAAAAATAAAAGAATATTCTAGGCCTGCATGAAGTTAAAATTGATGTTTCTTCTTTTCGCGGATTGGATTTTAATCCAAATTTGACACCATTGTAAATTATGGGTACGAGTACATTATTATCTACTATATAAACTACTAATAAAATGCAAAGAAATTTTAAACTCGGGTTTGAGAGAAAATTTTACAGAAGTATACAGTACATACTTGTATATCACATTATTTGATTATCCGAATGGGGTACCAATTAATTTCCATACCTAATTATTAGGTATAGAACTCCAATGAACTCCAATTATTGGAGTTCTACTATAACAACATTCTACATTAGTTTCATTGTATGTTGACGAATTCTCAACAGTTGTATCGATCGATTCATAAATGAAAACTATTTGTTCGAATGACTTACCACTAATACCAACAATAAGAAAAAAAATTACAGCAGCCTTTAAAATATGACACCTCCACACCAGTTAAGCATGTTTAAATGAATTATCTACGTCTGCTATCATAATTTACAATAACATTTTCAATGCGTTTCATACACATTACACTTAGCAATCCTGCAGTTCTGTGATTATGCTATTTTCCTAATTCATAAAAAGTAGCCTAATTTCTTCAAGAATAATTGGTAACGGCATGTGTTCTTTTTCATATCCATAACCAATTAATTTCTACTTATTAACATTTGCTTCTTAACAATGAGCAAAAGCTCATGAAATGTACTGTAAGTCAGTAAGTGACGGTTATGACGCAAGGATGAAATTATGAAGGCCGCTCAACTTTTTACTCATGATGATAAACTCCTGAACCAAACGCTCGCGCTCTACATTTTAATTAATAGAAACAAAAGAAAATGCTCTAAATAAGTATATAATAAGTATAAGCTTATGCTTCTTTTCATGAGTTCGGCTGATTATGTCGAAGTCTGATTTTTCGTAACAATTTGTTTAAACAATGGGCTATCCACATTGAATTAATCGCGCGAAAATAACATGCTGCCCTTGCCGCCCAACTTATTATAAACTGGAGCTGAAAATCATGCCAATTACATTTTTTGAATTTTAACAACTTAAAGTTTTACCATTATTAAAAAAAGAATAAAATCGTGCAAGGCAGGGGCTCCATGTTATTTGGTGTTTGTTTATACATTTCAATAAAAATACCTTGCTGTGTAAAGCTTGGTCCCGTGTTAAACTATTCTATGTAGCCTATTACAGGCCCTTAACCAGGATTTTATTTCGGGGAGGTATAGTATGCAGTTGAATGTAGCAACGTAGACATTTTAATTATATGTATTGTAAAGGCAACAAATTTCAGCCCCCCTGGTTACGGGCCTGTTATACAAGATTTCTATAGAATAATGCTGGTAGTGTTGCTTACTCTAAAGTAAGGCTCTGTTTTTGGCGGGAAAGGGTTTATAGCATACTATATCCCACTTTTTGCCTGCATGTAATTTCCTAAACCTACCATCAACCTAGCGTAGTTAGTTTTATTGGAAAAGGCTAATGGCAATGTTGTAATATTATTTAACAAAGGGTAAGTTGGACTTACGCAGTAGGCAATGTGAGTCCAACCCCTTTGTGTAATAGTTAGTTTTAGGAACCGTCGAGACGAAGCAAACTCTGTTTTCAAACCTAAATTCAATCAAGTCTTGCCAAATGTCAAAGAACGGTTTTAACTGTCTGATGCAGCGTTAACCGCTGACTTAGCGCACAATTAGTCACACGGATTCGGGTACTAAAATGGATCCTAATAATGCAAGCAGCAACCCCGTATGATTCAGAAAACTCATGACATGATGGAGACCTGTTTGCCGCCAAAAATTGGGGCTCAGTCTTAAGAAAGCAGTGTCTGATGAAAACTGAGCATAGTTGGTAATTAAAAAGAACCGGGCATCATAGTATATGGTACTGTACCTACGGGTACCTAATTGTATCATTTTCCAAATGATCTCATTAAGTTAAGCTTATACATTAATTGGCTTTTGAAAAACAAGATTTGGCGCATAAATAAGTTTCAAATTTTGAAGTGCGCCCAGAACACATGATTATTACTAAACTATTGTAGCCGAAATTAGAGAATAATTAAAATTGAGGACGTCTTGGTAAAACGAGACCCTATGCTCTATGCCTTTCCGGTGCGTTGTGTTTCAATGCATTTTTCTTCAGTCTCTAATTTGATTCTCTAATTTAATTAAGCTTGCCTATTCAACATAAGTCAATTTAATGCTTGTATTTTATACCATACTAATACTACAAATAAAATCAATGAATAAACTACTGTACCTACCCTACACTCCTGATGTCCTGTTCGATTGTACGATAATTTTAAAGAACCTTTATGTCGTATCTTCATCTAACCAATTTTTTTTGTAGGTATCTACTGTATGTACTGCTACCTATTGTTTGCTACAGTGTTTACATTATTTATAAGAATTTTTGAACTTTTCTAATATTTTTTATATCCAAATGTGGATTGATTGGTCAATTATATTGCATAAAATATAAGACGTTTAATGGTTAATTTTGCATTTAACTTATTGGTAGATTTTATGCTTGGGTTTGGGTTTCTTATGGTGTTACTAGGCGCAGTGGCAGATCAAGTCCCTCCCATTGGACTGGAAAAAATAGGAGTTTGATGAGAAATCTGAATTATTAACTTATTTTAATAATTTGTGACTATAATAGTCATAGCTGCCTATTGCTAAGAAGAAAGCGACCTTAGATTTTTGCCACCCCTGGTTCCTCCTAAATCTGTTATTTGTTTATTCTTTTAATTCATAAAATTAAAGTTATGAAGATTGTATGTTATAAAGAAGTAGATACCTATGTTTGGTTTCAGGGGAATATTTCATGCCTAGTACTTTAAAGATTTTGTTTTTAGTTTCGGTGCAGTGATTTTTTCGTTAAGCTGACAGGGACCACCTTTTACCGAATTTTCGAATGGAAAGATTGACACCAAAAATTAAAAATAACTTATCTTGTGGTGTATGAAATAATCCTCTAAAATTTGGACAGACCAAACATTTATAACTTAGGCCTACGTATCAAATAAATAAAAATAAAAATAATAACAATCCTTTGGGGGTAATCCTGTAGGGGTGGCTAATATCTTCGTCATAATCCTAAAAAACCTATCTAACTAAAGGTTGTTGGTTCGAGTCCCACACTGGCTCTATCTTCTGGCCATGATTCGGAAGGCATGTAAAGCAGGCGGTCCCGTGCCTTCCTAGTTGAGTATAAGAGAGGGCTTTATAGCCCTAACTGCGCTAGATTGGCTTAGTAATAAACAAACAATAACAATAAATAACGAAAAGTCCTTATTTATTTATTTATCTAATATAGCCTGCCACTGAGGCTCCAACTCTTACGATGGTCCGTGAGCTTCGTACAGTAGTTAACAATAAATAAGCATTATTTTCACAATCGGAAACCTGTATAATACCCTTGGTGGGTTTCGAACCCACGACCTACGTCTAACTGGGGTTTGTGGTCCAGTGGTTAAGATGACGCCCCGGTTAGACGTAGATAATCGGTTCAATCAAATACCGCTAAGCCCAGTCTTTTTCAATATCCTCTAATTTTCGGTTATAACGAGGAGGTTACCTCTTCAACCAAAGTTAATTTAATGTCAGCAGTGTAATATACCAGTACACCATATAATACTGCAATATAGCGTTCCTTGATCCACCCTTGTCTAAGGCAGAACAAATACAATGCGGCCCGGAAACAACAAAACACTGTGTCTTCTAGTTCAATTGCATGTACTTTAAATAATAGTTTTTTTTTTGGAAATAACACATTGTTTCATTTAGTTAAATTCGTGGTCAGACAGTAAAGCAGTAGTCAGTAGTGATATAAAATGGAGAAATTGCATGATTTTGGGCTTTTACCATTTGAGGAATTGGTAGTGAACAATAATGTGAGCTACGAGTATGATCCCTAATTAATGTTAAATTAAACTTGACTCTTTTAAGCTTACTGTACGCCTGTAATACACTCATGCGATAAACTTACACTTGGGTAGTATGCTTGCTGTTATCTACAGGCTAATCAAGTGTCAAATTCTCAAAAAATAGTTGGCTATTTCTTAAGAAACTACAGTAGCTTATTTACTACTTCATGTGTACACGCCTACTATTTGTATTCTGTAGCTATCGTATCACTGCGTATTAAATGGTTTAGTTCTAGTCTAATAAAGGTCTGCTGTAGCGCACTAATATTTGCTTAATAATTGACTGTTATGTTAACAGCGGGTTTATGGGCAGGAGCAACCTGTAATCCTACCTGTAGGCTACTTAAATGACTACTGATACGTGTAGCGCGTCAGGTATGTAAACATATTTATTATTATGTTTCTATATCTAGCGCTTTTCGGGAAGATACTGTTTCGAGCCTGAGGGTCGGTCCGAATAATCTTCCGTAACCGTTTAAGCTCTTATCTTTTTTACGCTTGTTTTTTAAACCTGTTAGGAGCAAACTGGACCCTCGACTATCAGTTTTTTGTGCGAAGCCAATGTTCACGGGAAATATATAAATTAGAAAGCCATCAATAAGAAGTAGAAGAAATGCTCATCTGCATTTGATATAAAGTATGTGGCCGCCACTAACACCGTTCGGCCACAGTTTTGAAAGGCAAGAACCAAATCTAAACCTAAAACTTTTTACGCCTTCAAACACTGGGGCCGAATGGCTGTGATGGCAACATACTTTGTATCACCATGTTCAGGAACATTTCTTCGAATTTCGGACATCTCATCTCATCTCTCTTCTAAGATCTATATTTCCTGTGAAAATTGACTTTGAGCAAAATATGAAGAGTGGGGGAGTCCGATTGTCTCTTAAGGGTAAATGGTGCCCCCTCCCCAAGATTTCATTTTTTGTGCAAAGTCCTAATTCTTATGAAATATTGTTGATGAGAGAGGTGTCATTAAGTAAAAAAATATTCCTCTGCGCTTTGATTACCATTTTGTATGTAGTCATCACTTACACTGACTTACAAAAACAAAATAAAGGTCACTGAGAATGTCAGGTCGAAGGAGTTCCAAAACTGAGCTAATTGGTGTTAGCCACAGTCTCATGCTATGTATCAAAATTATTGTTTTACTTTATGACATCTCATTTATTTAAATTTCATGAGGAATTTGATTTAGTGCAAAAAAAAATGAAAATGTGGGGTCCACTTGCTCTTAGGCGGGGTTTCCACCGACCTCTCATTGCAGAATGCACTTACGTTAACGTGGTAGCAGACATTCAAAATTTAGGCGGGGTTTCCACCGACCTCGCATTGCAGAATGCACATGACATTGACGGAAATGTTTGTTTTACTCTATGCCATAGTTAAAATTTATCAATGATCATAGAGTAAAATCGCAAACAAACAAACTAAAATTAAAAAATGGCGTCATGGGATATGTTAAGTACAAACATTTTAATAGATTTCTATTAAAAGAAAAATTCAATCTCATTTGCATTCTTCAATGAGAGGTCGGTGGAAACCCCGCCTAAGTCTTAAATGTCTGCTACCACGTCAACGTAAGTGCATTCTGCAATGAGAGGTCGGTGGAAACCCCGCCATATGAATCTTGATGGTGAGTACTAAGTACACGCTGACGGCAAAACATTCGGATCAACCCTAAGTTTGCAGAGTTTGAAATTTTCCGCCATAACATTATTCAACGTGCCTGGGAGTGCTGACCAGCCGAATGGGGGAGATATGTGTGTCATGGGCATTATAGGCTACTTCGTTGCTTCTGAAAAGGTAACTAACAATTTTTTTTGCTTTTTAGATTTTAAGAGGGTTAAAAAAATCGGGTAAACAATGGGTTCTCTGTGCGGTCATATCACGTAACGCTCAATGTGTCTCAAGTTTAATATATTTTTTTACTGTAATCTGTGGCAACTGAAGAAAGACGCTATTGAAGGAATTTTTGGAGGTTGGTTTCAACGAAACGGAGGCTATAATAATTGCAAAAATTGCAATGAAATTATGCAAAACATTATGGTGGTCTAGGTCCAGAATCTCATTAAGTTGAAAATGAGTAGCCTATATAAACTTATATTACCATTTACGACTAGTTTAGAATTATGAAAAAATTGCCCACTGATCTGAAGTTACTTAGGATGGGTCCCTCCATTAATTAACTGCAAATACCTATACAATACTGTAGTTCAATTTATCCATTGTAATTAATTTTATTTACTGTATACTTTCGTGAGAAGCAGATCTGTGGCTAATATAGTCATAAAAAATTAGACAATATTTAAAAAAATTACTAGGCCTATATTTCAGATAGCCTACTGCATGTACAATATATACATCTAATTAGAGATTCAAGTTTTTTTTTTTAAATTAAGATTGGTGTCAGTTGTGAGGGGCATTAAGCTTAAATTGCCCCCCCCCCCCAACAAGAAGCTGGCAGTCCAGTCTCATTACGGTACGAGGCACGTCCTTAGTACCTGCCCCTCCCCCCTCCCCTCATCTTGGGTAGCCTATACGTGCACTCCGTACAATGCGTACAATGTAGCTGGCGTGAAATATTGTACTTTCAGCACTAGGCGACATGCTCCCCACTATGATTCCACTGTTTCCGCCCGCCATGTTGGATCAGTCGCCGCCAGCCCCTCCGCCTCCCGCACCCGCACCGCCGTCTCTGCAAGGCCCACCGCCGCCCATATTGTACGTCATAGTTTCGAGTCCTCCGCCACCTGAGCAGGCTTTCTTCACGCCTTCGCCACTGCAGGAGGTGAGGGTCATCAAAACTTTCACAAGTATAATTGGTTAATAGGATTGGGAACGTAGACATTGGTCGCCCCTGGAGTAAACGGTTGTTATTCTGAATTTAATTTACTGCGTAGTTGTAAGGTTTTAGTCTATGGAAGTTGTAGAAGACTAATTCATACGAATTATCATCGGGTATTTTTAATTTTTGTTATTATTTAATGAACTTAACGAAGAACTAAAATTTCACGCATTGTGAAGTTCCTGTAGAAATGACAGCACCAAAAATATAAACCCTACCCTACCCTATGATATTGTGTATGAAGTTTTCTCCTGCAACATGGACAGACCCTATTTTTAAAGCGTCCGTAGTAAACTGTCAAACTGACTGATTTTTACGTCATCAAGGGGTGACCCATATCTACGTTCCATATCATCTTAAGTCCGGGTTGCAAAGCGTCAATTTCTTTTACTTGGATATTGTCATCACTTGAAGTCGCTGTAGATAGGTTTGTATCGGTTTGCCAGCACAAGTTAAATTAAAACAGAACTAATAGGCCTACCAAATACAAACAACAATTCAGTGGGTTCGTTCGCATACTGTACGTTACTTTAAAAGTCACATTGTATGTTCATAGAATTTCATTCATAATGTGAATACTAACAAAACAGACATTAAGGCAGACGATTTCTGAATTTCGATTTTGGAACACGCACCCAAGAATTTAACCGTGAAGAAGTGGTACGATACATTTATTTATCTATCTCAATTCTTTCTAATTTCTATTTTTTATTTCAGTGGATCCCAGAGTATCCAATTAATCATCAAATGGGTATGTTTCTTTCTGGCAATTGCCTCTTTTACGCCTTTTTAAGAGAGAGCCGCCTCTAACACAGTAGAAAGATGTTCCACGATTATTTTTTTTCGAATTTACTAAGTTTAGTCCTCCGGACAATTGTTTTCTACGGATGGCATGGTGAGGAATACAGGTCTGTGGTAGGTATCTTTACATGGCAGCTGTTGTCACATTGTCTCTGATACAAACATGATAATATATGTACCTACAAATGGAATAAACAGTAGATTTGCTCTGACCTAGAATACCGTACGGTTCATAAAACATGACTTGTGATACTGTATATGAATATATTCAGTTAGTATATTTACTGTGTGTATCTATACCTATTGTATACAGTATGTATGTGCCTGTAATGTGAACAGGTCGAATTTCCTGCCTGTGCGTCTAGGGCTGAGGATTGGTAGAAGACTATTGCCTGCCATAAATTTACTTCCTGTAAATACCTAAAAAATTACGGTTTTCTAACTTTATCCAAAGACCCACTCACATGACACATTTATCGATTTTGAAGCGATTACCCGAAATTGTAGCTCTGCTGATTTAATTTTCATCGGCAACCAAAACAAAAGGGCTCAACCGCCCCTTCCCTCCCATTTACGCCCTGCCGTAACAGACAACCCTAAGGCGTTAATCCTCATACATGCAAACGCCATTTGCCCTTCATTCGCTCCGGCTTTTCCATTTTTAATTTTTTTTTCTGACAAAATCTAACTGGTTTATGTCATGGGAAATTGATATGGGTTAGGTACGCTGTCTGTTTTCATTTATACTTTTTAATCAGTTCATGCCATGGTTTTAAGACTTTAGCGGCCACTTCACACGGGTAAAATACCCGTTTACTGCAGCCGGTTGCGGGAGCCGGTCTGGGGAAAATAAACAGTTTGTTTCCAGTTTGTTTATTTACGTAGAACGTAGTCTCAGTTTAAGATAAGTATCATAAGACTTATAAGAAGGAAGTTCATGTAAACACTGAATGACAAGCTTATCCTCTTTATTTTAAGCCGTACCCGCTCCCGCAACCACCTGCTATAAACGTACCCTAAGGTTCAAATTTACAAATGCTTCCATGTCATTTTTTATATTTTTTATTTACTTCTAAATTGGGTTCTGGGCTCATTAGAAACGGGTATTCTCGCCCCACTATTGTGGTTGGGGAGCTCATGCCCCCCCCCCCATTCAGTGTCTTTGATTACTCCCAAAGGGTCTACCATGCCGCTTAATAATAACTTATTGTGGGGGTTAAAATTGTAAACAAAATAATTTTAAATTTCAAATTGCTACTCTAAAATTGTGTTTTCATTTATCACCTATGGTTAATTTATAAGCAAACGACATAGTGGGCTCGCAGAATTACACTATATAGTATAAAAAGTATATAGTATACAGTGTTTAACATAGTTACCTTATGTACAGTATTTAACTCATTCTCTCATTCTCTTTTCAGGCATTCATCCACCAAACTATTTCGTCAGCTGATACTCCATTTAATTTTATCTGTAGAGTAGCTAAGTATCATTATGATCAAAAGCATGCAGCATGTACTGTAGAAATTAAAGTTAGAATCTTAATTTATTAAAGTTTTTTAAAAATATTTTAGCTGTTTTATAATTTAAAGTCATTTCTCTACATTATGTAAAGTAAAACCAGTTTATAAATGTCCACATCTATTATAAATTAAGTTATAGTATGGTAGCAGACATCATTAATAAGTCTCTAACATATTATAACTTAATTTGTAATAAATAAGTTAAGTATCTACATAATAGTCTGCTTAAAACAAAACAAACAAATATCTGAAATCGCAAATGAAGTAAATTCGCCGATGGGATTGCCACCTAAAGCTGTATAATGTACTACTTGATCACGATAGGATGACATTTACAACTCTTTGTTTATTCGAAAAATATACACAAAATATTTGAAATATGGTATCTTATAATATGATGTACTAGTACTATGTAACAGCTTTTGCAACCGGAGTGCCAATTCGCGGTCCATAGCCTATTAATACACCAGCAGTCCTACCAAGGCGTTTAAATAATAACTTACTATAATCAGGACATGTAGGGCAGTGGTACAGACTCTGACTTTCAACCGAAAGTTGTTGGTTCGGGTCCCACACTAGCTACATTTTCTGGTTATGTAAAGGAGGCCTTTCTAGTTGGGTGTAAGAGAAGGCTTTATAGCCCTACCTTCGCTAGGTTGGCTTAGGTGCCCATTCCATTGACCGGCTAGGGCTATTTCCAAAAACGGTGACGTGGTAGCAGACATTCAAGACTTAGGTGGCGTTTCCACCGACCTCGCATTGCAGAATTGACGGAAATGTTTATTTTCCTCTATGCCATAGTTAAAATTGATCAATGATCATACAGTAAAATCACAAACAAATAAACTAAAATTAAAAAATGGCGTCATGGGATATGTTAAGTACAAACATTTTAATAGATTTCTATAAAAAAAAAATTCTAATTTCCGTCAATGTCATTTGCATTCTGCAATGCGAGGTCGGTGGAAACCCTGCCTAAGTCTTGAATGTCTGCTACCACGTCACTGTTTCTGTAAATAGCCCTAGCCGGTCAATGGAATGGGCGCCTATGTAATAGAACAAAAGTCAATATTCATTACCGGGAATAAGATTGAATTATTCTAAATAAACATCAATTTAACGTAACTAGCCTATAGGCCTACGTATGTGCATTTAAGTAGCAAAAAGTGGGACATGTCAGGACATGTACAAAGAGTAGTGGTACGGACTCCGGCTTTCACCCAATAGGTTGTTGCTACATTTTCCATCCATGATTTGGAGGGCATGTAAAGCAGGCGGGCCCGGGCCTTCCTAGTTGAGTGTAAGAGAGGGCTTTATAGCCCTAACTAGGTTGCGCTTTGTAATAGAACAAAAAGTCATTATTCGGTTATTTTTATTTATTTAACTTAATGTTATTTATTGTTTTCTCGGCATAGATTAAATGTTGCATAAGTTGAACTAATGTATAACTTACTTGCGGTGGCACGAACACGACAAAATTAAAATCAATTTTCCTCTGCTGGGAGAGGACAATTTTAACACCGGTATTAAAATGATTTAAATAATTGTAAGGGTTAAGTTATTCTTAAAACGCCATGGTAGGCCTGCAGGCAATTTACATGCACACATTTTATATGGATTTAAAACTTATGGGTCATGTATAGAGTTTTAACGAAAAGTTGTAGAGCTTAAATCAAAACTTGAGACCTTACACAGTAAACTTTCGATATCCTCGGTCTTTACTTAAAAACATAAAACTAGAAAAAAGTTTAAATCCCCGACGCGGCAAGCTTTAACTTTGATCTCCTTTTGCGATTCATATTGTTAAGTTTTCTTAGCAGCTATAGAAAGATTCCGCTGATGACTTCACTGCTAATGTTTCTATTCAGAAATATTATGAATTTTCCTTACTGTTAGTTTCACGTCGCTTCTGAAAATTCAAAGTTAGTGCCTAATTTAAGGCTGCACCCAAGAGGAGTGCACATACAGTTATATAAAACTTGGTCGGTAAAATGGATACTACTATCCAAATGCGTAAAACCCCAATATTTCAGGCATTTTTAGGAGAAATTGTCTTGGTCCCATTTCTCATCATTTAGCAAAATTTGACCTGGTTAATATTTTATTGTTATAATTATTAATTTATTATAATTATTATATGTTATGGGACAGATTTCAAAACATTGTGTTGAGTAGGAGTGACCATTAATATTTTTGACGAAATTAATTAATTAATCGTTAATCGATATGAATGTGATCAGATGAAAAATTCATAAAAAATGCAAGCTTAGGCTACTCAAAAAACAGTCTATGCCCTCGACTGATTTAGTAGGTACTATTGTATAAAATCAGTTTGATGCACTTTATCTTACGATTTAGCTTACGATTCTGATAATCTGGTTTTTGAGAAGTAATAATATTTCAGATGAGAAAATGAAACTCTCCTTCGAAAGCATGAATTTTTTTTACCAGTGACCACTTTCATAATATTATGATGGCTGTGGAACGGGAATTTAATTAATTTCGTCAAAAGCCCACGGCCATTTCCTGTTTACAAAATGTTTGGAAATCTCTACCTTAAATGGATTAGTAAGAACGTGATAGATAGACGTAAAGGAACTATGATTAGAAAACAATTAATTAAATAGTATCTTCCATACCTTTGAAACTAATAATTCACCTATTTCCTTTCTCATTGATTTTTGTCGTTGGTTTCTTCTTTACTTTCGAAAATTACGTACCGTAATCGAAATTTTGTAACACAAATATAATTTTTATAATGGGTTATTAAGTTGATTGGAATGGAGAGACGAAAAATACAATATTATTTCATCTGTTTCGTACCATAGCTTAATTATTTTAAGGTCTTTATTATTTTATGAATTTCATTTCTCTCAAACTCATTTCGTAACGCCAATTAAAAATTCAGCTTACTCTCTTTCCCAATTAGACAGTTAAAGTCGTTAAAATTTAATTGGGAGTAGGCTATAATTAATTTAAAATAATTAAATTAAAATAAACCAACATGGCCTCAGCCATTCTGTGGTCACTTAGTGCAAAAAATTAGGAAAACACTATCCGCATTTAGTTCAGTGCGCGTACGAAACTCCCTTATTTTGTTGATAAAATATGACTTACAGTTTTAGCCTTATTTACCCTACCGTAAGCCGTTCGTTAGGTATATTGAGCGATTGAGCGAAAATTAGCCACAGAACGGCTGATAATACTATAGTGCAGGGGTTCCCAACCTTTTTTCCCCCGGACCATTATTTTATGATTACTCCTTAGACAGATAATTTTAATGATTTTCTACTACCATGGCTGTGACAGGATAATCGTTTAATTTTAGGGCCAAGATCAAGTAGTTCATGCCTACAATATTATAGTACCTACGTGCTAATACTTAATTAAATGTTTAGGACTGGTGGTATCGGTCGGATTTTATAGTTCAGTGCCAAGACTTACTGTATTATATTTCAAATTTTCAATAACTCCCAATAATTTAGCTGTTTTCATTTCTTATTTCTTACTTTGCCCCGTGGACTACCTGGCATGTCCGTGGACCACCACCTGTTGGGAACCCATGTACTAGTGTATTTATACACGTACTTACACCAAATTGTTTTGCTCTTAGTTTAATGCTATGCCTACATAGACTTTAATTCATAAAATTCTGCTACCACTAAAATATGGGTTTTGATCTTAGTGTGTATGGCCACTCGTTGCTGTCACATAGAGCCAATCACTAGCATGTCTGCAAAAGATTATGTCACACTCCGAATACTACTAATTGGGACCTTCTAAAATGAATAAATAAAAATAAATAAGGACTTTTTTGTTCTATTACTAAGCCAACCTAGCGGAGTTAGGGCTATAAAGCCCTCTCTTACACTCAACTAAGAAAGCTCGGGACCGCCTGCTTTACATGCCCTCCGAAGCATGGCCAGAAAATATAGGAAGTGTAGGACTCGAACCAACAACCTTTCGGGTGAAAGTGAGAGTCCGTACCACTACTCTACATGTCCTGACTAGTATTAGAGTATTTAGAGGGGAATTATGTATAAGCTTATAGGATGGTACTTGGCTCTGGATCGTTTTGTGGCACGTAGAGGGTTGCCTCGGAAGATTGTTTCTGTTAACGGGGGTAACTTTGTCAAAGGTGGCAAACTGTTACAGGAATACGCATGTTTTCTTGAAGAGAACAAAAATGAAATACTTTCTGAATTATACACAAGAGGTATACCGGTATCCCACATCGTACCATATTGAGCTTGGCTCGGGGGTTGGGAACCGATGTGCAAAATGGCGAAAGCTACCCTTAAAAAGTTGTTGACTAGCAATATGCTATATGAACAACACCTCACTCTGTTCACTAAGGTGGAAAGCCTTCTGAATTCTTAGCCTTACTTAGGGCCTTATAGTTGTTGTTGTTTCTAACGCCTGCTTTCAGCATTTCTGCTTTAAGCAACCCTGTCAGCCTGGCGGGGGGAGTGAGTCTGTTTGTTAACTTGAGGCACCCTAAAGGCAGACTCCTTCACCTCGGGGGAAAGGGGGGTTGACTAACAGGGTGGATTCCGAACCACTTGGGGAACATGGTAAAGTCACACGATTGGATCGGAGGTGACCAGGACTCGACTTATACTGCCTAAGCGCGTTATCATGTCCCACCAGGTTCCCCTGCCAACACTAATATCACATCAAACATAAATACATAAAAATTATGTTCAATCGCAATGCTTGTCCGATCACATGGCAAATCGGTCATTTGGTCACTTACCCCATCAATGTTGCTAGGGCCCATAGTATTTCGACCGTTACCGAAGACAGATTAGTGAATTAATAAGCAAGCTAGAGATGCTACTATATTTTCCAATTCAGGCTTTAGCCTATAGGCCTAATTAGGCTAAGAAACATCACTTTATTATTCAGTAACAGCATGGACATATCGCTTACGAGGGTCTGCTGGTAGGACGTTAACTAATGGATGTCAGCTGGTCCCTGCACCTGCTGCAGCGGCCATTAAATTTTTAATGCTCTTAGAAGGACATTTTCCTCCTAAGTCGAGTGTACTGAAAATTAATGTAACGCAAACGGAGCATTTAGCCTTAGGCTAGGGTACTGTCGAATTATGTACCTATAATGTAAAGTGAATAATAGGCTAACTGACAGTTACGAAATGGCAATGTGCAACACGAATGCTTGCAGACGCTATTTTCGTTTCTCATTTCTTATGGCAATTCGGTAATCGACAGCTAAGCTGCAATGCCTTATCCCCAGTACTGTACATGATGAGTAGAAGAAGCTAGATGATCCACAGTGTTTCATTGTGGATCATTGCCTTCTTCTTCTCATGATGTTCTCCAAGTTCCACGAAGTCACCAAGGAAACTCTCACAAGGGCCCAGTACTGTATTTCCGGTAGGAACCGTCAAACGCACTCTTATGGCGATCCCACCATCGCTTGATATGAAAAGTCTCAGTAAGGAATACGGCATACTGCTTTAATATAGATTTGTGGTGCCATCTAGCATTCCTAGCTGTTACTTTTCACGTTTTGCTGGTGAAAGAATGGCTACATTAACTTGACGTTGATGAATGTATTTTCAGAAGGTGCACTGACTAACTTACTAAAGACAATGTTAAGCTTGGTGAGAAATCTCGGGTGAATGACAACCCTTTGGTGAGAAACATATTTACAGGGTCCTCCATAGGAGGGATGAATTGAGTTATTAATTATGATTGGTGAGAGTCGCTGAGTTAACCGAATGCCCCCGCTTCCAAGGGGAGGGGAATGCCGATCACCTATTCAGCTGCTCTGGCATTGAGGTAGAAAACTGAACTACGACACAGGAGGGATTGGCCCAGCTCTACTATGCGGCGCGGCTGAAGACGAAGAAGAAGAAGATGATTGATGAGAGATAATGCAAAAAGACTCAATGGCTGATGGGGAAAATTGTCCTTGGTTGTTGCCAAAGTGCAGATTTAAAATATGTTGATATTGGGATGCATGGGAATGCACCGCCATGCATTGGAACATTTGGAACATGTCCAGTATTCAACACGGAGACATTTCTAAGGGTGACTCCCACAATCGTCTGGAAAGTTTCCGTAAGGAATACGGTGCGGCACCGACATTTTCCAAAGCTTAGTGGCGGAAGGTGCCATGCAGAATTCCTTGTCGAGACTTTTCAAGCGATCGTGGGAGAGCCCTTGTAAATTTTAATGACATTACCTACCAACTCAATTTATATAGTTCCATATACAGTAGTTCCTTTATAACATTATGTAAAACGGTACGTATACAACAGACGGAAAGGAAATATGATGTAACACACTTCCCATTGTTACCATGGTTGCAGCAATATTCATATATCAGTCGAATTCATGAAAATAAAAATGTGTTTCAAGAATGAAATTAAGAGGTAAAGGTATGAGCATGTGCTTGTTTTCATATTCATTACAAGTTACCTTTACTTATTAGCATTTATTGTACTTCAGAAAAATGAGCAAAAGCTAGAGAAACGTAGCTGACGATTGCGGCGAAACAAAATGCTTGAAATTATGAAATTATCCACCGAGTAGTTTGCCTAAATATCGGTGAACAGACAGACATTTCGTAAAATAACACTTTTTTGTGTTCCTGGGACCTCAAAACGTTTCAATCCACTGAAATGTCAAAATCGAACATTTCGACCATCGCAAGGCTTTCCTTATGCTAAGGTAGCCTATAAATATGACGCTCTTCACTCCCTCAGCATTATTGTTTCAGCAATTAAGTCACGCTTTGAAAGTACTGCAAATGAGCAACGGTCAAACGAGCAGCACTGAAAGCAATTTATCAAATTGTTCTCAGCCCGGTGCCCGCGTAAATATCACAAAAAGTGTGCAAGACGGAGCTATAGCTAGGGTTGTACATTGAGGTAGGGCAGACTAATTAAAAACGGGCTAACAAACATAATGACTAGCCTAATTTAGACCGTTATAGCCCCATGCCACCTGTTCAGCTTCGCGTCCAACCCCTTCCCAGCTCAGTCCACCCTCGAACGCCGTTCGGGACGGTTTTTGGAGCGCTGCGTCGGTCTCCTCCGAACTAACCGGTCTACCCTCCCCAGATCCTAGACGTTCCTCCCCTATACTGCTTGCAGAGACACGGTCATTTCCGAAAAGTAAGTAGTCTTATGCTTTTAATTTAGAATTTATTTATGGCTTTGCCAAAAATTAAGATACTGTAAGCGGAAGGTTTGCAGGAACAGCTTAGAATATTTTCGCAGGCTAGGTACTCTTCCGTAGGTGCCTAATTCTCAACATGAATTGTTTTCTCATGAGTTTTTTTAGTGCTTGAACCTATAATGCTTGAGCAAATGTAGGTTAATTTTACCTACACCGCTGTACAGAATGTCTGTTGAAAGTGCATAACTTATGAAGTTGGAGGAAAATGTTTAATTTGCCAAAAAAATACATTTTTAGCATTTTTTGTTTTATTTGCATGCCTCAGAAATGTTCCTTTCACTCAAAAGCAATTAGGAAACCCCTGTCTCGCCAATGAAAAATTTCGTAGGTAAATATACTATACATATGTATGTATATTCTTCCCTAAACTTTAATTAATTCATAATTTTAAGCTAATTAAACAAGTAACCAAATTTGGTGATTTCATTATGGGCAGTAAACTTTATCTAAACTGAACCTACCTACCAAATGTTCTTGTGCCTACCCATCAGGTACGGATTTTGGACCTGGAACTATAACTTTTAAGGATGTTCATTTATTCTTTATCTTCTAGGGAAATTTTTTGTTTGCAAATTTTACAATCAATAGCCAAATTGTCCCCAAATGGGCCTGATTACACACTAACATTTTTTCGATCGAAGAAATATTTGGAATGTTCATGTTGAAGCATAATATGTAGGTAGTCATTTATGATTTGAATCTGTGGGTCTCCTACACCGTTTACTATTAACTTACTCTTGGGGTTAAAAATGTAAATATGAATAACTTTCTATTCTGAAATCGAGTTAATTTTTAATCCCAGGTTAAGATTAAAAATAACTACCATGGTAGGCCTGCTAAATATACAATAGGTATTTCACTACACTTTGATTTTTCTTATATGTATATATATATAACTGTAAATACTTATTAGATCTCTGTAGTGTGTAATAGGGTGAGATTGATTAAAAATTGCAGTATCTCTGGAATAACCTATTAAAATATTTTTAAAACTATACCATACCAAATCAGTTAGTCTATTTATCTCCTAAAACACACAGCATTCGTTGCTGTCAGTCACCCTTGCTATATTATCGGTTTTATAACATTCGATAAGATACAAGATTGCCAGAAATTGGGCCTTTATTAATTTTGCCTCGTTCCTACGCTTCATACGTCTGAACTTTATTGCTGCCGGTGTTGATTTAACATCTGGGGGAGAAATGCAGGATGTGAATAGCAAATAATAGCCAACTTAATATTGTATTACAATAAAAATACAAAATAATACTTAATACTATAATATTTACACAATATCATCAATAGCCAATTTAAAGTGGGTCACGGTACTCGATCCACCATAACTTTCAAGGGAAGGGTGCTGTGCACCTTATATATCTAGAAGGCTAAATTCAATCAAATCCATACCACGACAGCGTACCACTGTGGGCATTGGCGTAAATAGGGGGGTCCTGGGGGGGGGCTAAGCCCACTCGTAACCCCCCCCCCCAGGATTTCTGGTGACAAAGACGTTATGGAGGCTAAAGGCATAGTATCCACAATAATGAAAGGGAAATTAATTCTTAGTATGCTTATTTTACATGAAAAAAATCAAAATATATTACTAAAAATGCTGAAAACCCCAATTTTCAGAGCTATTTTTTTCCAATTTTTTCACAAAAATATATATCTCAAAATGCTTAAAACCCCAATATTTCAGACCAATTTTTCAAAAATTTTCTTCGGGAGAGACCCTTGGAGCCCCCTCAGTGGTAAATGTATTCGTCTGTAAAATCTCAACTGTACTGATTGCAAAATGCGTAAAACCTCCAGAATTTGGGCCTATTCATCAATTTTTTCTTGGGGGAGACCCCCGGGCCCCCCTTTCTCCAAGGTATAATATGCATAAAACCTCACTAATTTGGGCCCATTTATCGATTTTTTTTTCTCCGCGGGATCAAAGTCTTAGGGTCCTAAAGCCCCCCCCCCCCCAGAAATTTTGGGAATTTACGCCAATGACGCCAATGACTGTGGGTGCTCTAAAGTTTCCCCCACACCAATAGCAGACGATGATACAGTTAATGAGTGATACAAATTTGAAAATGCAGTATCTATGTCTTCGTTCAAATTTCTTATGTTTGGAACTAGATTAGGCATACGCAGACTTCAACTCATGTTCCTACAAAACATATTTTGCTAATCAAACCAACTTAACACAGCTAACATTACTTAACAAAACTTAACAACTTAACAAAACTAAAATAGATTAATTTACGAGCACCTCTATAATTAATGCCAAGTCTCTATTGCATTCAAGGCTTCAACGGATGGGAACCCATGGGTTTAGGTTAATCTCGAAGTTATCATGCAAAAAAAAAAAGTTATACATGAAAGGAAGAAACATTAAACTCCCTGAACCGCAATTACCAATGAAAGAACCGGTCCGAGTTCACTCGAACATGCTTTCCAATTTATCAAAATTATTAGATAGAGAAAATTAGTAATTTTATGGCAAATATTTTTCCTATGGTTAAATTTCCGATATCTCGGGGGGGGGGGGGGGGGCGGTTGTCCACCTGACGTCACTGGAAGTGAGGTAAATTCTCGTCGATAGGTCAAACAAACACATTAATTACCACACAGCAATAATGGCAGGGCATGCAATGCATTTGAGCGCGAATTTTCTATCATTTTTTTCAAAAAATAAGTTTTTGGGCAAAACCAAATATTTTTTTGGGAAAGCAACCTATCCGGTTTCGTTACTCAATTTAACACCTAAAACATGCTTGAAGGTAGAAATCATCGATAGAAAGGTTTCGCATTTTTTAGTCATTTTTTCATTAAAATTTAGTTATTTTTATTTTTTTACCCCCAGAAGCAAACTATCAAGGGGCAAGCGACCCCCCGCATTTTGTCAACATTAATAACGACTACAATCTACAAGAATTTAAAAGAAATCGTTGGAGCCGTTTTTGAGAAATAATTTTTTTAGACGTTTTTTTGGAGTTTTTTGAAAATAAAACCCCCCCAAATTGAGTTAGCCCAAAAAAAAAAAATGGTCCCGAGGTATGATTTTTGTGAACCTACATGCCAAATTTCACTCAAATCCACTGAGTAGTTTGCCCGGAAATCGACGAACAGACAGACAGACCGACAGACAGACATTTTGTAAAAACCACTTTTTTGGGTTCCTGGGACCTCAAAACGTGTAAATCCGTTGAAATCTCGGGAACGAAAATTTCGACCATCACAAAGCTTTCCTTATACTACGTATAAATTGGAAAGCAAAAATTAAAGAAAGAAAAGTTGAGCTGTAACTAATCATACTTCGTACCTACTGTATGTTTAATTATAGAGTGAAACCAGATTCGCATTCCAACTTAAAAATTCCATTTCATTGCATAACACCATTATATTCGGCATTAGATAGGCTACACTACATGTTAACAAACACTTTAAAAAACAAGTTCAATACCCCTGCACGTGGCAATTTTCCATTCCTTGAAAATGTCAACCACGGCTCCTGTTTTCCATTAACCACTGGTTGTTGTTTACATTGCATTGGTCACCAATCAGGATCAACTAATTCTTAAATTATTAGTTTATGTTTTCTTAATAGTGATTGGTCTCATCAGTTCTCCTATGGAA
Organism: Psococerastis gibbosa; assembly: GCA_963971405.1. Classification (NCBI taxonomy): domain Eukaryota; kingdom Metazoa; phylum Arthropoda; class Insecta; order Psocodea; family Psocidae; genus Psococerastis; species Psococerastis gibbosa. Next base: position 32,252,882 of record OZ020487.1, read on the forward strand.
CTCCCTCCCCAGTTTTCAAGTTGATATTAACATCCCCAAAAACACGGCCGAAAACACCTCCTCACGTTTCCACCCCCCAAAGTCGAACCCCTTGCCCTATCACAACAAAATATATAGCATGGCCTGAAAGAGGAAGAGTATGAGTATAATTTAAATTGAGATAGGTCTTCTATATCTGCCCAAAAAGTTGCTTCAAACCCGCGTTACGGGTGCAGATAACAGATGCGGGTAACGGATGCGCATAACGCATCGTGGTAACACTTTTCCGTACATGCACCTAGCATTCCAGCCAACGCTCATCGATTTATTAGACGTTGTCACGTCGAAAGGTTCAGGATCAGTGTCTCTGATTTGTCTCCCCTGGGACTCCAAGCGTCACCCCTGATTTGGGTTGAATTCGTCCGGCCAGTGGCGAAAGTATTAAATTGTGGGCCCCTGTAGAAGGATTGATAAAAATGCCCCCCCCCCCCACCTAGTTAGCTTTACCCCTCAATTTTGAGATTACAAATTAAATAGGTTCGTTGGCCCTATAAAGGAAAGACCTTCTGCTGAAGTCAGAAATACAAATTAAAAATATGTATAACTTTTGGTCGGTAAGTTCGAGAGCCCCCTGAACCCCCCCCCCCCGGGCTCATATGAAGTTTCGCCTCTGCGTCCGAAAGAGACAACTAGATCTTTTTATATCGCTTCTAACTGACAGGTGAGTCATATTAAATTTTCCCCTGTAGAAGGAATTTTATTTATTCAAGCATTCACGCGCTGCTCGTCAACGAAAACTCAAAGTTAAACAATTCTGACAGCTCAGGGATATAGGGGTTTGCAAAGTTTGGTCGGCAGAGATTTGGAGGGAAAGGGGGGGGGGGAAATTTTGAGATGACGACACTCAGCAGGGCACTTGAAAGCAACAACGAAACCATTAACCAGCGGCGGCTCTACCCTTGTAAACTTTTGTCAATAATTGACGCGTTTAAGATAATAACTTACTTATGTGTCACTGACACTCACCATAATAATGTGAAATGTATAATGTGGGCATATCCTGGAGAGACCGTGTCCTTAATACTGAGGTTCTGAGGCGAATGGATACAGATGCCGAGTTGCTGCTGACGGTTAAGAACCGGAAACTGACATGCATCGGCCATGGGATGAGGAACAAAAAGTATCGCCTTCTGAATGTAATAATCCAAGGGAAGATAGAACTGGAGATGGCTCCCAGCAGAAGAAGAACAATCTGGTTTAAAACCCTGAGGCATTGGTGTGATAAGATCACGACTTGTTTTTTCAGAGCATTAGTCTTCAAGGTCCAAATCGCGGTAACGATCGCCAGTCTAAACCTGCGGATTGCGGATGGAGTTTGTTAACTCTGTTTTTTTGTAGTTTACTCAGAAACCTAAAATAACACAAAAACATGAGCTATTATAGTATAGCCTCAGCCATTCTATGTTTTGTCAGGTTGCCGAATTACCACGGAACAGCTGAAATACACTAGTATTTAAGGAGGTTAGTAATAAGTAGGTTTGAAAGTTACGCTTATTTTACGATAACTTGAGATGCGATGTTTGAATATTGCAGTTTCTGCGTATAGCTTGATTGTATTCCATTACATGGAATGGAGCTTTTGGATCGACATGAAATGGTCAGCACTGTAATTATACCCAGATGAGAGGAGATGAGTCGAGTTCACCGCAGATCACAAGAATTCCGTGATAATGGAATCTTAAATTCTCGGAAGTCCAATACAGGGTCAACTTGGGTATCGCGAAATTATTAATATTACCTACTTCTCTTCGCTAGTGGAATCACAGACCCTGTGTGTTTTCCTTCCCTGCGCGAATACTTCTACTTTATCAATTGTAATATTAAATATCCTTATTCTTACACAAATTCTTCTTTTAACTTTAGAAACAGCTGTTGCCACAACTTTTGCTGACGAGCTCGTAGGACCAAGGCAGCCATTACGGTCCCCGCAAGTGATTCCCATTTCCCATACCGCCACGCAATGCTGCTTTAAGGGTTGGATCCTGAAGGTGCCGGGCTCCCGAGAAAATTAGTCCATCTCCCCGAAGCAATTGATGTATTTCACTGTGAATTAAATACTGTGGCTTCTCTTGGGGTGCTATTTTAAGTTGTTACGAATTTCACATGCACATTTTTAGACTAAGGGAGAAGGGGGCGCTTCTGGATATTTATCTCACTGCTTTTTTGGGACACAATATACTTCGGGTACTTACCATACCTAAAACTGCTTATATCAATTTTTAAAAAACTGCTGAGCATTCATATTCTTCTCGCACAATGAGTTTTTGTTTTAGTTTCGTGCTAGTGCAGAAATGCTAATGAGCGGCGGTGTTACTCCTCCGGGGAAAATTTTCAAAAATATATACATGTGTAAAATAGTTGTATTTTAAGAATGTCATGGTTCTCCCTTTTCAGAAACTTAAGTCTAAATTTATTCTCATCAACGCCGGACGCTGTTCACAGCTGACCAAACCACCTTGCCTTGTGTGGAACGAAATTCTTCATCGATAAAGTCATTTGGGGTTGAGCGGCAGGGTCTCCATTGACGCGGTTTCATCTAAGCTGAGGGTTAAAAGGAGCTTCCACGCTGGTTATAACAAAAACTTTATGTAAATTTGGTGCAAGCCCGCCGCTGCCACAGTCTTTTTGTTCGATATTAAGTCGCTTATTAGGTTTGTCTGGCAGCTTAATAGTTCCGGTCTCTAACAAAATTCATTATTACTCGTATAACTAGATCTAGGTACCAGTTTGTAGGCCTACTGCATCGTTTGGGGATTTTATTTTTTTAATTGCTATATTGTCATTATATTTAATTAGAAGAAACAAAACACTTCTTCTTCTTCTTCTCCCTTAGTGCCGCGTGCGCAGCGTGGGGGGTCCTCGAACCCATTTTCTGAACTCGCCCCGGTCGGACGCTAACACCTTGAGCTCGGCCATTGTTTTCCCTCTTGCTCCTGCGAGTTGTACAATCCTTTCCTATAGAGTTGTCCTTGGTCTGCCGATGGGTCTTCTTCCTTGCGGCCTTGCTTCCGCCAACCTCCGGGTGGTTCTGTTCTCGTCCATCCTTTGGACGTGGCCGAACCATTGTAACTGCTTGCTCCCCATTCTTTTCTCTATGGAATCCACTTGCAGAAGAAACAAAACACATAATTTATTATTTATCTTTTTCCATTTTTTCTTGCAGGTTTCTTGGGAAGATGGACACAATGTCCGTGACATCTCAGGATGTTGTCATGGAAGAGAGCGGAACAGGTCCCACTCAAATTCAGTTCGCATTCTGTACCCCAAAGAAAAACCGCCGCAACTCCGCCCCAATCATCATCAAATCCCCCGTTGTTGACTTTTCAAAAAAGGACAAGCATCTCAATTTCATGTCCCTCTCGGCAAAATTCCCAGAATCCCCCTCTCCCGAGAGCCCCCCACACTCGCCCATTATGGTCGAAAAGCGAGTTATCCGCCCCAAATTGTCCCGAATGCCTCGCAACACTTCAAACAAAGACTCGCAAAAAAGTCCAAAGTCTCCCAATTACAGCCGAAGTCCCAAATCACCGGGCAGTACCCCGAAAAGCCCGAATTCCAACAACTACTTCAAATTCCCACCCCCTTATGAGAAGAAGTCCAAAAAGTGTCAGGATTCTATCGACGAGTACAAGGTTTACGAGTCTTTCGCGTCTGTCACCCCTGTGTCACCCACGTCATACGGTTCAAGCTCTGGTTCCCGTAGATGTGGACCTCTATCGCCAACAAATGTGAACCATACTGCCCGCACACGGGGTAGTGTTTCTTCGGCAAGTACTGCACCACTATCGCCTACTAATGTCAATTACGAAGGTTTTCGGTCCCGGTCGGGTAGTTCATCGGGGTCGCAACCTCGCTCCAGTCTGTCTTCAGGCACAACGCTTCCTCGTTCTGAACTCTCTTCGCTGCTAGAGTCCTCCAGCAGTTCCTCACGCTGCAGACGGTCCACCAGTGATCTGACTGAATTGGCCGAAGAATGCATTACAGAGACTACTTGCCTCACCAGGCCTTCTTCCCCTCGTAGTCGCACAGGAAGTGTTAAAGGTTGGTGTCACGCTCTTTAGTAAGTTAGGTAACTAATAACTTATATAGGCTAGAAGCTTTAATTTGTAGTAGCCTACCTTATAATGCAATCACACGGTGACTAAAATATGTACTTGTGCATGCTGTAGATACTTGTAAGACGGATTTATTTCTGTGATTATATTTTGTACCTCCAAGTGATTACCTTATACTGTGTCAACTGTTCAAGCGCTAATTCTGCGGGCTATTGATATCAAACCAGGTACTTACGTTACCAATGCGGTTTTGAGGCTGTGACCTGCAATAAGTACAATAGAACCATACGCCACAGCAGAATTTCACTGAGGCGTATTGTGCAAGTGTTACGCGAGGAACAGTTTCTTGCAATTGATATATGTGATTGAGCTTTCGTAAGCATAATTTGTAAGATAACGGTTGTTCACGTAACACTTGCATAGTATGCCTCGGTCAACGCGCCGTGATTTTTCTGCTGTGACGTGTGGTTCAACTTAGTGCAGTTTACCAATAATAATACGTACACACAGTATTAAAAGCTATATCATGTTTGTTTTCCATATTGCTACAAAAACACTCATAATTACTGTAGGTACCTAACTACCTATCATACGTGAAATTAAGAATTTGCTGCGTAAAGCATCAATACTAGATCCGTTGTAGAGTGATCTAGTTACGCAGCCGGTATAGGCTTACATACAAATCAGACTCCCATGAGGGATTCTATTCATCTAAATCCGCGTCTTTGAACGGAGACGTCAAATATAGCTGATTTCGGATGGAACGGGAAGAAAATGAAATGCTTCCCGGGCGTTGAAAAGAAGTTGGCAGGAAAAAGTTTTTGGGGGAAAATAGGTTTTTCCTTTTACACCAGGAGGACGCATTCCTCGTCAATCAGACCTTTTTGGAGTCATCTTCTTGCCAACGACTGCGGATGTGTGGAATCAACTCCAACCGCCCCCCCCCCCCTCTTCCAATGCCTCTGAACTGAGCCCTTTCCATTCTTTTTACCCAGCATCCCATTCTATGAATTGTCTACCGTATGTACCCCTTTAGATACGTATTGTTGGTAAAATTTGGAATATACTTCTTTTTCTTCAAGTTATAGCCGGCTGGCTGGTTGGCAGGAGCATGTGGCATCGATGCCTTCACTCCCCTACATTCTCCATAACTTGCTGCAGATACTCTTTTCTCGGGCGCTCAGGTCTGTATTGCTCCCTCTATGATGCAGCTTACGAAGTTTTTGTGTCGAAGCAAATGTCCCATCCAGTGAGCTCTTCTTTTACCCGAGTTTTTGTTTCGCTTATACTCTGGTTAGAACGTCCTCATTTGTAACATGGGCTTACCATAGTGTTCGTAGCATGTGACGATAGCACCACATCTCAAATGCTCCTAGTTTTTTTAGTTGTTAAACTGTAAATACCTGCTTAATACTGCATTTTCTTTATTAAGCCTGTGTATTAGTCCTGCGAGTTTTTAATGGGTAGATGTACAGTAGGTATTGTATGATTTACACCATTAATATAATAATAAACTCGGTGGGCGTATAAGCAAGCTTTAGCTTGCAGTCACCCTTAAAACAAGTTTAACAAAAAACACTTAAATTCTGTGATTTGGAAATTTCGTTGGTCTAGTCCAGGGGTCTGCTACATTTTTAAGCAGCTGGGCTAAATTTCAACTTCAAAATAACCAGATTTAGATCTTTTAGAAAGTTAGGAAAGTAAGAGCAGCAGGAAAACGATGAGAACCGAGCTTAGCAAGAACCATCCCCAGCAACTTGCGCCGGGACATCGGGTAATATAATACCATGTCACGTGATAGGATTAATTCAATTGTTTAAAATAAAAGACAAGCAAATTTCAGATTTTTTAAATTTTTGATGTTGGTAATTGTCGTATGCGCGGAAAATTCGAATTGCGTCCATTTAAACAATTCAATGATTTTCAGCTATATTTTTGGTGAGTTTCTTCATTTTTTCTGCCTTAGATTTAAACAAAATTATTTATAATCCATATATATTAATTCAAAATTAAAATAAACATGTTTATTTCTACGACGATATGTGTTTATATCAGGACACACCAGGACGAAGCATCACCTGCAGCGAAAGTAAATTGTGGACTCTGCCTCTTGCGATCAGTGTGGCCAACCGGAAACGGTGGAACACATTTTATGGGACTGCCCACGCATGGATCTAGCCGCGAGGGATAGACTCACAGTTGCCATTCGTCAAGGTTTGGGGTACACGGTTACGGAAGTAAGGGACGTTGTGGTGACGGCTCTTGAATTAGGGGTATCATCGGTCCCGCAATGCCTTACAAGGGAGTCGGACGATGTTGTCACGACTTAGGAGTAACTATAAGTTTTTGCTGTACCTCGGCCTGATATTGGCTTAGCCAAGTGGCCGTATAATTTTAAAAAAAAAAAAAGTGTTTATATTTGTTATTTACATTTGCTACGACAGCGTTGCGTCAGTTCAGCTCTTCAGTACTGCCAGCATCACAATTTAAAAAATTCTGAAATTTGCTTGTCTTTTATTTTAAACAATTGAATTAATACCATCTCGTGACATGGTATTGTATTACCCCCGGGATTAAAATCGCCATGATCAGCCTGCTTTACCTCGTTAAATGCAGGAAGCTGTGACTCCTTATTTTATAGAACCTATGACTCTAAGTAATAGTAATACACTGTCAGTTGCTTAAACTTAAACCAACAAGAAATTTCGACAATACAAGCACCTACACCATGTATAATATAACGAACTAAACAGTAGCGACTAATGAGTACAGTACTAGTGTATGGTATAAAAAACACGAAAAGGGCCGGACGAAATCGAGATTCCATAAAACTTTCCGGCCGTTGCAAGCAAAAGCAGCAAAAAAGTCTTGGGTCGATATTGCTCGGTGCTGTCGGCCAACTTTTAATGTTGCAAACAATTCTTTTATGCGGCGCAGCTATTGTCGTGAATCAATCAGCTGTACCTGCAGCAAAAGGTCACCCAGTGAAATACCGAGCAAGATGAAAAAACTTTAACGTGACGAAGGCAGTGATGCTGAAATATCACCGCAGGATCTCTACCGGTGCCGTTGGTGGGGGAAGATCTGACTTTCTGCTGCTTAGGAAACTTTTACCTTTAAGCGATTATATTTTTATACTTGGTGGCCGTAGCTACTAGTATTTTAACCTTTAGCTACGTTATATTGTATTGTATTTTGTACCACTCTTTGTAGTATGTACTGCATATATTGCATTTGTAGGGCGAAAGTTTGAGTTATTGGCGCATGATTCTGTCACTATAGACCCTAAGTAGGTATTTTCGACTCTAACAAAGTGCCGGACATTTAAATTCGGTAGTAATATTTATGAACTGCCTCGCGTTTTGCGAAGTTTTTCGGAAATGGTTGTCGTTAAGATACAATAATTGGACACCCCATTTGACTTTTTTTGTACAAAGTCAAATTTCTCATAAAATATAGTTGATAAGAAGTTACCAGACGTAGCTCTTCTTAGGATTACAGATACCTACTCTTTTTCGAGGCCCCTAGGGTTGGCTCCTTTTGTTTTTTTGCTATTTTGCTTTTTTGGGGCTCTTGAGAAAACATGTATAGCCTACTATTAAAAAAAAATTGGAAGGCAATAATTTTATATTTCAATTTTAACATTTGAGCATATTTTTGATAGAAAACAACTACTACAACCCACTATACCACATAGGATGACTTTTGAAGCACTTTGTTTATTCGAAAACTTGCATAAGCGGAACACCGAGTTTATTCAATTTTTATAAGTGTTCCAATTAATGTCATCCTATCGTGGTCGGGTAATAAAATATTTCCTGTGAAATTTGAATTTGAGGTAGAAACAGGTGGGGGAGGAGGAGGTTCGACGTGCTCTTAAATCTAGAAACTTTGAAGTAACCATTATTACCTAAATGAACATTCGATGGGTATCTTCATAAACTCAATGAAATTCTGTTTACTGTTTCTGCAAAGTACTCTTTGATAATAATATTCTTTGTTGAAAGAGCAACAATGTAGTTAGTCACAATAAATGGAAACAATGATGGCGTAAGCATTATGTTTTTGTTGTGGAGGTCAAAGGAAATGATTTATTAGGGGAAATCCTAGTGATTCACCCACACCTTTTGCTGCTTGACTCCATTATCAAGTATTTATTGGTTTTGCTGGAAATTTAAAACCGGAAATGAACATTTTCTCTCTTCACTCTACCAACGTTGTTTAAAATACTAAAATTATCAAAAATTTATTTTCTGATATGTATTATGTTATTAAAAAGAAACGTTATTTAAAATTTTTATTGGGGGGGGGGGGGGGGAATCTGCCTTTAGTACAGTATAAGTAACTATAAAATATTATACTTACCAAGGGGCTATGGGCAGAAGAAAAAAAGAAAAGAATGTTTAAAAGAAATACAATGATGTTTATCACATAGAAGCTACACGAGATAAACTAAAACCTCTCCTATTGGTAAACTAATAGCACTCGTATTGCAATATACTAATAACAAAAAATTGAACTAAATTTATGCATTACTCGTGTATTGCTATACGAGACAATGGATTTTAATTTTGCACTTCTCTTTGGCTACCTATGACGGAACCTTTTAGCAATGAATTCAAATTGAGAATTTTCTAGCACTGGAATAACAAAGCCAAAAAAAATCCGTAACCGAATTTACCAAAGCCTTATAGGGAAATTACTCTAAGATTAAAGCATTGTAATGGGGTAAAGCAATTTCATCCCAGCGCAGATTAGGGTTTAGTTAGTAAAGCCCATTAGAATTTGTGCTGACATCAGCTTTTTACCCTTACAGTTAGTATAATCCTGCCAAATTTGAAATCCGGAAATTCTAGGTTGATAATCTGGTCAGTGCTGGAAGTTCTCGTCGGTACTGACATATCCGGATGGTTTAGAGAGAGAGAGTGGATCTTTAAATAGATAGTTTTGATGGCATTTTGAGAAAAGGGTGGATATCTGGAATGAAATCTCGTAAAGTGTCCCGGACTTCTACTTTTAATGGAAATTGGCCTGACTTTGATTTTAAAAAAAACGTCGTGGCCATTGTTGTTATATTGACTAGACTACTAGAGAATCAGGCTAGGTGGCCCTGCACGGTTGTAGTTCGATAACCGCAATAATAGAATTTAACTTGCGCTGGTAAGATCATTCAAGTAAATTAAATGGGCAAGCTAGCTGCACAAAGCACAAGCTTAAAATATGTACCCAATTGCTTGGTTTGCAAAGTAAACCTGAGAAGTTAATTTTCCTCATAGCTGAATTGAAAACAGCCGACATTATTGCTTTCCAATTCAATTTATACGTAGTATAAGGAAAGCTTTGTGATGGTCGAAATTTTCGACTACGAGATTTCAACGGATTTACACGTTTTGAGGTCCCAGGAACCCAAAAAAGTGGTTTTTACGAAATGTCTGTCTGTCGCTCTGTCTGTGGCTCTGTCTGTTCATTTCCGGGCAAACTACTAAAATTGGCATATAGGTTCACAAAAATCATACCTCGAGGTCCTTTTTTTTGGGGCTAACTGAATTGGGGGGTTTATTCTCAAAAAACTCAAAAAAACGTCTAAAAACATTATTTCTCAAAAACGGCACCAACGATTTCTTTTAAATTCACATAAGTTGTAGTCGTTATTAATGTTGATAAAATGCGGGGGATCGCTTGCCCCTTGATAGTTTGCTTCTGGGGGTAAAAAAATAAAAATAACTAAATGCTAATGAAAAATTACTAAAAATTAATTTTTCTGTGAAACCTTTCTATCGATGATTTCTACCTTCTAGCATGTTTTAGGTGTTAAATTGATTAACGAAACCGGACAGGTTGCTTCCCCAAACAACTATTAGGTTCTGTAGAATTTTTTTTTTTTTGAAAAAATGATAGAAAACTCACGTTCAAAGGCATTGCTGCCATTATTGCTGTGTGGTAATGTCAACTGACCTATCTAGAATTTACCTCACCTCTAGTGACGTCAGGTGGACAACCCCCCCCCCCCCCCTCCCCCCGAAATATCCGAAATTTTATCGCAGGAAAATTATTTACCATGGAATTAGTCATTTTCTCTATCTACTAATTGATAAATTGGAAAGCATGTTCGAGTAAACTCGGACCAGTTCTTTACAAGGTCAGGGAAAAACGCCTGCTTTGCAAAAATGGCGCTGCCGTGAAAGATCCAGGCAGATGTGGCAGAACTCACGCAGTCACCCACCATGACGTTCTTGACAGAGAGCTTTAGAAGCACCCATGCCGTGTATCGCCGACCCCTTAGGGGTTAAGCCGCGGAAAAAGTAAAAGTAAACACAGGTATAGCAAACACGAAATTTGGAACCGTGAACTAACAAACGAGGCAAACAGAATATGAAACAGACAGGGTGGAAAGGGTTGGGAAATAAACTCAAAAGGAAGAAAGAAGAATCTGAAAAAGAGAGAGATAGACTGATAGAGGTGTCAAGCCTAGTCTTTCAGGTCATTTAAGACCCAAAAATCAACTATTCAACTGTACGAGTACATTTCACATAAACCGGAGTCCATACTAAACCCTGGGTTCAATCACGCGTGCACAACTGGCACACTTTTGCCACAGGCAAGGCATAGATCGTGCTTGGGTATGAATCCAGATTTTTTGTATTCTCTAATTTATATTACCATATAATAGTACAAAAACTAAAACTTGATAGGCTAATTTACGCATATATCGAAAAAAGGTAGGCTTGTTATCTTTTTTTGAAGTATGTTTCTCACATGAATTTTTAAGTATAGAATTTTAGGTGATAGGGTAAATAAGCCAGTACTCGGTAGGCATATACAGTAGATGTTGTCCAATGCTGCTTGTTTTTAATCAAATCAAATCAAATGAAATATATTTATTCCAATTTTTTCAACAAGACAAGTATACATAAAATGACAAAATTAAAATTAACTTTAAATACGCTAAATTAAGTTGAGTTATATTACATTCAATACTTTACAAGGAATTATAACCAGCCCAACTGTGTTTCCACGTGCTAGGGCTGGTACAGCATTTCAGTTTAACTCAGATTTGTTACGACAGTGTGCAGGTATGTGTTACGTATGTGTGTTTGTGTATATAAAGTGTATATGTTAGAAAAGAGTTAATAGAAAATATAAGTTTGGTTCTATAATCAGAGTAAAAAAATGTTGATGAAAATATATTTTTATTATTGTTCTACATGGAATAGTAAGTTATCTAAATCTGTTTTTTTCTCATGAAGCCATAAGTTTAGTAGGTGTTAAAAAGAAGTTTTCATTGTACAACTTTTTATGTCTACGGGGATCAGGTTAAATATTTTTGGTGCCAGGTATGTGTAGCTACGTTTTGCCAAGCTGAGATTTAGATTTGGTAGTAGGAGTGCGTCTCTTTGCCGAGTGTTGTAGCAGTGGTCTCTCGTTTGTACTGCGTCTTTGAGGTTTTGGAAAGGTATCAGTAGAGTTATAGTGTATAGCTGCCTTAAGTCCAGAATACGCGCCTCCTCAAAAAGTTCGTCCGATGGGTAGCGGCGAGGTTTCCGCAGCATAACCTTTAATATTAGTTTTTGTGTCTTTTCTAGTGTTAATACTACCTATATCTGATTTTTGTCAAGTTGGCTATATATTATATTGTATATACAAGCCATATTAATTTCAATATAGATTATTAGATTTCATATCTCATCTTACCTTAACACTGCTGCTGCCAATTAGGCCTATTTCCAATTAATTGGCTATTAAGCTTTCTGTAGTTATTACCTGATTAGCTTCACTACCGTGGACCATAACCAGCTGAAAGACTATGGTATCAATAAATGTAGCCATGATGAACTTTCCAATAAGGAAACAACAGTAGGTCTACTATTACCATACGTACTACTACTAGTAGTTAGGAGAAAACACCCTGTAGATTTGTATACAATATGCATCCAAATCATCCCCCCCCCCCGAGAACATTTCAAGTGAAACTGCATTACATACACAATAACGTACCATAATACAAATGGTCATGAGTTAAAGTGTTTGCATAGTTGTCAAGAAAGAGTGGTTTTATGCCAAATGTAACAATGTTTGCTCTATACTGAGAGATATAAATTTCAGAAAATTTCATACAGTATCTAACGTAAAGTAGGTATGTTATTCACAGTTTCTCTTCTCTTATAAACCTCACACCTCTTTTTACGTGCTGCCCATAGAAACCTCACCCCTTTCTTTGATCCTCTCATTTCCACGTTTTTTTATATTTTTGTTTGGCATAAAAAGTCTGATGAAGCGTTTCGCCAAGTTGATAAATAATAGCATATCCGCTAAATATCGACATAGGAAAGATAACATTGAGTCTTGGTGAAACAATATCCGTTCAATGTCAACAACAATAATTAGGTACAAATAATAGACGATACGGTTTAACGGTTTAACAAATGTGCAGGACTATTGCATCAAGGAACTTAAAAAGAAGAAGCTATCAAAAACCAGAAAGGTTACCTAGTTTTTCCGGTTCATGTTTTTAGTTTTCTTTCCATCTCCAATGTTCCTGGGTAACCCTTAAAAGTATCATACAACGTAGGAGCAGGATGTCTTCTTCTGTAGTTGCAATCTAGCGATTGGTTTGCAGCAAATCTTTCCACCTCCTTCTCCACTCCTCCCTGTCTTGGGCCGTTCTCTTGAGTTCCAAGTAGGTTCCGCATCTCATATCTTTCTTGAGGTCTTCTGCGTACGCCTTCCTTGGTCGCCCTCTTGCATTGGTGCATTCGATTGAGCCTTCTATTATGGTGCTTAAGAGTCCTTCCTGTCTAATCTGGTGACCCATCCATTTTGCTCTTCTCACAGAAATGGAGGCAATCAGGGATCTTTTATCATTTATTATCATTTATTATTTATATTTATTTATGATCATTATTTATCAGGATGTACTACAATAAAATAGGCTAATTTTAACACACTCCTAGTCATTAATTAATTTTGTTTTCTTTTCATTCTCAGGCCTTGCCTATCTAGCCTCGCGGCGAGGTTCCAGAGAGTCTGTCTTGTCTTGTAATTCCTATGCTTCCAATGAGGACATTGGGCCTCTCAGCAACTTCGCTTCCTCGACGCGAGGTCGGCAAAGGAGAACTTCCAATTTCCTCGAACTTCCAGGTACGTTAAATGTGTATAATTTTATAGTATAATTTAATTGCACCTGAGAACATCCATGAAAAATTATTATCCTAGCGATAAATTTAGACTGCAACTATTTTCCCTATCCTACACCAATGGAACAATTTCATACGGGAATAGGATGGTAAAGCGAATGCGTAAAAACCTACATAATGACACTGTAAGCAATAATGCATGGGTTTTCAGATATACCGTACCTTAAAAAAATAATGTTTTTCTTCAAAAACAAAAACCTGCTTTTGAAAGCAATCTGCTAGGTTTTACCTGTATTACTCTACTTCACACCTAAGTTATGCTGAAGTGGAAAGGCATTTTGAAAAGTTTATTTTTAATTAAAATTGAACTTTATTGAATTTGCCTCATGAGAAACAAACTATCAGTGGACCTATCAGGCCGTTTAGTATTAAGTTAATATTAAACGGAAGGGGGATTATTTTTACATTAAAGATGACCCCACCGTAATATGCGAGTTCATGAAATTGTGGGAGCCGATTTTTTGAAACAGTTTGGTTTTTTAGTTCTTTTAGGGGTTGAATATCGTTTTAAAAAAAATTGAAATTGTGAACCCACATGCCGAATTTTTGTAAAATAGGACTAGCAGTTTTGGGGATACTTCTTGACAGACAGACAGACATACAGACTGGTATTTCGCAAAATCATCAACAGCTATAAACCTGTTAAGTTCTCGAAATTTCAACCATAACAAAGCTTTCCTCATAGCCTACTGACGTATAAATAGGAAAGTTAAAATATGGTACACAAGTTTGTCCACTCTCGGCCATCAGCGATTGCCGGGCTAAGAGGGGTGCTTCAATTTTCATCGTTAGGTGAAAGGCAAGTATGTTTGCCCATAGGAAAGGCAAACCAATTAGTCGCAAACCTTTCCTATAACTAACGAGCCTTTTACGGGCCATCGTTATTTATTTAACGTGACGCTTCTGATTGATTTTCGTTATCATGCTGGAGGGCCACTCAGTAAACACAAAGCCCCGTATTTTACCGCACCTTTTCTCGTATGATTTGACGAATTATTGCTTTTGTTGACGTGGGAAATTTCGCGGAAAATTCAGGTCGAAAGCGAAAGGTACTCGGGCCTAACGATTAATCGTGGTTTTTTGAACGGGGCTTCTTATAAATTGGGGCTCTTCACTTTTATGCTATCGCGTCTGTAGGTAAAAGTAGTGTGGGGAAATTAATGGTGTCTACAGTATGCTAACTACATTATTATTGATTTCATATTTATGCGTACTATAAGGCAAGCTTTAGGCTGGCCGAAAATTTATTAAATTAATTTGTAGCCCCAGTAGTCTTATAATTTTTGATTACTTATATTACTGTACTCCGTGGCCGACATTGCTCCATTTCAATTGTGGTAATTCAAATATCATCACCCGGGTCCGCAAACCATGCCAAAGGACAGATAGGGCCTAATAAATCATTAGAATAAAAAATATATACTGTATATTCTGATATAATAACAATAATAATAATAATGATGCATGCGTGTATTTAACCAAAAAACATTACACATTTTTCTAATATCCGATGCCACAAAGTCAATAAAGGCGCGTAAGACCAATCTCGTAAGACCAGTCTCCTTAACGATCCTTAACAAACGACCTAAACGTTTTCCACTGTATATTGTAATACTAACGGCGTCACAAAAACACTATATGTTACCAAATTCCGAGGCATACAAAAGACTAATGCCACTCAGTTAGGCATCCTGTCTTAAATGAGCTGAAATTGGAGTATCTACTGTATAGGCATATTTTTGAAGTGTAGCTTCTTATGGCGGGCACTCGAAAAGTCAGTCAAAGTGGAAATAATGCGATACATATACAAAAGTTCATAGTCGCCCACATAGAGTTTTAAAAGGGGGTCGACGCTTGTTATGTGTTATAGTGTATTTTAATAGTGTAATGTGTTATCAGATATAAGGGACGGAGAAACCGCCACTCCGCGAAGTGGGGTTAGTGCTTAAATGAAATCTCCCTACACCTGCAGCCTGATCGGGGCGTTTATAATACCGGTATTTATTTAATCCACTGGTAAACAAGATAATTTTATTACCAGGGGATTAAATAAATACCGGTATTATAATCGCCTCGATCAGGCTGCAGATCGACCAAAGCCAGAAGGGATTTTTTTTTATTTCTTCCATATTCAATTATTGAGAAATCCGGCAGCGCCAAGTTTTGTAAAGAATACTAATATGGGTGAGAGGGTGCAGACAGAGATATCAAGAGAGACCTTTATTATTAATTTTGCGGAATGAATATATACCGCAATGTAGACATCATGAATATTATACAATTTCATGATTTAAAAATTGAATTAGAATTTTAGAATCGTACTCAATTTCAAATTTCGAATGCTTAGAGTGTGACTTACACAGAACCATAACATATTTGGGTTTATTTTTAGTATTTTGGAATTAAGGTAGAGATTTTCCAAATATTTTGAAATAAAATAAGGAGGAAATGACGCCTGGGTATTTTAACTGAATTTTTTATTATTATTTATTTATATTTTTTATTTCACGGACTAACCTCTGCATAGATATGAATTAAATTTATTTTCTTATGCGGCTATTCCACTTGTCAATATTCCGTCATATTGTGCGTCAATAATTAATGAGATTTTTGTTTTAAGGAGACTATTATCTAGATACTTAAAATAGCTAATATTATAAATTAAGTTATAATATGGTGGATTATTATTATTGATGCATTTAGTGACTGAATATTGACAAGTGGATTAGCCGCCTTATAATAATTTCATCAAAATTACAAGCATTCCACAAAATTTGGGATTAGCAAAGATTGGGCGGACGATTTTGAGCTGGAAATTGCCAGCTCATGGCAGCTTACGTCTATTATATGCTTTTCTATAAAATAAATCAAATTTCGGAAAGACCTATCAATATTTCGCAAAATATACAGTAAATTCCTAGTTGAGTGTAAGAAAGGGCTTTATGGCCCTAACTCCGCTAGGTTGGTTTAGTAATAGAACAAAAAGTCCTTATTTATTTATTTATATTTGTGAGTGTGATTTTGTTTTGTTTGCAGTACCTGACCATATCAGACCACGCGTATGTTCTTTACCTGAAAAACCGTACAACCCCCGTTCAGGGGACGACTTGTACCGACTTCGGACTTTTAGCATTACAAAAGGGGGCGTGGTCAATTGCGGAGACTCCATGATGACGCGACGCTCCCGTAGTAATACAAGTGTCAATTCTGCAGGAACAAGGTAAGTAACTTTCTATCTTTGAACATCTTCCATACTTGGCATAAATAATTCCACATTGGAACACAATACCATATAATAGATACCACGAAGATGAAGACAGTTTTTTTTTCCTAAGATCAACACCACAATGACAAAACTACAAAGAAAACAAAATAAAAATCAACACCATGGAAAACAGAAAACAAATTTTTCTCCTAAAATTTCAAACACCAACGTCTTATGGGTAGCATCTCTAGAACGACAGAATTTCATGTAGCCTAAGTCTAAACAGAACCCAATGGAAAATTAAAAAAAAAATCATGAAAAACTTAATTTCTGACTCATTCTACACGATCGATAGATCGTTTGATTAATTTCAATTTCATGTTTTAAATTAACATTATTCCCATTTTCATAGTATTCCTTTCAATACCCAAAGAAATTAACCCGCCAAGCTTTTACTTTTAAAGAACATTCATGGCAATACCACATGATAACTTTTAGTCAACTTATGGACAATAGCGGATGAAAGGTATACCAATTAGCCAACCAAATGCAAACATAAAAAATGCACAGAAAATATTAATGTGTATACAATGACAAAGAAACAGGAAAGTAATATTAATATAAGCTTAATTATTTGTTGAGATGACTTAGGAACAAAGCAAATGACTTTCACGATTGTTAAAGAGCTTTTTAAAAATTTACAGTTTGTATTCAGTGCCTGATTTAGAAACTTCTACAAATTAGGGGAGACAGCGAAAGCGAAAGTACCCTCAAGCAAGTTTGCCTTCACTTTTATTCACGTAGGGCAATTTTCCACGTTTGAATGAATTTTCCTAAAATCAGTAACAATACATAATACAAAAGAATTCAACATGACTACATCCTTCAACAATCGACATATTCGGAGTTGCTACATGCATATACATACCTTCCGTACGTTAGAAACATACCTATAAAAACGAGCCATAATTAAGTATCCAATCCAGTACACCCAGTGGCGTAGCCAGAATTTTTTTTTTTTGGGGGTCCAGGTGTCATGCAACATCAATATATAAAGTTTGCCCGTTTACGATAGGTTTTCGTATGGGGTGGTGTTTCATTTGGCGTCCCCCCCCCCCGTATTTTCATAAAATAGTAGAAAAATAGGAAAGCCGTCCTCATGGACGTACGCATCTTCTAATTAGGGCATGATCTTAATTTCCCCACCCGAGGGGTCGGGGGACCGAAGGGGGGCCCGGGGGTCTCCCCTGGGTAAATTATTTTGAAAAGGAATAGACCCAAAATAGTGGAATTTACGCACTTTGAAAGTTTGTCGGGGTCGGGGTCTCCCCGGGGAATTTTATTTTGAATAAATATCGGGAAAATTTTCCGTTTTGCTAAATTTGGGGGGGGGGGGTCTGGACCCCGCTGACCCCCCCCCCCTTGGCTATGCCACTGAGTAGGCCCACTGCGGGCCTACTCTGGCGATTATATTGAATCCTAATTTGGGAATAAAAATGTCAACAAGTTATTTTTACAATGGAGAGTGCTATTCAAAATTGTTTTGTTTACATTTTACCCCCAAGAATAAGTTAATATTAATCGCCATAGTAGGCCCGCTGTTCCTGGACATGTTAACAGAAGCTTACCAATGACACACACAAATAGATGTCAGCGTGACTTAACTAAATTCGACGTATAAACATTAGGTACAATAACATATAATAGATCCGCCTACATACGTCATTTGATAACGTGAGACGTTATACAGTTTGTAGAAATTTGAAATTAGTGCTATAGGCTACCTACAATATATGTTTAAATAATTAGGAAATGGAAAAAAATTAAGTTTTCTGTATCAGGTAGCCTATAGTGACTTCAAACCATATTAGGGGTATTCACTGTGTTGGTAGAAAAGGGGAAAATGGGAAAATAGAGAAATAACTCAGCGTGAGGTTACCTCCGCCAACCATAGAAATAGAAAAACCTAACCTAACTTACCTCCAAAGTTTCATTACTTCTGGCCATTAACTTATGAACCTCTGCTGTAGTCCACCTCTTGCCACATGTTTCCTTTTGCTTTTTATATTAATTTCTGTCACAAAACTCATTTTTTAAATTAAATAAAAATTAAAATCAAAACTCAAAAGCAAATAAACAACAAATATGGCCGTTTTCTATTCATCCCCAAGGACAGTTCCCCAACCTACGGGTTGGGTAAAATGGGAGTGTTAGGGTTTCCTTATTGCATCATGTTTCTAATCGAAAAACTGGAGTTCTATTTTTCCATTTTCCCTCAGTTTTCTACTTTCCCTCAGGATAAACCCAACACAGTGAATACCCCTACTACTGTTGTTGTGTCTAATGTATTCAATGCGAGGTTAGGCTGAGAAACCCAAAACTATTTCTTGGCTTCGATTATATGGTTGTGCCTCCCCCAATTCATGGGGGGTATAAAGACCTGTCAATGCCGCACAGTCGGCTTGTGGGGGGTTGTAAGCTGATTACAGCTACTTGAACATTATCGTATAGTATGTGGGAATTCCCCATGGAAGCCTTATTTTGTATTCTATCAATGATCAATCCAACATACCCTGCGCATTATAATCTTAGTATGGACTATATACCGGTACTTGCATACTATATTCTGTATCATGTCAGTGTCGTATGTGGATCGGCTGACACGGTGCATCTATGTCGTGGCCATATCGTAGATTTGCTCGCTTCATGAAATGTTTCAGTGTCTATGGTCCACATCAAGATGTGGTTTGGGCAGATGAAACTTGGCGTGTAAGTTCAGGAAAATAATATCCATTTTTTATTTTGGGCTAACTCAATTTTGGGGTGTTTTACCATTCAAGACCTCCAAGAAAACGGCTAAAAAGTTATTTTTTCTAAAAAAAAAAAAAAAAAACGGCTCCAACTATTTTTTTTTTTTTGAAATTTACATATTTTATTGTAGTCGTTATTAACGCGAAATAAAACCCCAATAGATCCCTTACCCCTTCATAGTTTTGCTCTAGGGAAAAAATATAAAAAAATTCATAAAAATTATAAAAAAATAATTTTAGGAGGCAGCCAAACTTTAGTCATATTAACTTTTGTGCCGCAACTGCCCGAAGGATACTGTTTATTAATAACAATGAATGAATAGTGGGCTGGTGCGAACATTCGCAGAATTTTACAGTGCCTGTGTGCACGAAAGATGCATTTTAAGAACGGTTGAATTAAATCTGAAGCATTTATATAGGACACTAGTATGTTTTTTGTTGTTATTTTACATGAAACTGTAGTGCCCCACATATGTAGTTTGGTGCACGAAAGTCGAAAGACTTTATTTTCGGTACAAAACCACTTGAGGTCTCAGCTAATATAGGCTATAGGTGAAATTACTAGCCAGTGCCTATGCTTACCTACATTTTGTATTTCTTTTCAATTTTTTAATTCAATGCAAATTCATTACCGTAATTTGTTTTAAAAATTTTGGCACTCTTTGTTTATTCCTTGGACATTGGGCGTTTAAGAGAGTGTAATTTATTATTACTACCATACCACCGAGTGTGATAGTGAATACCAGCCCACTGAAGTGTGTCAACAAAGCCGTTGTATAAATTGTTGGACATCTTTCGTGTAAGAGCTCATAAGGAAACAACGGCAGAATTAATGACGTTTTGATTACCTAGTTGGGCCCCTGATCTGAATGATCGATTGCTTTTCCTATACAAAACGTGTCCATCACCAAATTGCGGTAACCATCAACGTCAAAAATTGATACTTGTCGCTCATTGGTTATCGGGTATTAGCCGATTGCCCTATCATACACTACATTTAACAGACTAGAGTTCTATATAGGAGAGATGAGACACTCACTCCCGCCAAAAAAGTTTGTATGGTTTTTTATGACGTCATTCTCTTAGTTGGTTTGTTTCGAGCTGGATGTTCTTCATCTTCTTCTTCTTCCTTACTTTATGTTGAAGTTGTGCGGGTGCTTGTAGATTTCTATGCCCTCACTGCTGTATAACTGGGGAATGGGGGAAAGTACCATTCCGTTGTGGATTTTTAGCCTGTATTTTAGGACTTTTGTTTGCTTAAAATGTACTGTATCACCTATTTGCCTTATAATGGGCTCAGCAATTGCAAAGTTCTCTGGTTAGTCTCTGGTTGTACTCGTAGAAGGCGGCCACTTCTTTTGTGCCTTTCTGCCGGGAGTTTTGCACCCTAGCTGTATTTCTTAAATCTGCTTAACTCCAAAATATTTATTCAATTCAGTCTTGCATTTATGGGGAAGTAGTCATATTGACTATAGTAACAACTAACTAGGGTTTCAAGTTTCAACTTCGTTAATACCCTATACTGGACAGTTAGCAAGTCAAAAGGAAGCCTTAGCTAGTTTGAGGGAAGTTACTCAATACAAGTACAGCCCCTTGTTATAAAGTTGTCCAGAATAAAGTAGGTAGGTACAGTACAGTAAACTGATTTCAAAGTTTGTATCTCACAGCTCCTAAGGGGTTGGAATTGAACTTGTAGTCCAACCGTCTGACAGTTTAATCCTGAAGATAATTTGTCTGCTGACACTTTTATATTTGTCTCCTGATTCAATGGAGAACTTTCCTATAGAAATAAATAAAAATACCTTTCGGCTCTGGCCGATCAGGTGCAGGGAGATTCCATGCAAGTGCAGACCCCTGCTACCTACTCTACGTACTGTATGTACACATGTAATTAAAAATAAAAATACTTCATTCATTTCCCGAACACAACAAAAAACACACAAAATACTTTTGTGCTCCAAATTTCGAGCCACAATGACGACTATGAACTTTTACTTATCAAATTGTTTTCATTGTGACTGGACGCCATATTGAAATCGTTTATTTGTCGTAAAAAGTGTTGATTGCCATTATCGTAGATAATAATTCGGGCTTTCAGTCAGATTTTATTTCATTCCTCTGCGACTAATATTAATAATGTAATATAATTATATAACAGCCATTAGAAACTAACTACGCCTGACCAATCAGAGCGTTGGATCATATATACGAGAGTTTCACGACGCACCTCTCCATAAGACAACCAAATGGGCTGCGCCGCGCCAATCACAGCTAAGCGGAGGCTCTCTCTTTTGGATTTTCTCTAGGAAAGTTCTCCATTGAATTTTGGTTGGTCGGAGTCACCCACAGTCCGGTCAAAAAGAACTCATTGTGATGGGTATCCTTCTAATTTTATTAGATTGAGCATAGTATGTTGTAATATCCCAGAGCCGTGCGCTACTATGAGGCGCTGCAGCGGTAGCATGAGGTGCCATAGCTCCAGTGGCGCTGATAAGCAGCCCGGGAAGTGATAGGGACGTTTGAAAATTCTCAATAATTGGATCAATAATATGAGGACACACAGATTGCAGTGTCCTCGTAGTGAATAATTCGATTACGATCTATAATATGTTAGCCTGAATTTTATCAGTGGGGGCTAACCTGATTTTCTTTGATCGCACTATATATTTCAAAAATTAGAAACAATTTTAAAACCTACCCCACCCCTTGTCAAGAGTAAGACTTTGATTTTTATACGTGTAGGCCCTACTAGAATGTCTTTTACAATTTACTGCAGGTACCTCTGCCTTTTCGCCTGTTGGCGGAGGGGCGCCAATTTCAAGTCTTGCCACATGCTGAATAATTCCACCGCACGGCACTGGGATACACAATTTATATACCGTACATAAATGTATATAATATATACATTTTCGGTGCGTTTTTAGCTTGGGCTATAGGCTACTAAATAAACGGTCATGAACTTGGTAAATCGTGTATTGTGTATTCTAAAGTACCTATAGCAAACACACCGCATTGTATCTTTGTAAGTTAATCGTAAGAATTAATTTTGTGGCGAGGCATGCGTTACAGACGGCATATGCCCCAGCCCGCAAATTTTCCCCTTTTGTGAGTTCCGTTCTCCGGAGATAAATGGTAATCGTTATGGTAAATCATTAAGTAGTCCCGTTTCTCCGTTTCTTTTCGCAAAATTACGATTCCCATTTGTGGAATGAAGCTGTACTCGAACCTAACTGTATATCTTACATTCTTCTGCCACTTTATTTTATCTTGGAACTAGTCGGATCGGAAATCCGCCGTCTTCAAAGAGACTAGTAAGTTGATCCAAATTTCGGTCGACTTCGTCTATAGAAGAGTATTTGGTGAACACTTTATATTTACGAATAATTGCTGACACAAAAAATATTGCACTCTGCGTTCCATACCGCAATCCTAAAACATTCGCATCGTTAATTCACTTTGTTTTGCCCCTATTAAAGTACTGTCGTTTATCAAATTTAAGGCACATACTATGTACCGTGTTCTAGTATATAATGCTGTTACTTGTACCCAAACTTGATCCGCCATGCTTATACGCATGTCACATTGCGTCAACAGTAAGCTTGTCTCAACTTTTTCCATTGTCGCTTGTTGCCCCGGTGTAGATTGCCATCGAGTACGTGCCAGTGGCCGAAATTCATATAGAAGACTGTCAGAAAAATCGATGTTGGTAGGGCAAGCTTAGATGGGCCACAACAAGTCGGCCCAGTGCCCACGTCCATAAATGCCCTTCAATTATAATAATAGTACAAGGAGTCAGACGCCAAATTGTGCTCACCTCACCTCACGTCCCTTATCTAAGTAATGACTTACATTTGTAAATGTAAATGTTTACATGTGTGTAAACAAATGTTTACATTTTGCATTACTAAGCCCACCTAGCAGAGATAGGGCTATAAAAAAAATTGTCTTTACATGTCTTCCGAAGCATGGCCAGAAAATGTAGTTAGTGTGGGACTCGAACCAACAACCTCTCGAGTGAAGGCGAGTCCGTATCACCACTCTACATGATATATTCTATACTTTTGGGACTGTACATTATATCGGGCTGACCAGTTAGAGCCATTTATCCCAAATCAAACCTTGGTGCAAGCCAGTTAGAAGTACAGCACCCAGTGGCGTATAGATAAGATATTTTTTGAGCCGGGCCACGACCAGATTGCCTTTAGCATAAACAAATGGCTTACCACTCACTGTTGACCCCAACTTCTATTACATCACTGGCAAATTATGCATTACAACAACTCACATTAGTTATTTCATCTTACATTTTCCAATTTCCCTTATATACCTACGCCACTGACTGTACCGTATGAAAGTATACTTGTGCGATTGGGCGAATAAACTGGTAGGTACGTTCCTTAACGATAGTTGGTAGGAACCCGGTGAAATGGTACGGTGTGTTCCAATTTTTCAAATTTATGCTCTTATCTTTTGCTAATTAAATTAAATGTAAATCTACCTGGACAACTCCTGGGACCGAACCCGAAAGGTAAATACGAAAACTTTGGCAATTTATCCATATTTTCCGGAAGAAATCTATCTGGATTGAACTCTGTTGGTTTCTCGTAAATAGAGCTGTCCCTGTGAAGTGATATTATTGACCCCATTACAAGAGCTCCCTCAGGAACTATGAATTTACCTGAAATAAATCAAAATTAAGCATGTCGGAAATAAATCCAACTTAATAGATACGATAAAACGTACGGTAGCCATAGATAATTAAAAAAACAATTTCCATCAGATTTAAGTGCAGCTGACAAGTAATTGGCCCATCAAGTATTAGACATAGAACAATAAAAGATTTCATGTTTTCGCGGGATTTTTTTAAATTTCTTGTCTAAACTTTCAACCGGAATGAAAAAAAAATAGGTTTGTTGCAAAAAAACACACGATAGAAGTTAACTTTTGTATGATATGTGGACACATTTTAGTCATTCATCAATGACGCCATGTCGTTGTTATTTTTGGGCCTGATTTGAGCATATTCACAACATAATAAATTGTATGCAAGCGAGTCTTCAAATGACCAAAGCAAGAGGCTAAGG
This sequence comes from Psococerastis gibbosa, assembly GCA_963971405.1. Lineage (NCBI taxonomy): Eukaryota > Metazoa > Arthropoda > Insecta > Psocodea > Psocidae > Psococerastis > Psococerastis gibbosa. Next base: position 32,277,269 of record OZ020487.1, read on the forward strand.
TAGGAAATCGGTAGATGCTGATCAGAAATGGGGAAGAGGAAACGGAACTAGCCTGAATACACCGGAACGAGCATTCAGCGCAGAGGACCCAAAGCGAGGGTATCTGATGAAAAACAGGGATGCATAGTACATGGCCAACTTCCCTAGCTGTTCCATTGTGTAGTGAAAAATCCTGACGTGATAGCCTAATTCGATTGCGTAGCACACTAACAGGAGGATCAACCGAGGTCACATTGTAGGTTTCTGCGCTATGTAGGATGTTGAACACAGAAGGATCACAAATTTCAAACCCTCCCATAAAAAATTCCAATTTATAAAAAACTGCTTAAAATATACCAACCAAACTTTGTATCTTCCTTCATTATCCTTGGTGCATTAGGTACGGCTGGGTACATTCTCAAAGTTTCTTTTATCACCCGGGAAAGGTAATCGTACTTGGCAATATTTCGAGCGTCCACAAGCTCCCCGTCCAATTCTCCCTGTATCTGCAGGTCCTCTTCGTAAACCCGCTGTTGTATTTCAGGGTGCATTGCCAACAGAACTAGTGCGAATGACGAAGTACTTGCTGATGTATCGAGCCCCTTTAAAACAGAATAAACTTTGAATATAGTCTATTAAGATCCGATTCTGCCATTAGTAGTAATGGATCCAAGCCATTCAAACCAAGCTTTTTATAAAGTTTGGCTTGGCTTGTACAAAAATTAGGTGAGCTGGGTTTGGAAAAATCTTGACATGCTGGTTGTTTGGTTTGTTTCTAATCCAAACACCAAGCAAAGTTTTTGCTGGACGTAGAATGTTTTGGCAGATTCAATAATATACCGTGCTTATAAGTTAATGATATTCCATTCTATCCAGTGTACATATTCAAATAAATGTATTCTAATTCTTCAAACAAAAAATGATAAATTGTATCCATATTGTATATAATATAAAATTAAATTTAAATTTATGTAAAGCCCTTTTATTTCGGGGGGGTCCGGACCCCTTGGACCACTCTCCTGGGCAAGGTCCTGGGTTAGTTGGACTTACATTGCCAGCTGTGTTAATGGTCACTAGAGGCAGGGACCTCATAGTCATCGAACAATTAGGGTGCAGCCAATTGTCGGGGAAGGGGGTGACGGTTCGGGACTGGGTGCTACTCACATCATCAGGCAAAGTTATTATTACAATAGACCTTTAAAGTGTGACAAATGCAGCCGTATGCAGTAGTCCAAGGTTTTTGTTGAGGTCCAACCTTTTGCTTTGGGCTTGGGCCCATCACTATCCGGCACCATCGCTTAAAAAGAATAGGTAAGAAACACTGGACGGCAACGCCAGCGCGTCCAATGGCCCTGATTACACGCTCCAATAATTAAATTCGAACGAAGAAAGACTTGAAATGGTTTTAGGTATTGCACTACACCTTCCAATTTTTCTTAGACCCATATATATTGGATCGAATATTGGAGCGAAATGTGTTATATAGGGGAGGCACAGATACTACCCTTATCCCCTTGAAGGAATGCCGTATTGAAATAGTTTTACTTTAATAGCTTAGACAGGTAGTTTACATTAATATTGTACTCACCCCGGCCAAAAGTGTCTTAATATCGGCGAGCAAATCCTGATTCGAATCGTTTGGTTTCGCCCTCATAAGATTAAATATGAATTGATTGGGGACTTCCATGCCTTTCTCAGTCATTTCTGAAAATGAAAATCAAACAACTTACGGGGTCATAAAATCTCCACAATCCGCTTCAAATTCACTGGAGAAGTATTATAAGACGAATTTGTCACATGTTAATAACAAGCATCATATTCACCTCAATTTACGGCTATCGAATCCTTTGCAGTAGCCCGTTGTAAATTGTTCTCACTTTAATGCTTAATAGTTATCTGAGACACATTCTTCTTATAAAATATGTTTCTTCTGTTCATTTAGACTTTTGACGCTACCGCACTACCGCAGCGTATTGACTCATTAGGTCCCCTTGAGGGTCAGACATTCATATGGTATTGCTTTTGTGCATGCGGATTACATTTTACATTATTAAATCAATGTAAATGCTATCAAAGTATTCTAGTTTTGATAATAAAGTAGGTATAAAATTTGCTACACGTAGGCTAACAATAATAAGACAATATGTGGCCCACTGATGCTTCCAAACTTGGAGTGTTTGAAAGTAAACATCGTAAAAGGTGAGTATACGAAGGCGTGAATAAAAGTCTGAAAAAGTAGAACAAAGGTCGAGAAAGACGAGATCTTTAAAAATATGACAAAGCTTGCTTCGCAAAAGCCCAAAGAATTTGGTGGACTGGGCATGTGGACAAGGGCGAATTTTAGGGGGGGGGGGGTCAGAGGGTCCGGAACCCTTAATTAAATTAACTTACACTAGATAATAATGGGTTTACAGTGGGAATTAAAATAATTACGCTTTTTAATGTTATAATCCACTGAACCTACCCGCTGACCCCCCCCCCCCTTAAATTCGAGGCAAAATCTGTCCTTGCATGTGGAGCGAATGATTCAATACCGAGCTACAAGGCAGCCCACGGAAATAATACCTCTACTATAGAAGAGGTGGAAAGTGAAAAATTCCAGTGGCGACTTGAAGAGGGGGCGCGACAGGCCAAAGGTCTCCCCGAGCAGTAGTAGAAGGAAAGGAGGAAGTATTCACGATTTTATTCAGATTTGACAGAACTTTAATCCAACCTTTCCAACCTTACCCAAAAGTTCTTTCTTCTTTTCATTAAGGGCGACATTGCCATGTTTCTCAGCCTCCTCGATGAGTTTTGAAACGTCTTTTCCTCCAAACACGTATTTGTAAAGAAACTCGTTTCGATGCAAAGGTGAAAAACCTTTAGCCACTGCTACAAATAATAACCTTTCGAAGTGGTTTTGCAATACGTCTTGAAAGTATGGAAATCCGTCCAAGTTGGCTGATAAGGCACTTCCTGAAATATGGATAATACATAATAGAATATTAAAATAATATGTAATATAGCCTAGGTAATATATAAAATAAGATTATAAATATTATAATATAAATACATTGCATATACGATATAATAATATTTTTGGTGTATAGCAATGAAGGTAAATGAGAAATACATTCGATTACTAAAACATCCTGGATGGTTGGCCTACAAGAAAACCGCTTCGACCCACATTTTACGCCACGAGCAGTAGCCAACCAATCAGCCTTGAACAGTAGCAACACCACACCATAGAATTTTATTACCTGGAATTTCAAAGACCTAAGCAATATGACTTTTTATAAACCCGACTGGGGGGGGGGGAGGGTGTCAGTGTCTGCTTGTCTCTCAACGAAACACAGTACCATAACCCCTTAGGTTTGAATCGATCTCATCAATAACCAATAAATCTAGATGAAGCAAACCATTTGTAAGATAACAAGCTTATGATCATATGCTAGAATTCAGCTTCGAACAGTCTTCTTACTGAAAGTAGTATTGCTATGGCCCGCAATGATTTGCAAGACCTGAAGAGAAATGGTAGTGGGATGCCTAAGCTGTAGGCCGGAGGAAAGTTTAGAAAACCCCATAAGAGTGGGGTTTTCCACATTTGGACAGCGAAAACCTCAGCTGTATCTCACCGCAAATTGCCGCAGAAGTTGCCGTCTTAATGAATGGTAATGCTTTGATCCAGTCGCCTTCGTGTGATTCAAAAGTGAGCAATAATTTTTCAACTGCACTGTGGAAATTTTCGAAAATAATTTCTTGAGAACTTTGATTGAACGCTTTGTGAAAAATTTTCTTAACTTCTTTCCCATTGTCCCCTGGGAATTTGAAATAAAATATAGAACAAGTAAGTTTAGGGTATTTAAACTTCTTTTATTTTTTTTTTATTTTTTATTTTTTTTAAGGCGCGGGACTTTAAAAAAAAAAAAAACTTCTTATTGTAAATAAATTTGACTGGTATTAAATTAGATTTTTAGGTTAGTACTATGCTACTGCAGTAATTGAAAGTACAATAGTGTGCACGCGTTAAGTATTGTACCTTCCTATATAGCCCGATTAAGACAGGAATAGAGGCTTGCATAAATTTGGATACGACTGAAAGTTGGCATGACTGTTAAAAATACCATTAGAAACAAACTGGAAAAAGCCCCCCCCTCGTCGTTCCTAGTGTGTAAAACGTTGCATTCATGATGCATTATTTGGAGATAAGTGAACGCATCTACAACTGTCTACGCCCTAAGGTACTCTGGCGATAAAACTTAGGATAAAAATAACCTTGTATAAATTTGTTTGTATCCATAGGATCCGTATTAGAGTTTTTACAGTTTGTTTTTCTAATATTTTTCCTGTCATTCATGGCAATTTTCAGCCGTACGACATTCAAAGTTATTTCCAAGCGAAGGTACCCCAATTATTCAGGCTCTCTTGAACGGGCTATACTGAGTTTATTTTGAGTTAAATACAGTAGTTTCAAATACTAGTAACTTTGCATATTATTGTATATTGACCATGGCAAGCTATTCGCAATTTGTTATTGCGAATCGATTACCTTTATCACAAAACGGATTGTCAACCAATATGTTAATTTGAATTACGTACATTGGATAAAGTTCTCGAACAATTGAGTTCCATGCAAGTGCCATTGACATTCAAATGTACATCCAATCTGTGCATTAAAATCTGTAAATACATACTGTATACTCACAATTGACTGTTATAAGGCTATTAGTTCCTAAAATCTCCGCCAGACCCTTCAAAATTGGACCTCTGTCTTGGTTCAACGGATGATTGCAGACAATTTCCATGTCTTCAGGCCGCGAAACAAACACCAATACTCTTCCAGCAAATAAAGTGAAATAGTCGCCATACTGCTTGTTTAGCAATCCTAGTGCTTGGATAATATCTGGCAGAGGAAGAAAATCTCGACAATTACAAAAATGACTTTTCACAAAAACATTTCATAAGCAAACTAAACCATTGTAATTTTTCGAAAATTTTTCATAAATCGGAACCGAATGGTTCCTCTCATTCAGACTAAGTTTACCATAAAACACGCCCTGACTTGTGCACTGGTCAGCTCGTGTCTTCCCCTACCACTGTGGTCAATGTGAGGTTGGGTGGACTTTGAGCCCCGGCCGAAATTTTTTTCTTTAACGTCGAGTCGAGTCTCGACTTTCCTGTTCCAGTTCCAGCAGCCGTTATGGCGATTTGGGTTTAACATAATACTAGTTGTAAGTCAAAAGGTCAAAATTCGCCCATATGGAAAATACAATTTTTTCTTTCTTTCTTTCTGACTGTGTCTGTGTTGTAATGTGCGCGAGAAATTATTATTAATAAAGAATGGTTGCATTCTTTTATAATTTTACATGTGTTCAGACAAACCTTTCGGTTTCGAACTTTTATAATTGTATTGATCTCCATCGCATACCGTAATAAATTATTTAAAAAAAATTAAGTAAATGCATTAAAATGTACAAGTAGAATTTTGAAATACAATAGAATAAGAATTTTAATCAATGTGACTACTTCTAAGGGAGAAAAAATGGTAAAGCGCATATTCCACCGACCGGCTAGGGCTAAATACAAATACGGTGACGTGGTAACAGACATTCAAAGACTTAGGCGGGGTTTACACCGACCTCGCATTGCAGAATGCAAATGACATTGACGGAAATGTTTGTTTGACTCTATGCCGTAGTTAAAATTGATCAATGATCATAGAGTAAAATCACAAACAAACAAACTAAAATTAAAAAATGGCGTCATAGGATGTGTTAATTACAAACAGTTTAATAGATTTCTATAAAAAAAAAAACATTTCCGTCAATGTCATTTGCATTCTGCAATGCGAGGTCGATGGAAACCCCGCCTAAGTCTTGAATGTCTGTTACCACGTCACCGTATTTGCATTTAGACCTAGGTGGAATAAGCGCCTTAGCTCACCAATAATATAGCCGAGGATTAATTTATCAATTTGAATTTCCCGCCCAATTTGCACTCATTTATTTAAAACAATTGAATAAACCCCAGTATTATGTTAATCCCAAATCACCGTAATAGGGCTGTGTGTTAGACTGTAAGCTTTTTAGCCGTTTTTTACTTACTAAATTTGTGTCGGAAAAGAAGTAGAAGACTCCCAAAAAATGGAACAGACAGTGGGCTGGGAATTTTCAGTATCAACATGTAATACCGACGATGGATGACAAACACATAGAATAATAGGATGGCAAAGCATGTTGATAATGCAAGTAGAGGGAGAGTAACCATTGATAACCTAAAAAAAAAAAAATAGACCTAGACTTAAGGTGGCACTCAAACTTAAAAATTTAAATTCTCTTGTATGATACTTCTAGATCTAGATTCTTACTGTTTATTAGATACTTATCTAAATACGAGGGCTAGATTCAGCTAGAATTTTGGCGCAATTTTAACTTTAGTCACTTACCTGTACTTCTCCTGTATCATTTCAAAAAACTCTACGGCAAGAAGAAATCTAAAATTAATAAAACCACTGCGATAACATAGTTTTGTAATGTCATGAGCGTATCCGCAGGTACCTAACCGATGTTGTAGGCTTCTACCATCACCTCACTACTCGTAGTCCACCAGTTATAGAAGAGGAACTTGTCGAGCTCAAGGCCAGCGCCCCAACCCATTAATAAGATACCTCGTGTTACGTAGGCTATGGAATAATTATTTCACGTACCTACTTATTGCTTTCCAATTTATACGTAGTATAAGGAATTGAATAAATTAAGTGAGCCGAGAACTGTCAACCAAGGGTTGCCCCAAGGCGGAATTTTGAGTCCAGTCCTATATTCTTTGTTTGTGTCTGACATTGACACTATTGTACCCGCTGGCGTGCGAATATTGCAATATGCTGATGACGTGGTGGCGTTCTGTGAATGCTCGACCATGGCGGAGGGAGTTGCTAAACTTGATGGTTTTGTTAAACAATTGTTATTGTGGTGTCGCAGTAAGGGTTTGGAATTGTCATTCACAAAATCACACATAGTGCCCTTCACCCGGAAACGCAACTTACAAAATATATCATTTCTAACTCTAGGTGGTGTGGACTTCACTCTTAAATTTGAATTCAAATTTCTCGGTTTGTGGCTTGACAAAACCCTTACTTGGAAAACTCACATAGATCTCATTCTAAACAAGTCGGCAATTTATATAAATATACTGCGGGCTATAGCAGCAAGCAAGTGGGGGGCCGACCCCAGTACCTGTTTGCTTTTTTATCGAGCAACGGTTAGGGAGCTATCATTGATTTTGGTTCTATTTTTTATGGACAGGGTTCCAACGTGCACTTAATCAAAATCACTAGACTGCAGAATAAGTGCTTACGCCTGTGTCTGGGAATGTTGAAATCTACTCCCATTGATGTTCTATGTGCTGAGGCTGGTGAATTGCCTATTACCTATCGAAGACAGTTATTGTCAGACCGATTCATTTTGCGACTCAAATCGCAAGATAGCAGCGCTCTTCCGGGTATAGCTAAACTATCAGCAGAGGTTTTAACATCGCAGCGGTGGGATCATCAACGATCACCTCCTATTGTAGATAGTTTCATTGCCGACTACTGCAACTTATCTTCTTTACAGGTGTCTAACACCCCTTACCAGTTCATAATACCATATAATGTTACTATCGCCCCTTTCCCCTTTACAAAATTTGAAGGACATAACAATACTCAGTCAGATATGGAAGTTAATAAAGTATTTTTGGATTACGTAAGCAATAAATGGTTGTCCAGGGTTAAAATCTTCACTGACGGCTCCAAACAGCACGGGGGTGTGGGATGTGCCTATCTGGATGCAACACACAAAGTGTCACAATGTTTTAATTTGCCTCACCTCTGTAGCAGTTTCTTCGCGGAATTATCAGGAATTCTTTTGGCTCTACAATACATTAGTGAAAATCTTGGTGCCATGGTTACGGGGGTTGTAATTTTTACCGACTCCTTAAGCTCCCTTCAATTGCTAGCTAAACAACACCCTTCCAAAGCGGGTAATATCACGGTTGCCAGCATTCTAAAATTAGTTAATTTCATACAAGAGCAAATAAATATTCATTTCGTATGGGTCAAGGGGCATGCGGGGATTAAATGCCATGTCAACCACTATTTGCCGGCTCAGGTCCAACCACGGACTAAGCCCGAGTTATCTTTACCAACCATTACGGCTAAGTTCAAACCCCTCATGCACTCACTGCGGAGGGGATTACGGCGACTTCCAACACTTAATTTTGGAGTGCCCCAATTTTGCCACCCATCGAGAAATTTTTTTTGACAGTTTAATACCACTTATTACATCACCTTTCAATTATCAACAGATTTTAAGCAGTTATGAGTTATTCCATTTACTCCACAATTTCATACAAACTTGTTCCATATCCGTCTAGCATAGCCTACACCAAACTAATATAAATAAAACAAATAAATTAACTCCATAGCCATATACATCAAAACCTGAGCATGGCGGAATGATGTAATCAAGGCAAAAAAAAAAAAAAAAAAGGAAAGCTTTGTGATGGTCGAAATTTTCGATTCCGAGATTTCAACGGATTTACACGTTTTCAGGTCCCAGGAACCCAAAAAAGTGGTTTTTACGAAATGTCTGTCTGTCTGTCTGTGCATCGATTTCCGGGCAAACTACTCGGTCGATTTTGATGAAATTCGGCATGTAGGTTCACAAAAATCATACCTCGAGACCATTTTTTTTTATTTGGGGCTGACTCAAGTTGGGGGGGTTTCATTCTCAAAAAACTCCAAAAAAACGTCCAAAAAAATTATTTCTAAAAAACGGCTCCAACGATTTCTTTTAAATTCACATATATTCTAGTCGTTCTTAATGTTAATAAAATGCGGGGGGCCGCTTACCCCTTGATAGTTTGCTTCTGGGGGTAAAAAAATAAAAATAACTTAATTTTAATGAAAAATGACTAAAAAATAATATTTCTGCGAAACTTTTCTATCGATGATTTCTACCTTCAGGCATGTTTTAGGTGTTAAGTTGAGTAACGAAACCGGACAGTTGGCTTTCCCAAAAACCTATTTGCTTTTGCGCAAAAATGTTTTTTTGAAAAAATGATAGAAACTACACGCTGAAATGCATTGCCTGCCCTGCCATTATTACTGTGTTGTAATGTGTTTTAAATATATTGAGGTTACCTCACCTCAAGTGACGTCAGGTGGACACACAAGTATTTAAGTATTTGGTTTTGTAAAAAAAAAAGTTTTTTTGAAAAAATGATAGAAAATTCACGCTCAAATGCATTGCGTGCCCTGCCAGTATTGGTGTGTGGTAATGTGTTGGTCTGACCTATCTAGAATTTACCTCACCTCCAGTGGCGTCAGGTGGACAAATAATTAGGTCCAAATTGGCATTTTTCAACGATTTTTAGAATTGTATCTTACTCTTTTCAACACAAAGGAATCGGGTCCAATACAAATCTAAAAATAATCAGCTACTAATTACGGATTATAGATAATGCAAAAAGCTAGGTTAAATAATATATCATGCATGACCAACTACAAGTAGTATTAATAATTAAGGTTCGATCTGACGACTGATACTTATCATTTAAGTGACGCTTATCTTGTTATTATTATTATTATTATTATTATTTTTGTTGTTATTATTGAATCGGCTGACGTAGTTAGCCTATGTGAGCGGATTCAATAATAATGATAAAAATAATAATAACAAGATATGCGTCACTTAAATAATGAGTATCATCGTCGGATCGGGCCTAAATCATGTATACCAACAGTATGTGATATGTTTTCTTGTCGATCAAATTCATACTTAATAGGTCAAGTCCATAAAAACGCCCTCCAAATAAATAAATAATTAAATATAATTATGTTATAATAATTCTCACGTCTTTCATCTTGCCTTTCAATTTTGTGGATTTTTTCGGGTTAATGTTAGGTTTGGAAGCGACCTTTAGAGACCCCCACAATGCGGGGGTGCTAGCTACGCCACTGCTGCACACGGGTGAAAAGAGTTAGCGGTAAATAAATAGTTAATAAAAAATTTAAAAAAGTGAAAAATTTAATACAATCTATATAAATATTTGAATAATATACAATATTTGTATATTAAATTGCGAGTCACCACCGTGTTTTTGAATGCATATTTGCTTTATAGCCCGATCCTATTACAAGAATAATGCCATTTCCAGGTACGCAATGAAACCTCATTTGAAATTGTGTGCAACAAAAAAGGACATAAAAATTGCACAATAACGTACAGTAGGTCACTTTTATGGATGTTGACATTTTATGGGGTTGTGGGAAAGGCCTTAAAGGTAGGATTACCTGCCGAGATATGAATTTTATTTTGGGTTTTATGATCTCTGTCCAAACGGTTTCATGGGAAAGATAGCGAAACAGCATACAACACGCATAGCACCAACGGAAATTAATTACCCGGGGGATTATTTAAACCATTTAAATTTTGTATTAAAACAGCTAACCTATATCAAACGACATTCAACTGTTCTGTAATGGAAATAGAGGTCAGAGAAAATGTTACGCCTGAATCTAGCATGTACCTGTACCTGTGCATGTACATGTACCTGTACGCAACAATGAACAGCAAAATCATAATCTCTGTTTACGAATAATATTGAAGAATACACGAATTATTATTATTATTATTATATAATTTCTAATTTAACCCTTATTCCATTTTTATTTCCGTCAATTTACATTCCTAGGTAACCGCAATTTGAGGATATAGGAAAACTGTGGCCTTGGCGGGATACGGGATACGAACCCACGATGTACGCCTATGCTCTAATTTCGGTTACAACGTGGAGGTAACCTCTGCAACCAAAGTTAATTTATATACATATAAACCAGCATGTAATACTGCAATATAATGTGTAAAACAAAAGGTGCTTATATATATCCAATATATTTAATAATAATAATATTTAATTACAAATGCTTTCACGGCTGGAGTTACGTGATGAAGCAGTATAATCTGGGATGCTAGGCCGTGGTCGTTCAACTTCCAATTAAGTACGCTTTGAGAACGACCAAGACCTATCATCCAAGATTCTACTACTTCGTCTCATATACAATGATTTATTTTTAATTTTTAAATGTTTAATTCATGTATGTTTCATGTTTTTTTTACATATTTGTTTTGTCCAATTGGGCGCCACATCACCCGCCTCGTTTTGAGACTGTTTCTAGCAATGGATCAAGAAATTATTTAATTTCGCCAAATACCCCTGACCGCACTTTGCTTACCTTGTATTTTAAGACAGGGATTTGAACATATTTTGCAAATAAAGACTGATTAGAGTTAATTTGGCAAAATTGATAAGTTCCTCCTTCCATAGTCACAAAGAACCGGTCCGAGTTTACTCGAACATGCTTTCCAATTTATCGATTAGTAGAGAGAGAAAATGATTAATTTCATGGTAAATAATTTTCCTATGGTTACATTCCGGATATCACGGGGGGGGGGGGTGACTTAAATTCTAGATAGGTCAGGCCTACACATTACCACACAGCAATAATGGCAGGTCACGCAATGCATTTGAGCGTAAATTTGCTTTCATTTAAAAAAAAAAAAATTTTTGCACAAAACCCAATAGTTTTTTGGAAACCAAACTATCCGGTTTCATTACTCAATTTAACACCTAAAACATGCTTGAAGTTAGAAATCATCGATAGAAAGGTTTCGCAGAAAAGTTGTTTTTAGTCATTTTTCATTAAAATTTAGTCATTTTTATTTTTTTACCCCCAGAAGCAAACTATCAAGGGACAAGTGACCCCCCGCATTTTATCAACATTAACAACAACTACAATATATGTGAATTTAAAAGAAATCGTTGGAGTCGTTTTTGAGAAATAATTTTTTTAGACGTTTTTTTGAAGTTTTTTGAAAATAAAAACCCCCCAAATTGAGTTAGCCCAAAAAAAAAAAAAATGTCCCGAGGTATGATTTTTGTGAACCTACATGCCAAATTTCATCAAAATCGACCGAGTAGTTTGCCCGGAAATCGACGCACAGACAGACAGACATTTCGTAAAAACTACTTTTTTGGGTTCCTGGGACCTCAAAACGTGTAAATCCGTTGAAATCTCGGAATCGAAAATTTCGACCGTCACAAAGCTTTTCTTATACTACGTATAAATTGGAAAGCAATAAAGAAAATAGATGAAATAGAAAATGCAAGCCCAAAAAGGACACCGTTTACTCGATTTATTCACAATCGGCCTATAACATCTGTCTAGAGCACTTTAAAATATATAGTTTTTTTAGTAGCCTAATATTGTACAATACTATATTTTTATAGGTGAGAAAATGTTAATGCAAGTTGTAACTGCAAATTTGGAAAATTATTCATCTGACCGTTTTTTTTTTTGTTTTGTTTTGTTATATTTGCGGCTGTGGAAGGTGGAATTAATTAATTTCGTCAAATGGGCATAACATTCTTTATTTACAAAATATTTTGTAATCTCAGCTCTAAATTTTATTTTTTTAAATGTAAATTTTTTTCAATAAAGAACGAATTGCTTGTCAGAGCTGTATTGAAGACTTTCTTTGTAGGTTAGAGAAAACTGGGAACCTCAGGAAATTGAATAAAATTCTATAAGTCACCTTTGAACCTCAATTCAATTTATAGTGCGAGAAAATCACGACGTTCCATAAAAATATTTATGAAATTCAGTGAAAATTCATTTAGTTGTTCATTGTGTTAACCTTTACGGTCCGGGGATATTGCCTTTGCTATTGTTGACTTTCACAAAGGGACCAACATGGTTTATTAGGCTGTCCTGGTGCGGATCTGCGGTATACGCTAATAAGCTCTCTGAAGTCTGAAATTTAGTTTAGTTGCTGTAACTTACTCTTTTAAAGGAATTTCTGACGATCGACATGAGCAGTGGCGGCCCGAGGTCCAATCACCGCAGTTTCAAGCCATAATTTTGCCTCCTCTATTTCATCAATACAAATTATCCAAAAAAGGTTAGAATTCTCTTTCCGGTCACCACCATCAAAGATTTCTCCTTACCATTTTCTACTTGACATGACTCTCTCTAGATCATAAATTGCTTTATTCGTATGATATCAAGGAACAACATTATATTGTACTAAGTATACTCGGTAAATAACATTTCCACATCAGCGCAAAGATAATAAACATAACATAGATCACACATTATTTGATATGATATCAAGGTTATGTGTAAACTATTAAAATCAAACAAATTTGCACAATTTCCACAAAAACATATAGGCTATATTGTTAAAAGTTAAACAATTAAAAAATTGAAAAAAACTGATTTTTAATTTTTTAACTTTTAACAATATAGGCCTATATGTTTTTTGTGGAAATTGTGCAAATTTGTTTGATTTTAATAGTTTACCCATAATGTTTCGTTTCCACGAAGTCACGAGAGAAACCCTATATTGGATGATATCAAGGAGCAACCAAGTATACCAAGTATATACTCGGTAAATAACATTTCCACTTCAGCGCAAATAAAAGAAACATAACAGGATACGGTTTACCGGGGACAAAGAATTTTGAGGGGCTGCGTTATGAAAGCGATGTTGTAGGCTTATCAATCAGCTTCTGTTAGCTTCACGTCATTATCGGAACTCCCCTCCCCGCGCTCCTTCCTCCTCCACTACATCCCATACAAGTAGGCAAACTCCTTAGTTATACAAAGAACAGCACGAAGTAACGGCTCGGAGCCATATATACAGAACGTGAAAATATTTTTGGGGAGTAAAGGGGGGGGGGGAGGGGAGAGATAGCCCACGTTAATGTTATACATATACTCAGTGGCGGAACTACTCTGGTGCGAAACGGTGCAGTGCACTGGGGCCCGGGACCAGAAGGGGCCTAAGACACACACTATACTGTACCTAGTATAAATTTGCGACATTTAGGATTTGCGAATTCGTCTATGAAATTTTTAGGGAATTTTCGACTAAATGAGTTTTTTGGTGATATCAAGTGTTTCTACAGCAAAAAATTTCTGTAAAGAGAATAGAATGTAAAGAGCTATTCTAAAATAGTTTTGCTTACATTTTTAACCCCAAAATAAGTTATTATTAAATGACATAGTAAGCCTGCAGGCCGGGTATACGAAACAGCTCCTTTTAACTCTGCGACGACGCGAAGAGAAATATTTCGTTTATTTTGATTAAAAAAAAAACATGACATTTAGGTAAGACAAACGTATACCTACTCGTAAACATCATTCTGGCCTAATGCCATTACATTGCATTTTAGAAATCTGGCGGAGGGGGGGGGGACTAGTCCTAGTCCTATTTTCAGATACTTCCTTAGGGTAGAACCAATGAGGGTTGGGTGGAATAGTTCTCAAACTGGAACAGGACTATGATCCAGGCGTTACTGTCGCAACTTTAAGATGTATACAATATACATAATGACCCTGTTAAAACGGGCCCGAGGTGGCACGTGGAAACACCGTATACAGTATGAACGTATACAAAACAGAAAGCAATTGTATAGTACGCCCGAGGGAGTCCTGTCTGTGTCTGAACCCATCAACAGTGGACAATGGGTGCCGTGGGCTCCCTATTCAAAAGGAGCTTACGGGGGACCACAATGCGAGCCCAACACCCCCCTCCCTCCCCCTTCCCTCTCCCAATTCAACGGATCGAGTAAGTTAATTAGATAGGCTTACTCTGCAGGCATCCCCTTTCTTTTCTTCTCCAAATGCACAAATTATGATGTGGCGTTATTATTATTAGATATAGCGTGATAATTATAGTTATAACAAAGTTTTTCAATATAACCACCTTGTTCGGGGTTACTGGTCAAGGAAAAATATGAAGTGAAGCGACTACTTAGATAGTTGAGCTGACATACAGTAGGTCTTGGGACCCTTTGAACAGCATAATTGTTGGGATCACAGCTCCTGATTCATTTCAGGTCGACTACAGTTCATTAGCCCGGGGCTTGATAAGTACCTACCTATGGGTGGCTAAGCCCATACCCCCCCCCCCCCAGACCCCCTAATTACGCCAATTAATGTGTTCCAACTATGGAACTATACTACATAAAACACAATGGGTCTTTTCGTACCGGTGATCCATATGGTGATGGTGTCGAGCATCCAACATTGAAAGGAAATTAATTAATATACAATTACTAAGATACGAGCCAGGGTGGGATAAAGCATCAAAAACAGAAAACGTTCCCCCTTTTCCCCAACGCCAATCCATTGAATGGATTAAATTAATTAGGTTTTGTACAAGTAGGTACGTTGCCAACGATTTCGTTTCTTCTCCAAATACAAATACCCAGCTAACGGGGAGGGGGGAGGGGGCTATGCTTCATTCTTATAATGGAATGGAGAGAGAGAGAGAATTGTATTTTTACACAATGGAACATAAGTTTAAATCCATCTCCTGAGACAGATGAGATGTAGATAGTGGCAACGTACTGCATAACTTATATAAATCTAGAAGTGACCAACAATGTCGGTTCAGTTCGAAAAAGTCCATGAAAAGCTGGAATTTTTTTCACTTGACCCCTATTTTACGTGTCTAATGTCATAAATTTGAATTTAATTCTGGAATATGCGATATACATGTCTATGCTGTCGTGGGAGACTCAATAGAACTAATTAGATATTCATTCATAGAAATCTTTACGGCATCAAATTCAGTATGGAAGAAGTCAAATTAAGGAGATCCTATGTTTGTGTGTACTGTATAGGTATATTAATTTATGATGTTTCTTGTCGTATTTTTAGTTTTCCCCTCTTGTACAGTTTTCATGCATTCATCTCAAAGGTGCTGTGCTTAGCTCAGACCTCGTTGGTACTCAGGCTTTACTGATGAATTGTTTTTCAACGCATTGCAATGCTTAGTAAGTTATTCACATGTAGGCCATCGTTTCAGTCCAAACATCCGTGAGTACCTACCATATCATTTAGGTAAATCAAGGCTTCGAAATTAGCCATTAGGTGCCCAAAGTGAGTGGACTGTGGAGAAAATTACTCACTATTATAGCGAAACAAAGGCGAATTTTTGAAAAAGTTGACAGACACCCCAAAGGACATCTGCTGCAGCAGTTGACCCCAATTTCCAAGATTTCAGTCTTTTCCAGGAAATTTCACTGCAGCATACAACGATTTCCAGTTCTCCAGTACTGTACTCCCACGCCATTTATATATAAGAGTTTTATATAAGAACTTAGTATTTACTTACTAACTTAATTACTAGCCAACGCCCACCCTTGGCAAGTTAGCCATATGATGGCCAATATCTTCTTGCACTCTTCCAGAGGATGTCTTCCCTTAGGGGTGCGTCATCTACCAGAGCTGAGCACTTGGGCATTTCGTCTCCGTTCATCTCTGCTTCGCTGCACTGGGGGCAGATGTCAGAAGCAACTAACATAGACTATCCGGGCATCTCTTAATTATTAAACCCATAGAGAAAATATTAAAATACAGGAAACTCTCTATCTCTGTCTTATAGTCCGATTGAGATGACGCTTAAATTCAATAAGAAAATATAAAAAAAGTGCTCTCCTCCCACCCTATTACTATATTACGTATATAGGCGACACTAATAATTATACAATACTGTATATTCTGTGGTCAACACAGACATCGTTGGCCACAGATGTCAGAAGCAAGAATCCTGATGTGATGTACGTGGGAGGCAGGGTAGTCTTGAAATAAATAAATATCGACTTTTTTTGTTCTATTACTAAGGTGCCCATTCCATTGACCGGCTAGGGCTATTTCCAACAACGGTGACGTGGTAGCAGTCATTCAAGACTTAGGTGGCGTTTCCACCGACCTCGCATTGCAGAATTGACGGAAATGTTTATTTTCCTCTATGCCATAGTTAAAATTGATCAATGATCATACAGTAAAATCACAAACAAACAATCTAAAATTAAAAAATGGCTTCATGGGATATGTTAATTACAAACATTTTAATAGATTTCTATTTAAAAAAAAAAAAAAACATTTCCGTTATGTCATTTGCAATCTGCAATGCGAGGTCGGTGGAAACGCTACCTAAGTCTTGAATGTCTGCTACCACGTCACCGTTGTTGGAAATAGCCCTAGCCGGTCAATGGAATGGGCGCCTAAGCGAACCTAGCGGAGTTGAAAGTTGCAACGCTCACGGCCCCGGGGCAGGGTCTTAGGCGGGGATTCCACCGACCGGCTAGGGCTACATACGGAAACGGTGACGTGGTAGCAGACATTCAAGACTTAGGCGGGGTTTCGACCGACCTCGCATTGCAGAATGCAAATGACATTGTCGGAAATGTTTGTTTTCCTCTATGCCATAGTTAAAATTGATCAATGATCATACAGTAAAATCACAAACAAACAATCTAAAATTAAAAAATGGCTTCATGGGATATGTTAATTACAAACATTTTAATAGATTTCTATTTTAAAAAAAAACAAACATTTCCGTTATGTCATTTGCAATCTGCAATGCGAGGTCGGTGGAAACGCTACCTAAGTCTTGAATGTCTGCTACCACGTCACCGTTGTTGGAAATAGCCCTAGCCGGTCAATGGAATGGGCGCCTAAGCGAACCTAGCGGAGTTGAAAGTTGCAACGCTCACGGCCCCGGGGCAGGGTCTTAGGCGGGGATTCCACCGACCGGCTAGGGCTACATACGGAAACGGTGACGTGGTAGCAGACATTCAAGACTTAGGCGGGGTTTCGACCGACCTCGCATTGCAGAATGCAAATGACATTGTCGGAAATGTTTGTTTTCCTCTATGCCATAGTTAAAATTGATCAATGATCGTACAGTAAAATCACAAACAAACTAAAATTAAAAAATGGCGTCATGGGATATGTTAAGTACAAACATTTTTATTATTACTATAACAAGAAAAATTCTAATTTCCTTCAATGTCATTTGCATTCTGCAACGCGAGGTCGGTGGATACCCCGCCTAAGTCTTGAATGTCTTCTACCACTTACCGTTTTTGTATTTAGCCTTAGCCGGTCGGTGGAATCCCCGCCTTAGGTAGCGCGGAGAATTTCCTGAACTTGTTTTTCTGTGTCGGTTTCTGGTACACGTCCTTACAGCTCTGTCGAGTATCGTTGACGAATTTGGGGAAAGGATGTGACTGTGCATAAACTGGTCATTTAAGTGTAGAGCCAAGTTTAGCCTGTCAATCACCAAATTGAAATAGCCAACATGCGACAAGAATGCTTTGTAAGGTCAGCATCATACGATAGGAATTTGACAGTAATGGCTGATTAGAGAATGCAAGATATGAAAAATTGGACGGAAACGGGAATCAAAACCGAGTCTCCACCTTGAGTGGATTTATTCATAGATAGATAGACATCTCATGCTCTTACCATACGTTCAGCGACAAACATAGGGTTTGCGCGGACACAAGCTTATTAAGACATTTTGCGGACATTTAGGCTAAAGTCCCATTGTCTACCTTTGGAGTTGGTACCCTATGGGTTAATTATTGATTATTTTACCTATATATTATTTATTTACCTATAGATTTATTTATTGAAATGGCGCGGGAGGCACTACCAACGTATAAATGCAAAAATTCGTGGCAGCAGAACATAGGTAGTAATTTCCGGTGACTTCTTTTTTTTAGTTATTTAAATGGGAACAGAACATACAAATCCGATTTTCTCGAAGTAAGCTTACATGTTTTTGAAAATCACCACAAAAATATACCTGAAGCATCTGCGCGCGCGCGGACACAAGCACGTACTTGCTCTGCCTTGTGGTTAATCCGCCACTGCATACGTTACCCACCGCCCGGTCTCTTCGACAAACTTCCAGCCGATCCTATCGTGTAGTGAGCCCACTCATCCAGCCATCGGTTTCTTGGACTGGTGCCCGTTGTCCTCCCTGCTACTGCCCATTTAAAGCCCTGATGCCAGCCGTTTCGGAATCTGGCATCCTTGCCAGAAGGCTTCTCTCTTCAAGTTACAGCCGGATGATGGCTTGTTGGCAGCAACCTTTTACAACAATGTGATATTTGTGGATATATGGATGCAACCAGAGCTTTCTTTTCGCTCAGGCCCGGTACACACAGACGATTTTCCAGTCGTCTTTTTCATTGTAAGGATAGAGCTTGTTGAATGGTCGATGCAAAGCCACACAACCTGATTCAGAAGATGTCTATGATCTGGCGTGCCTAGAGGAATTCTGTGCACTTTTGTGCGGTCAGCTTCACGCCAGCTTTCGAAATCGTCGAGAAATTGACAAGAAATCTTCTGCTAATCGTACAATGAAAACGACGTTGGGAAATCTGCGAGAATCTTCAGTGTGTACCGGGCCTTTGCATACATAAACGCACTCTCTTAGCAAAATAAAGATCTCTACAAATATTAAATAGGTACTCATATACCACTCTTGTCATATGATAAGGCGGCTATTCCACCGACGTCGTTTTTCAATGTGCATGTGTCATGACGTGGTAGCAGACATCATTAATATAAGTCTCTGCCATATTCCAAAGAGACTATTATGTAGATACTTAACTTATCCATTGTAAATTAAGTTATAATATGGTGGAAACTTATTAATGATGTCTGGTACCACGTCATGACACATGCACATTTAAAAATAGCCGCCTAACATACCGACGATATTGACACTATGGACAGTTAGCCGCCCATACGCTTTGTATAGTAGGTACGTACTTCGAATACATCGTACGGGTGCGTCACGTAACGATAGCTCCCTACGATAACCGCTTTTAAACTAAATAAGTAGCGTACGATACATCTACTTTACATAATCAAGGCACAGACTCAGGAAGTGGAAGCTTCAAGTGACTTTATCGAGCGGACTTAATTCCTTCGTCGAATCGTTCACTATGTCAAAGACAGTTCATCCATTCATTCAAATTAACATATTGTACCTACTGCAATTTTATAATGGAATGTTGTAAGTGGTGCGCCCTCGACCTTTTATTGTACTCCTTGGCTTATCCTGACATACCTCTTGTGAAGTATTTGTACCCCCGCAATATACGCGGGCAAGTGCTCTATATACATGATACATAAAGTGTGATGAGATGCAGCATAAAATATAGTTTACCATATCATTGATGCAAAAATCCATCAAATGTAATATGGAGAATGTAACAGCAAAAGCTTTCACGGCCGGAGTCGATTGAAGAACCAGTTGAATCATCACCACAGCAAAAACTGGACTTGGCGAGATTCGAACCCACGATCTACGCCTAAGCGGGGCGTCGTCTTAACCGCTGGACCACAAGCCCCGGCAAGTGCAGTTACCTCTACATCCTCTATACTTATTTGCTCTTATTGACAAGATTCCTATTGCTCGACAGGTTAGCACAGCTACACAAACTCGGTTAAGACGACGCATCGGATAGGTGTAGATTGTGGGTTCGAATCCCGCCAAGCCCGGTTTTTTCAATATCCCCTAATTTCGGTTATCCACCAAAAAATTAATTTAGTATCAATGTTTCATATACCACATATAATACTGCAATGTATGGAGAACCATGTTCGAAAATGCGTTACTCCTAAATATTTTCTGTCCAGTGCCTATAATACCTTGATAATGGTATGGTACATCGGCACGTTCTCAATTCTATTTCTTATTATATTTCAAAAAAAAATGTAATTGCATACAAATAATTTAATGAATGCAACTGATGGCCCTCTTCAGTCGCTTCTGTAGGTTAGTACCCTTGTTGTGTTATACAACACGTCTCCGATCGCATGGCGTGTACGAGACTCGCTCAAAGTACAACCACGCTACCACCTGGGAAACGAATAATGTAAAATAAGCGATAATAAGGTGTATATAATAATTGCCTCATTAACCTGTAAGCCTTGTGGGTCACCACGCACCGCCAATCAAAAAAAGGCACCTATAGGCATTGTAAAGAACTTCAATTTAATTTGAATTTTAGAAGGGGGCACCAGAAACGCCTTGGATTAAGGACTAGGGGTAAATCCGGCCCTGAATATATTGAATAATTTTAAACAGCCACTAATGTACCGTAGCTATAAAAATGGACCTAAAAGTTTCCTACTTAAAAATCTATTCAAGCTATAAACCAGCAGTATTTTTAACACTCAGTTTTCATCTGAAAATATTGTTAAAACAAACAGCTTTTATGGCAAATCCAATCCACTGACTGGTGTGAGCGATTTTTTGAAAATGGGATGTGATTAACAACTTGTTTTATTGTTCCCTGAAGGTGTTCGATGTAATTTGTGCATTTCACAGGCACATCATTTCAAATGAATTTCAAAGTTTTGACGGTTAAAATAAATTATTCTCTGTTGTCTGCAATTTACAAAAGTAAAGCTTTTCCCACTTTTCTCGCTGTTCCCGTCATCGGGTGAATAGTTTCGGTATGGAGCACATCAGCTGTGCTTTGGTAGACGACGGTGCCGCATTGTATTCCTTACAGATACCTTCCAAACGATGGTGGCACCGTCTCTAAGAGCATACTGGTCGTAGACAATTCCCACCTCAAGCTCCCCCTCCCCCAAATATGTCCGTTTTTTGCCACAGCTTGCTACAGCATAATATAAAGACATCCACTGTTGGCAAGTTTCAGGCATAAATAGACCCGATAATATATTATTATTATTTTATGATTATTATAGGTATAGGCTTACTTATATAAAGCTCATTGCCCTGTCAACGACCCCATGGATTTTTAGACGTTATTGGTAGGCCTAATGTTTCCGCAAGCATTTTGGGAAATTGACAAACTGAGACAAGCTTACCATTGACACAATGTCACAGGCGTAAGCGTGACAGTACACACGAACGATTCAAACGCCAGTGATTGGCTCAATGTGTGACACAGGGCCATAGCCAAGTGCGGAGTAAGCCCCTATATACTGTATAAGTGTTGTTATTTATTCATTGTACTCGTATTTACCCAATATCCATACAGTATAGGTATACTGAGTACAAGCTACTAGTATAAACTGTACAACGGGGCCATTAGATATTCGCGGCTATGTTTTGTTTTCAGATTATTGCTCAGTTGAAATGTCAACTGTCAAATATAGGTCACACTGTAAATTTGCGATTAGTGGGTGCATTGCAGCGGATTCAACGCGTTTGACATATGGAGTGCATTGTGTATGTGTAATTTTGAAATACATACCCCGGGTGTTTCAAATGTCATGATTGGTTTAAATATTTACACTACTCATCAAAAATCAATTAAAAATTGTATTCGTTCGATGCATCAGACATTTACTCCAAGTACAAGTACAAGTACCTCTCGTCGGTAAAACAACAAAAAAACATAGGTTCCGCATTTACAATGTACAATATATCCTTTGCCGCCATTGTAGTCTGATTCTCATAACTTAGACTATCCGGGCATCTCTTAATTTTATTAAACCCAGAGAAAATAATAAAATACAGGAAACTCTCTATCTCTGTCTTATAGTCCGATTGAGATGACGCTTAAATTCAATAAGCTTACCATAGAATGTATCAAAACTTTAAGAAAATAAAAAAGCGTTCTCCGCCCACCCTACTACTATATTACGTATATAAACTAATAATAATAATACAATACTGTATATATGCATATTCTGTGGTCATCACAGACATCGTTGGCCACAGATGTATACAGTAGATACTTTAAGTATAAATATAATATTCAAATTCTGAAAATTGGACCCCTCTCACTACTGGTGAACTGTGAACCTATACGCAGTATGTCCGTAACAATGCATTCGTCCGAAATAATTTCATAATTAAACTCAATACCTTTTCACCCCATCTCCGATGTCTTATTTCTGATAAAAACAAAAGGTTTCAAGAAAAAAAAGCGCGACTCTTCGTTAGAACGACTCTTTTTCAAGGGTTCGTTAAATTGACAATAACAAGCTTACGACAAATTGGCAACTTCATCAGAGACTGTCGGACGTGGAAGGATCTAATATCGTGGCATTAGACGCGTGAGCTCACCTGACCAAGCAGTTTTCTCGGTTCGATTCAATTTCTGAAGGCATTCTTGGGTTTTCTCTCCTGTGTAGTTCCGTAGCCCATGTTTCCTGAGTTTTCTGCAATTCAATCAAATGACTCCTGTTTTAGCTCAGTTAGGCCTAACACTGTTTCGGCGAGTGAAAGCCAATATCTTCCATTCATAGATATCATGTACAAATTATATTAGCCTTATGGGATGGGGGTTATATATACATTTACTTGTATATAGGCTATATGAAGTAATGTACCGTATCTATTATCGCCCTTAGAAGCAATTACAGACGGTATGAGAACAATTTATTCATATTCATAGAGCCTATTATTACTTTAAATAAAAAATAATAATATTTTTGATAAATGTTTCCTTCCAACATTTGATTAACAGAAAATTTCCTGTAAATTTAGGAAAGCCTATTTATTAGCTAACTAGAGCACTTCTAAAAGTAAATTAGTAGCCCGTAGGTACAGAGTTAGACAACAATAATATATTAATATACAATAATAATAATAATAATATTTTTGAAATTATTTTTCCTTCAAGCATTTGAATAATATAAAATTGCATAGGAATTTAAAAATGTGTATTTATTAGCGAACTACAATAGAACGTTTTCAAAAGTAAGGCACGAATAAGCCCGTAGGTACAGATTTAGACAAGATAATAATATTTTTGATATGTTTTTCCTTCAAATATTTGTATAGTAGAAAATTTCATAGGAATTTAGGAATGTCTATTTATTAGGCCTAGGGAACTAAAACGCTTCCTAAAGAAGGCACGAATAAGCCCGCAGGTACAGAATTAGACATAGTAAAATGTCAGGAAGGGGGGAGGGGGTCATTAAGGGCTATGAATTCGCAAACAGCCTCGCCGTATTATTACTCCCAAGAGTTCTCTAACTTGCTCATCCCTGCAACCCTCTTGGCTCTCTGTTGACAAATGAAGGACCGAATATTTTATTAAATGAATGGAGAATTCAGTAAAATATTAATGCACTAAGGCATTAACTTATGAGGATATACTCTGGCAGTGATCTAAACTGGGGTCTTGCTGGTTTAACCCATAATGTGATCTACCTGCTTCTTCCTATTAATAAAATACAATGTTATGAAAAACTTTAATAGACAGTTTATGCATAATGTCATGAAGAAGTGTTTGTAAAATTTGGTTTGTTCCGGATATTAATTTTTTATAAACCGAAATACCGTGGCACGACAATCCAATGAGGATCTAGGCATAAGGACTGGCATACGCCTTACACCGAAGGGCTACTCAGCCAGCAAAGCTACAACAGGACCCATGCATCTTAAATTCTTTTTAACATACCACAAACTCAACGGTTTCAATTCAGTTTATACAATTGATCGTAGACTGTAATGGTATTTTCTTTAAATTTCTCAGGAACTCCGGATTGAGTGGTGGGGATAGAAGCCCCTTCGACGGGTCCTGCTGTGGCAGCAGCTACAATAATGTGTCAACCAGTGAGGCCGAGGAAGAGGATGTGACCAAGTACAGGGTGGTTCTTCTGGGAGACGCCGGGGTGGGAAAGACTGCGCTAGTCAATCAATTCATGACCTCCGAGTACATGAACACTTATGACGCTTCTTTAGGTGAGCCACACTTTCATACATTTGCCTTTTTTTGCCATTTTCATATTTACATGTGCCAACGGCCTTACCAAGTTGAATCCACGAGAGCAGAGCGTGTTTCAAACTGAGGAAACCTTGGTGGTGTGCACAGTGTTGGCAGGGGAACATGATGGGACATGATAACGCGCTGAGAATATACCAGACAGTCTACGTGCGTGTCGAGTCCTGGTCACCTCCTAATTAATAGCGTGACTTTACAATGTTCCCTAAGTCAAGTGGTTCGGAATCCACTATAATCAGGAGGTCCACCCTGTCAGTCAACTCCCCTTTCCTCGAGAAGAAAGAGTTTGCCCTTAGGGTGCCTCAAGTTAACAAACAGACACACTCCCCCCGCCAGACTGACAGGGTTGCTTAAAGCAGAAATGCTGAAAGGCGTTAGAAACAACAAACAACAACTAAGTTCCCCAAGTGGTTCGGAATCCGCCATTTAAACGCGTTATTAAAACCAACCCACTTCAAAATTGTCTTGTCATGTTGGCACCAAAAGAAAGCGTTCCGCCTACACCTAGCATAATGTTACAATGAACAGAAATTAATTCCTGTTAACAAAAAATTTGTGATTTTAATTAGCTCTTATTCATGTAAGTTAATTTGCATTGATTTTGGTTTATTTAGGATATTTTATACTTATTCCCAATTGGGATATTCTTTTACGTTGCCAATAGGCTTGCTGTATGTAATTAAGAGAATTTGGTAGCAGATTGCCCTGGCCATTTAGGCCTATATGCATCAATTAACGTCTGAGGTAACCTACCCTACGATTATTATTCTTATATATTGTACTACTTACGTAATTATGTAGGTACCTTGAACCTTGTCCTACCTCCCCAACGACTATATGTATAGTCGGTCATTATAGCTTTCCAATTTATACGTAGTATAAGGAAAGCTTTGTGATGGCCGAAATTTTCGATTCCGAGATTTCAACGTTTTGAGGTCCCAGGAACCCAAAAAAGTGGCTTTTACGAAATTTCTGTCTGTCTGTCGCTCAGTCGCTTTGTCTGTCTGTTCATCGATTTTCAGGCAAACTACTAGATGGATTTTGATGAAATTTTGCATGTAGGTTAAAAAAAAATCATACCTCGGAATCTTTTTATTTATTTTGGTCTTACTCAATTTGGGGGGGGGAGGTTATTCTCAAAAAACTCCAAAAAAACGTCTAAAAATTTATTTCTCAAAAACGGCTCCAACGATTTCTTTTAAATTCACATATATTGTACTCGTTATTAATGTTGACAAAACGCGGGGGTCGCTTGCCCCTTCATAGTTTGCTTCTGGGGGTAAAAAAAATAAAAATAACTAAATTTTAATGAAAAATGACTAAAAAATAATTTTTCTGCGAAACCTTTCTATCGATGATTTCTACCTTCAGGCATGTTTTAGGTGTTAAATTGAGTAACGAAACCGGTCAGGTTGCTTTCCCAAAAAACTATTTGGGTTTGTGCAAAAAAAAGTTTTTGAAAAAATGATTGAAAATTTACGCTCAAATGCATTGCGTGCCCTGTCATTATTGCTGTGTGGTAATGTGTTGGTCTGACTTACCTAGAATAATTCTAGATAAATTATTTATCTCACCTCCGGTGACGTCAGGTGGACCCCCCCCCCCCCCCCCCCGAGATATCGGAAATTTAGCCATAGGAAAATTATTTACCATCAAATTAATCATTTTATCTATCTACTAATTTTGATAAATTGGAAAGCATGTTCGAGTAAACTCGGACCGGTTCTTTGTATTATTTCTGAAATTTTTACTGATATGACCGTTGCCAAACTGGTTCAAGTTCTCGATGTCAACTTACACCAGCTAGTCAATGATAAGATATTTTATCTGAAATATACCTACTGGAACGTTAATAGACAAAATTTTAAATAAGTTTCGCAGTCCTAGTGGATTAAAATAATAAATGAAAATCCAAATGGGTTGTAAGAATGGTATAGGGGGGTGCGTTTTCTGGGAGGTGCGTGCGGGGAAAACACCATGACCTGTCTATAAAAGAAAATTACAAAAGCCGCATGGTTGCTGAATTCTAAGAAATGCCGGCACCAAAATATCAAAGCAAGCAACGCAGCAATGCTAAGACCCTTCTCCTCAAAAGTCCCGTCAGAACACAAGTCCTCACCCCTGCGGCCTGCCCCATTTTCTTAAGGGCACTTACCCCTGCCCTCCACGGAATTCCCATTAACATAGGAGTTAAGAGCGCTCGGGTGATTACTATTTTTCAAATGGATGAACCTTGTATGCCATACTCACAGTGAAATAGCTGTTTATATGGTGGAAAAAACAAAAACTCAATGCCTAGGCATGTTCAGTTACGGTTTGTACAAAAATAATGAGGTCATTCCATTCTTGAACTGTATACCGAAACATTGCTTCAAGAGAGAATTACAGTAAGTGACGTCTATGTGCTTATGCATAACTGTTGCTGACTCGCTGTTTTTCGAGTGGAAATGAGGGTTTTGCGTGTCTTTTTGCCAACTTTTCCAGCTTTCATGTTTGATAACATCTCCATTAAACTGCTGCTTAAAGCACGAGTTAATTAGTAGATAATGTATTTTGAATGTCTAACGGATATCATAAGTGCAAAGTCCTGGTCGAGTAAATTTCAGGTCTAAC
Organism: Psococerastis gibbosa; assembly: GCA_963971405.1. NCBI lineage: Eukaryota > Metazoa > Arthropoda > Insecta > Psocodea > Psocidae > Psococerastis > Psococerastis gibbosa. Next base: position 32,304,470 of record OZ020487.1, read on the forward strand.
CCGTCGCTGGGCTACCTGGTAGATAACGCGGCGTTTAATGGACAAGATAATTCCTCTGCTGGCAGAGTTGTCTCTTTTAGCAAGCTATTTCATGCATTTCAGGTGTGGAGCCACCTCAATTTAGTCCATAGTGGTCTCATGATCGCTTCAGCTGAACATAAAACTACCTAATGAAATACTGAGTTTTGACTCCACTTTCTAATTATCGGTGGCCCTACATAATTCGACTTTCAACAAAGGTGTTTACTTTATCACTCATCATCGCTACTAGACGAATGCCTGGATTATCTGCACCTTGTTTCTGGCGTGCTTTGGGCGATGGGTTATTTTTTGGTACCATAAGAACTACTACTTGTCCAATGAGTCCAGGGCCGTTCGGGTCGATGGCTTGGGGCCTATGGGTGAGATTGGGGCCTGTGTTTGGTGGTACCATAAAAATAAACATTACCTAATCATGAATATTAGAGTGCATTAAAATTCAAAGTACAAATTTTTCTCCAGCAGCCTGATCGAGGCGATTATAATACCGGTATTTATTTAATCCCCTGGTAAACAAGATAATTTTATAATGGAAAGTGCTATTCAAAATTTGTTTGTTTACAGTTATAATCCTAGGGTATTTATTTAACCCCGGTATTTATTTAATCCCCTGGTATTAAAAATGTGAACAAGATAATTTTATAATGGAAAGTGCTATTCAAAATTGGTTTGTTTCCATTTTTAATACCAGGGGATTAAATAAATACCGGTATTATTATCGCCATGATTAGGCTGTTGAAGGAGTGCACCCGGACATCTACCCCCTCCGTCGATGTCACAATTAAAGCCGCACCTATAAAACCGTTCTGGTCAGGACGTCATATTGTGTGTTTGGGGAGGGGGGAGGTAAACTTGCCTTGGATACGATATAAGGTCTCCAAATTATTCGATCCGCCCAAAAATTGACTCTTAATGTTTGTGTGTGTGTTGAGGGTTGGGGAGCATTAACCCTTGACTCGCGGCCCACTGAATCTCTCTACGGCTTTGAGTGAGTCCTTCCAGATTCTCATACTGCCCTTCTTCAGTTGTTCGGAATACTTGGAAGCCCAGCACCGCGACATCATCGAGCACATGATCCTTCCATCTTGCCTCGGGAATCCGGGTGTTTTATAGGTCTACCTAACAGCCTGTCTTTTCCTGCTGTAACCGTACCATTGGTCATGGCTTCATGGACACGGCAAAATCAAACCATCACATGAGAATCTTTCTCTGAATAATCCAAATTATGGCTACATTCAGAAGCCCGTATTCTCTAACATGATGCTTTACAGGGACTATGAAATCCTGTCCCACTGCAGCAATGGAGATAGTACTGGAGTTCCCACCCCTCCATGTTGGAGTGGAAACTTCAGCCGAAATGGCATTATTAGGAGCGGGGTAAAAAGGAGTGGAAGGGCAATTAAGAGAGACTCAGCCTCTGTGACTACGTCTGACCACTGCCTGGATATGCCAAGCGATAGAATCCATCCAAAATACTGTTTTAGGAGGGAATTCGAAACTATATTAGGGACAATGAAAGAATGCTGCGAATCAGCAGGAATTCCCAATAGTCACACAATCAAGTGGTTTACTGATGGCTCTAGGCTAGGAAGTACCAAACCAAGAACAGGCCTTGGCGTCTTTGGTCCTAGGGTTAAATATCTGGAGTCTCTTAGGGAGACAACTATAGTCTTGCAGATTCTGCAATGAAGGTGCGGAGGACCTGCGATGCGATGCGATGCGATGCAATCGCACGAAGAAGAGCAGCATGCTCGGAAAGCTTGCAGTTACATGTAAAAGACCTGCCACTTCTGAATCCCCTCAAGATTCTGGCTCTCCTGAGGGAGATAGGCCTCGAGAAAGTGATGTAGATACTTTGTTGTAGGGGGCACAATAGGCCAATAGGCTTAAGTGCACACAGGTAACACCTGTACCCCAATTTAAAAAAAAATAATAAAAAAACGGTCCGAGTTTACTCGAACATGCTTTCCAATTTATCAATTAGTAGAGAGAAAATGATTAATTTCATGGTAAATAATTCTCCTATGGTTAAATTTTGGATATCACTGGATCCACCTGTCGTCACTGAAGGTGACATAAATTCTAGATAGGTCAGACCAACACATTACCACACAGCAATAATAGCAGGACACGCAATGCATTTGAGCGTGAATTTGCTTTCATTTTTTCAAAAAAAAATTTTTGCACAAAACCCAATAGTTTTTTGGGAAAGCAAACTGTCCGGTTTTGTTACTCAATTTAACACCTAAAACATGCCTGAAATTAGAAATCATCGGTTATTTTTTAGTCATTTTTCATTGAAATTTAGTTATTTTTATTTTTTTACCCCCAGAAGCAAACTATCAAGGGGCAAGCCACCCCCGAATTTTATCAACATTAATAACGACTACAATATATTTGAATTTAAAAGAAATAGTTGGAGCAGTTTTTGAGAAATATTTTTTTAGACATTTTTTTGGAGTTTTTTGAGAATAAACCCCCCCCCCCCCCCGCCAAATTGAGTTAGCCCAAAATAAAAATAAAAATTCCCGAGGTATGATTTTTATAAATCTGCATGCCAAATTTCATTTAAATCCACCGAATAGTTTGTCTGGAAATCGATGAAGAGGCAGACAGAGCGACCGAGCGACAGACAGACAGACAGACAGACAGACATTTCGTAAAAACTACTTTTTTGGGTTCCTGGTACCTCAAAACGTGTAAATCCGTTGAAATTTCGGAATCGAAAATTTCGACCATCACAAAGCTTTCCTTATACTACGTATAAATTGGAAAGCAAAAAAGTCTACCTACACCTAAGTCCTATCAAATTTGCTTATGCGCGCTTCCAGAATCCATTCAACGCACACTACTTTAACCATTATAGCCTACTTTCTTTCATTTGTTCAGAATCCATCTAAGTTGCTTAAAATCTTGGCAGTTGCCCCCGTAACCTACATCCCCCATAAAATAGCCATCCTTCTTCTAGACTTGACATGAACTAATCTATCATGCTCAGCCTTTTTATGCGGCCAAAAACCATTAGTTATCCTTCTCAAGAGCACAAAAGTGTCGCGCGCTCAATACGGATTTCGGCTTGCTTTCATGATTTTCTTACATCTATACGGCCTGGATGTTTAATTACTGACGGTGCTGCAATTTTTGTTTCGCACAAAAGAAAATTGTGTAGCCTACTCTACTGCAGTCTACATGGTAACTGTTCAAAGTAAGCCTCCGTTAGCTACAACTATATATGGCTTAGACGCCAATTACACCGACGTCAATAGTAATAGTAATGGTGATATTGACGTGGTAGCAGACATTTTTAGATTGTCTTTAATGTCTGCTACCACGTCAATCACGTCGATATCACCATTACCATCGCTATTGACGTCGGTGTAATTGGCACCTTAGGCCTTAGTCCAAGTGTCCGGCACCATCGTATGTCGCTGTCGCTACAAGGAAAGAGTAGACGAGGAATTAAAGATCTCGAAACACTGAGTTGGTATACAAGGATTGGAATTAGCAAAATGTTCCATAATATTTAATTAATGGACCGACAGTAATTATTGGTTTCTTGGGCATTATTTTAACGGACTTTCGGCCCTTCGAAACATAATTATTTGAAAATTTCAATCTATCCGTTTTCTGAAGAATAGAAAGAAGAAAGAAAAAAGAAAATTGTCTTTATTTTCCATACGGGTCAATCGGCCCACTTTTACAATTAACCCATAATACGGTATTATAAAATAATAATAATCATAAAAATAAAGATGTATGTACGGAGTACATTCCTTCTACATTCGCTCCTCATTCATATACCGTTTCATGAGAAAACTGTGACAAGCCACCCTGAAACTCCCCAAAATTTTATCATTTCTGGTGAGATCAGGCAATGAGTTGAAAAGCCTCGCCGCCTGCACAGCAAACGAAGCACCCTGCGCTTGCGACCTATGGATGGGCGTAGATAGTTTGTTTTTTACCCTAGTATTTATGTTGTGGTATGTCGCTAAGAACTTGAAATATTGTGTTAAATAGAGGGGTAATAATTGAAGCCTACATTGAAAAGAAATTCACGGGACAGCATTATAACTAGGTCTACGTGTTCCATAGAAAGGTGCTACACATCGGTGGTTAGTGTAAATTCTGCTTTACTTTCGGGATCTAAAATTTAGTTCACTTTTTCGCACGGCTGTATACCGGATTTTGGTTTTAGGAGGATTACTGATAAACTCAGGAAGAGTAGGTACTCTACCCACCTGTGGCTCAAAAGTGCGGTGTTTTTTTTATAATGCGGGTAGCCTTCATCGCACAGTGCGTTCTGCGATAGTAACTTTCCCTCAATCTCAATTATGGCCATAGGCCTATTATAGACGGAATACTGACAGAGGCGCCCTTGCCACACAGAACTAAATTTCCCCAGGTAATTTGTCCCTTGCAATTTAAATTTTGGAGAACAAAAAAAGTTGTTCTGTTTTTTTTTTCCCCGTAGACAAATAGCCCAGGGTAGATGAAAAATTGTGGGGAAAAAACGTCAAATTATAGCAGAATGAAACACATTGGAAATGGAATATAATGTGTCAGAAATTAAAAGAAAAATAAATTAAGGGCGAGTTCGGGAAGTAGGTAGGGGTGGGTTTTTAAGGGTGAAATACGGTACATCTTCATTTCCGGCAAAACTACAAGCCCTATGGAAAAACGTCAAATAGAAAAAAGGTAGGTAATAAGAATATATACAACTGGTTATGGTAGAATTAGGTCAGGTTTAGGTTAGGGACCAACCAAGGAAGACGTCAAGCAAGATATGAGATGTGGAACCTGCACTTGGCACTCAACAGAATCGTCCAGGACAAAGATGAATACAGGAGATTTGCGTCGTGGAAATCATGTGACCAAGTTGTGGGGTTGCAAGATAAAGAAAAGAAAATAGTGGCAAATGTTTTTTGCTTTTTGCTGCTTCATTGCATGCGCTGTGGAAGGCCATCTATAGCTGGCCTGGTGGCCAAAGGTCAACAGTCAATTTGTCTGCTGCCACGCAGAACCATATTGCGGTAATCCATTGGAGAAGAGAGTCTGTAAGATTTCTGTCTTAATATAAATCCTGCGATCCAAATGGAAAACATATAAAGTCGGGATGAATGGTTAATGGAAAACCACAAGAGTAAATTGAGGGATAAAACTGACGAAAAGTTGGCAGCCGGCAACATAAAAATATCTCAATAGCTCAGACTGGCGGAAAAAAAAACACGAACGAGGCGGAGAAAGCAGAGAAAAAGTAAATAACTTTTACCCCTCAGATGCCTTATACTCACCACCAGTTAATGCACATACCCTGTTTTTCAATTTCAAAAACATCTCACGGAAAAATAAATTTTTCCTCCCTACATTGTTTCTTTGCCTTGGGCTTCCTTCCGCAAAGTTTAGATAAAAGACTAGGAAAATAATGTGGAACGTTTAGCAATAAAGCTCTCGTAAGCCCATGATGACTTTTTGCAGCCTTCGAAGGGTTCTGCATGTCTAGCACGGGATGAAAACACTTATCCAGGAATAAAACTAAATTATTCGAAATATACCAGAATGAATGTAAATTTAATTGCGGGAATAAATTAACAGAGATTAATTGCTATTCATTGTTCCATGTGTTTAACTATCTCTTTTCTGTGCTTTAGTGGCACCGTACTGCTAAGCAAAATACCATTTCCCCTGCTATAGACGGTATTATTTTTACAGAGATTAATATTTATTGTACCATGTGCTTAACTATATATTATCTTTACTGTGCTCAATTGGCACCAATATGACTATAAGCAAAATGACATTTTGTCTGCTTTGGACCGTATTATTTTCACAGAGTATAATATTTATTGTTCCATGTGCTTAGCTATTGTATCTCTTTTCTGTGGTTTATAGTGGCACCAACACGCGACTAAGCAAAATGGCATTTCCTCTGCTTTAGACGGTACTATTTTTACAAAGATTAATATTTATTGTACCATGTGCTTAACTACATATATTATCTTTTCTGTGCTCAATTGGCCCCAGTATGACTACAAGCAAAATGACATTTTGTCTGCTTTGGCCCGTATTATTTTTACAAAGATTAATATTTATTGTTCCGTGTGCTTAGCTATTGTATCTCTTTTCTGTGGTTTATAGTGGCACCATCACGACTAAGCAAAATGGCATTTCCTCTGCTTTGGACCGTAGTATTTTTACAAAGATTAATATTTATTGTACCATGTGCTTAACTATTGTATCTCTTTTCTCTGGTTTATAGTGGCACCAACACGACTAGGCAAAATGGCATTTCCTCTGCATTGGACTGCATTATTTTTACAGAGATTAATTGCTATTTATTGTTCCATGTGTTTAACAATCTCCTTTCTGAGTTTTAGTGGCTCGAAAATGCTGAGCGAAAATGTCATTTCCTCTGTTTTGGACCGAATAATTAATTATTTTTACAGACTAATAGGCCTACGCCTATTCATTGTTCCATGTGCATAACTATCTCTTTCCTGTGCTCTATTGGCAGCAATATGACAAAGCAAAATGACATTTTGTCTGCTTTGAACCGTATTATTTTTATTATCGTATTTGAATGGTTTAAATCAGGGGTTCCCAAACTTTTTTGTCCGTGGACCACTAGATTAGGCGGGGTTTCCACCGACCTCCCATTCCAGAATGCAAATGACATTGACGGAAATTTTGGTTATAGTTATAGTTAAAATTGATCAATGATCAAGTACATTTTATCAGATTTCTATAATAAGAAAAATTCAAATTTCCGTCAATGTCACTTGCATTCTGCAATAAGAGGTCGGTGGAAACCCCGCCTTAGTCTTGAATGTCTGCTACCACGTCAACGTATGTGCATTCTGCAATGAGAGGTTGGTGGAAACCCCGCCTTAGTTTATGATTTTCTGTGGACCCCCATGGCTTTGATAGGAAAATCCTTAAATTCTAGGACCAAAATTATTTAGCTTGTGCCTGGTATTGGGCGGATTTTGTAGTTCAGTGCCAGGACTTACTGTATTTTATTTTAAATTTCCAATAACTCAGTTGTTTTATTTTCTTATTTCTTACTTTGATCCATAGACAACAGTATGGAAGCCCCTGGTAATTCCCGGGTAAGTTTTTTTTTCATGGGAGGCCTGCTGATTTATTTGAAAATGTAATAAACAGTCGTGACTGCTGACAATGATAGAAGCAACAGATGAGGACGTTGAAATTTTTGATGTGGCTGGGGATTTTGAGGTTACTGCTGTACGTTTACCACAAAATATACACTACAGCCCTGATTAGACTAACGAATCCCCCCCCCCCACAACACAATACCGCACAAGTGCAAACAAGGCGTACACAAGGGGTGGTATGGGTTGGCACATACCACCCTAAATTCGTTTCTCCCCTCAAGGACAAGCTTTAATAAAGCTTCCTGCTACTACGATACCCTACTTTATAATTTGTTGTATTTAATAAATAATGAAATGTGAATGTAAAGACAAGTGCTGCGCATATCTTGGAGAGATAATGTCCCTAATGCTGAGGTGCTAGTTCGAATGGATAGAGAAGCCGAGTTGCTGCTGACCGTTGAGAAACGGAAACTAGCTTACTTCGGCTTTGTGCTGAGAAACCAAAAATATCGCTTTATGCATGTAATAATCCCTACAATCGAAAAAACGTCGGCGTCGGGAGAATTGTCCTTGTGTACCTGACCTTAATGGTACCTCCCCGTTGTGAAGAATAGATTTTGTATAAAATATACAGATGTGCGTGGGACTTGTCTCTTAATTAATTAGGGATTGACCCATATCCATATTTAGCCCATGTAGGAGCCCAGACAACTATACAAGTCGTCCGTTGAAGTTTATTCAGTGCGATGGCACAAATATAAAACGAAATCCAAGGAAGAAAATGGCGACCTACGCTAATTAAATTTAATTAACTTAATTTATTTAGAAAGCTTGAAATGTTTTAATCTGAAAATATATAGCTGCAGAGGGGAAACTTCGTTAAATTTACCAATTGGGAGAAACCGGGGTTGTGAGAATCTAAGGAAAATATTTGGAAAAGTCATAAGGAAAGGTGTACTTACCTAGAAAATTAATTTCTTCCATCCTTCTTGTGATCCTGTTTTTCTCGTCAACCTACACTCTTTTATGAAAGAAAGAAAGGAAAGAAATTGTCTTTTCCATACGCGGGCGAATTTACTAATTGTATTTCGGATTTTCCCTTTCACCACTGGCGGTTTAAAGGGGGGGGGGCGCATGGGGGCCCTTGACAGTTCACAGGTGCATTTTAGTATACTCCTTTTTGAAAAAATAAAGTGAAAAGTGTTTGGAAGTGAAACAAATTAAAAAGTCGGGTCGGGTCTGATCTCTTGTCAATGCCCCCCCCCCCACACCTTTGAAAATTTTGAAAAATAAATCTTGATTACGTCACTACGGGCAGATATTTCAAAATGTTTATAATGCAGAGAATGAGCGAGTCGAACCGAAATTAGAGGATACATGGAAAAAAACTGGGCTTGGCGGGATTCGAACCCACGATCTACGCCTAACCGGGGCGTCGTCTTAACCGCTGGACCACAAGACCCGAAAAGTCCAGTAAATGCCAAATCCTCTACTTATGCTCTAATTGACATGTTCCGTGTTGCTAGACAGGTTAGCTCAACTACACAACTACAACAGATCTGTGCGGGAGTTTACTTAATTGCATAAAGGCAATGCTTTATTCAATATATTGTAGTATTATAACGCCCCGGTTAGGGGTAGAACTTGGGTTCGAGTCCCGCCAAGCCCAGTTTTTTTCCATATCCTCTAATTTCGGTTATAACGAGGTGGTTACCTCTTTAACCAAAGTTAATTTAATGTCAGTGTTATATATACCTTATAATACTACAATATAATGAGCGAGTCCATTAGACGAAATTAATTAATTCCTCTTTCCACAACCCCGAAATCAAAATAGAATAGGCCTAAACCTATTTGTTATCGATTAAATTATAACGTCATACAATACATTGGCTTACTAAATGGAGGGGGGGGGGCAAATACCCCTCTGCTCCTCCCTTGTATCCGTCTTTGCAGTATGGTGTATCAGACACTGTATCGTATTCTACACTTCTACAGCGTCTGTATATATAGTTGGCATATATAATGTAGGTATATGACTAACCAGTAGACCCGGCAGACTTAGTTGATGGCCTAGCAGGGTAATTTCCGTGGCCTCCGCTACATTTTCCATTGGGTATACAATACTTCCCCATTGGTGCCCGTTTAAATTTTCCTCGACACCCTTTCTCCGTTCGTTGCCTTCGTTACATTTTTAATCTTTCTACATAGTACCACTACAGATGTCGACCGCAGATGTTGACGAAACGTTTGATAGTTCACTTTCAGTTCGCACATGGCCCATCAGCCCGGATTCAACTGACTCATCATTAGACTGTATAATGGTGTAATGGTTTACTATTGTAAATATAGAATAGGCTAATAACTCGGTTTGTTCTTGTAAAGACTACGGTAACTCAAACCCATGCCTACAGTATATGTATATTGCATCTGCTTGTACTCCTAGGTTACGAGCGTTACTAACTATAAAATTTTCAGCTCTCAAGTAATATAAAGGTACCATTTTAATTACTATAAGTACGGTACGGTATTATGCGTTCTACAGAATAGGAATTTCAAATCTACTTTAAGTTCGAAGTCTGATGAAGTTTGAACCTCCATCCCTTTTTAATAACGGAATTAAAAAGTTTTCTACCCCCCCCCCCCCCCCCGTCTCCATCCTCGCCCGGATTCCCACCTGTTGGGCCACCATCATTTAGGGACTGTCAATATCGACAACCAATATTTGTCCATGTTCGTCCCAGCGATGCCACGGACTATGAAAATCAAATTATCACGTTCTCCATTGATTAATTATGCTTTCCCAGTACCTACACGGTTTTATTTTTTTTATTTTCTCCAATTTATTATTATTATAAATTATTATAATTATTAAATGGGGCTTACATGCAGTATTCCGGTGCATTATTATTGTTATACTATTGTATCGTATTATTTCTAATAAATGCTCCCAGTACTGAGTACCGGCTGGGAAAAAAATTATTACCGTATTATTATTATTATTATTATTATTATTATTATTATTATGTTATAAAGTTTCAATGAATGATACGAGATGAATAGTTCGTAATTTCCTTTCGAAAAAATTACAATTGAATGAATGAATGAATATATTTTAGTACGATACAATGAGACAATATACAATATAACAACAATTTATAAAAATCACGCCACTGGGCAAATGCCCGAGTGTGGCCTACATCCGTTAACACAACGAAATAATCAGTAAAAGTTTGCTAGCTAGGCTACAATAATATAGGTATACTCATGTTTAATTTTGTTTTTCGCACGTATGTAGTTAAAGTTTTCCCTGAGTTTTTTTTGCCGCTGAAGGTTGTTTATATATTTACTTCATAGCTACCTTACTATATGGTACTATACTACAATACTATATATACTAAACAGCTGGCCAAAGATTAGTTATTAGTTTTTCTGTCCAGCAAGTTTTGAGTGATGTGAAAAAGATATGGAATGCCATGTCTATTATTAATGTAGTTTCAGTTTAATTAATGTTATGGAAAGTATACGGCTAATTTAATAATTAGTTACACTTTTTTCAGATGACGAATTTGGTGAGAAAACTGTTTCAGTTCTTCTTGATGGAGATGAGTCCGACATGGTCTTCATCGACCATCCAGCTTCGGAAATGTCGGTGAGTGTGCCATTGACCTAGTACAAATGTCAAACATATAAGACTTTAGACATAAGAAATTGGTTAAGTCATCGCTTGTTATAATGGTACACATATGCCTCAACATGTCCGTTGTTGCTTATCACCGGCTTGGGTTGAATTAGAGGCCGTGAAACAATTAATATAGCAATAATAAAAATTATTGGTGGCTACAAAAGAGATCAAAATGAGCCGAAAATTCAAAAACTAATAATTTGATCCGTGGCTATATTTTTGGTTATTTTGTTATTTTCATACTGTATTGATATATAGGCCTAGGTATTATATTATAATTTATTAATTTTAATTTTCCCCACATTTTGCGCTCTTTTGTTTAAAACAATTGAATCCATTACGGGGTTTATTGAGAATAATTTAATCATAATTCCAGTGCTAACTTATAAGTTACAGATAATCTGTAAACGGCATAGTAGGTACGGTACGGCTGCTGGTGCGGATTCAGAAATTTCCTGGGAGAAGTTGGCTCAATCCGCAGCTGTTGATGCGCAGTTATACCGGAAGTTACCTATAACCATCACCTCATACTCAACCCCATGTTCTCGGCAATAGCACGGTCGTTATCTCCCCATACAAATTATTAATTGCATAAACCTTGATACACAACTTTATACATATATAACGGTAGTCTAAATCAATGATCCCTGCAACAATCAGCAATTACTTTACCCACATTGTCAAACACAAACCATATCAAACTGTTTTAGACGGTCCCTGGGCAACTTCGTTGTCCGGTGCGCTCCTGATAGCACTTTACCCAACTGCGCTCCTGATAGCAGTTTGCCCAACTGCGCTCCTGATAGCAGTTTGCCCAACTGCGCTCCTGATAGCAGTTTGCCCAACCATCATCACCTCCACCACTCATCTCAAACTCCCACCTAACTGCGCAAATGTTCGCGCCATTAAAAAGTTACAAGCAACCGAAAACGTCAACATATGGGGGTCTGGGGTCTTGAAATTACAGATGAGAGGTTTTTTAGCATTTCGCATTTATATTTCAGCTCCTGTGCAGTCCCGGATTAACCCATGGGCACTTGGGGCACCCAACAAACAAGATTTTTTGTTTAATAATTTTTATTTATAAAAAAATAAGTTTGCACCCACGGCCCCCACATATCTTGCGCCCACGGTCCCCATATATCTTGTGCCCACGGCCCCCACAGGGTTTAATCCGGCACTGCTGCCACGTGCTGTTCTCCCCACCCATACTGCGTCAAAAATAATGTCGAGTGTTATTGGCAACTGCGTTGACCTCTGTAGCAAAATTAAAAACCTTTCTAGGAAAACCAATGCGCTGTTGGGAGCTATTGGGAGCGGCAGTAAACAACCTAGGACAGGACCTTCCCTTTAATTGAAACTTTGAGCTACGCCCATAAACTCCTTTGGCAATTTATTGGTAGGTAGGCCTACATGCACGTTAAGCCGGCTTGATTCTTGGAGAAATCTTATTGTATACGGTACAATGTGTGGATATTTTTAATTTTTAGTTACTAAGGTTCAGACTTTAATTAGAAAATCCTAATAATTCATATTTTAATGAAGACCATGAGATAATCCTAATTTAAATTGTTGTGGGGCTATCTTTTCCAACGTTTATATTGTAGTTCGTATATACCCTATACGGCTATGAACTTTCATATCATTGGATAGGATTGGTAGCGGAGAATCCGCAGTGGGGTTAAGGTTTAAAAAAACAGTTCTCTGTATAGCTACGGTATTTATACTGCATCGCTCTGCTTCATGTGAAACTACGCATGTCATACATCACGATAAACTGGGGCGTACTGTGCAAGCATTACGCGAACATCGGTCATTTTACAAATGCTATCGTACTCGTATAACTTATGCCATGCCATGTGAGCTTTCGTAATATATCATTAACATCCTGAAGATATAGTGTAACTGTTACCTTGTTCTTCACAATGTACAGTATGTCTCAGTAAATTCAACGTGATTTTTCTGCTGTTATGCTTGATATCAACCATTCCCTTTCCCCGTATTTTAGGTTTTCATCTCGTTTCTTCACCAAATCATGGATCCTATGGGAAAACATTTTTGTTTCAGGTGGAAAACTGCCTTTCTACATACGAGCCGCATGCGTGCGTCGTCGTGTACTCCATCGTGGACCGAGGCACATTCCACGTGGCAGAAGACATCCTCAACTACCTTTGGCGGGAAAACTACACGCGTGAGAAGTCCGTGATTCTCGTCGGGAACAAAGCTGACCTGGCGAGGTCAAGGGTTATCCAAACACAAGGTATGCCCTCCCCAGATATTCTGCTAGCAGTATGCATCATCACGTACACTCCCCAATTGTCTTTGCATTTTCGCATTGCCTAGCTGCTTGGGGATTACTCCGATTACTATGATTGTTATGGAAAGACTATATATAGGCCTAAGCACATAAGGCGCAAATTCCACCGACCTCGATAGTGATTGTGATACTGATATTGACGTGGTAGCAGACATTTATAGACTGTCTTTAATGTCTGCTACCACGTCAATATCAGTATCAGTATCGAGGTCGATGGAATTTGCGCCTTACCTAGGCCTACGTATTTACATGTCACACTCATCTACAGGCCACATTTTGCCGTAATTTCATATAGGATTTTTAATAGGTGTTTCAACAGATTTTTAACCAGCTTTAAAGCTTCTATGGTCATATGGACAGTTTGATACTGACACCAAAATTTAACCATATCATTTTTTTTAATAGAGGGAAAATCAGCAGCCGCTTCCCGGGACTGTAAATTCATCGAGACTTCGTCAGGCATACAGCACAACGTGGACGAACTACTCGTGGGTATCCTGAAGCAAAGCAGACTACGGGAGACGCGCGATAAGAAGAAGCGGCGTGGACGGCTGCACGGGTCGCGCACGTCGCTCAGTCTGAACGTGGCGCGCGAACTGCTCCAGAAGATCTGTCTAAACGACTCCAAGTCGAAGAGCTGCGAGAATTTACATGTGTTGTAGTGGCCGGGACTGGGGGCGTGGTTCCTCACCCTCTGTTGTCCCTTGTTTTACCTGACACCCATACGCCCCGTAATGGTATAGGTAGCTAACTTATACTTGAAATTGTGACATATCCTATTGCGTAGACTATATTATATTCTCTAAGTTATTAGTTACATCCAGCATACCTGATTTCCTACATTGTTTTAGTTATGCAGCTTTCCCCCACTTTTTATGCTCTGGAGAACTGTCGGCGACAATTTAAAAAAAAAATCTAATTTTCATTGTCTTCAAACCCCAAAGTAATTCGTGACGATATAACCAATTCGTGTTGCATAGACAGTGCGTTTAGGATATTTGTTTAAACTCCATCTTGATCTCGTGCCATTTTTGTGCTAAAATTATATGTTTTTTAAGTACCGTAATCACCTTCTCCCAATAACTCTCTTGATTCTTATTAGACTACATCGAACACATTACCTATCATTATAATTGCATATGATTTAATTATAATGAATATCCATTGAGATGTAGATACCGGTACGCATCCAATTTTGCCCACTTCCCAAAACACTCTTTAATTTTACAAAAGCGACTTTGTGTATAATGGTGTTTAGTCCACCTTTCCATCTATGCCATGGCAAATTTTATGAGCCAATGTTGTTATTGTACCTATACAAATTAAAAATTATGTCCATAGCCTATACTATAATAATGTGGCCAACAATGCAGCATGCCTATAATATAGTTTTTCTAAGACTTCTTACTGTTAACTTATGTAGCAGCTGTTATTATTAGCTTATTATACGATACAGCCTATATTTTCCTTGCTGACTGAATAGGCCTACTATTACTATATACTGTAGCCTAGGCCTAAATTATTAATAAAAAAAAATATTACTGTTGCTTCTAATATATCGTTGTTTTACTGTGTAGTAGCCAACATAAATTGATAAGTCTAGGTATGGTTAAGTAGTAATGGAGCAGGTAAATTTTACCTGAAATCAGGTCAATATCAATTCGAGTAAAAAATTGGTTAATCTGAACATTCTTGTATACTTGTATTACTAATGTATGTATGCAACCGTGTTCGAAAATGAAAATCATCTACTTTCTCTGTGTTGGTCTGCATATGCAAGGCTGGTTTACAAAAAAAGTCATTCATGCCTATGTATTCTGAATCTTTAATAGGGTATGATGTACTTATTGTGAAAATAAAATATTTTAACAAGTTTCAAAATGGCTTTTGGTTGTAAAACGAATATAATGAATAAGTGATATTTCCTCCAATGTTTTCGTACTTTTTGTTTTATATTAACCCTTCTTCTTCAGCCAACGCCCGTCCTCAGCTAGTGGGCCATTTGACGCAGTGCCGCATTGTAAAGCAGGGCCATTCCCCCCTATGTCGTAGTTCGGTTTTCTACATGGACATCGGATGGAGAAAGCCCATTACATTTATATTGTGTTGGCAGCATATTTTCAATGCCTTTTACAAACGAACCGTATACCGAGTGGCTTACTACAGTAGTGTAAGCCAGTAGGCGTACCGCGTATTCAAGATTAACTGACAAGCGAAATACTCCATAGCCTAACAATAATACACAATTTACAGTCATGAAAGTTATTGAGAAAGAGTTTTTACGAATATTTCGAACAGTAGGTATATTCAGAGTCAAAGACAAGAAGTGCGGGTACCAACATTCTTTGATATAATACTATGACATCTGCTTTACAAACAAAATAGTGATTGACTGGACAATTAGATTGAATAAGAGAAAATTGACTAAGTTAATAAACAAAAACCAAAACTAACTTTAAAACTTTTGTCTTTTGACTTTCTTTTTGGAAAATTCTGATACTATTTCGCCGAGGTTAATATTTTGCGCCTAGTCAGGTTCAATAGATATGGTTGCCTGTCTGTCTTGAGTCATACTTGACCTCAAGTAAGTTTTGATTAGCTTCAACTTGGAGAAGCTTCTTTCGCCTGAGGCCACAGAAACAGGCAGCGTCAGCAAGCAGAATGCGGAGAGCCACAAGCAAATTAGGGACAATTTCCTTTAAGTCAGATTTTAGAAGGAACATCTTTGGGTGTTGATTCTTCCGAAACATGCCTTGATATTGCTTGTAGTTCCCTGTCTCTGACAAAATAGCTAGTACTGTTAAAAGAATTATAAGGTATTAATTTTTTTTCTTCACTCTTCATTTTAAGCTGTTAAAAAAAAAAAACTTTTCCTTCAAACATAAGTAGAGGATTTGGCATTTACTGGACTTGTCGGGGCTTGTGGTCCAGCGGTTAAGACGACGGTTAGGCGTAGATCGTGGGTTCGAATCCCGCCAAGCCAATTTTTTTCCACATCCTCTAATTTCGGTTATTGTGTTTTTATTTCCGATGAAATCTTTTTCCGAAGAGCGCCGCTCCGCTCGAAGCTCGGCGCCCTAGGCAGTCGCTTAGTTGGCCTATAGACACGGGCCGGCCCTGCTCATTGCACACTCGAATATTCGCCCAATAAATATTGTTCGAAGAAAAAAAGACAGGGGAAATAACAAATAACGGAGTTCAACGCATAATAGTTCGCTATTATGAAAGCATTATATTTTCGTTACGTCACATATAGTCGTCATATGATTATTAAAATGTCTGTCACATAAATATTTGTTTACAAATAATTAATATTACATTTAAAATATTGCAATCTTAAAAAACAATGGTTCAAGCATAATAAATAAAAATATATAATCATTTGAGAAAAACAACGTCCCTATGGGATGTAAATTCACAGCTAACACTAAGCTACCAACTAAAAAAATTTCGGCAAGTATACGGACCGACAAATATTTTGCAAACGTACTGATTAATTCAAATTATGAAAAAAAACTTAATAATAATAATAATTAGAAAAAACTTAAGAGGGTATTTAAACTAGCTCCTACAATGCAGTCAATCAGGACTAAATATTACCAGGAAAGTTAGTTCCTTAGGCCTATGTTTTTGAGGTGATGAATCCAAACCTGGCATTTCAACCAAAATTTTGTGATAGATCATTGCCAAAAATAAGAAAAATTTCATTTTTCCGAGTCCTCTGGCTGTAAGTTGTCCAGCGTTAACTTTCTATAAAACATACTCTATTCCTAATTACTTAAAAAAAATATATATATAAATCTGCCAGTTTCATGTTTATGGATTCGTTCTCAAAACAATAATTTGAACGTCATTCGCCATATTCCTTTTGCTTCTCTAGTGAAATGATAATCAGTTTTTGGTTGGTTTACAAATTTATCCATCGCGTCGTTTGAAAAGTATCCGTCAGGAATACTGGACGGCACCACCATGTTCCAATGAATGGCGGTAATGTGCAGTGTTCCTTGCCGAGACTTTTCAAGCGATGATGGGAACCCCCCTTATGCTTCTGAACAACAAAATAATGGAATGTACAGAAAACGACCGATTGTGAGTCCTAGAATCAGTCCTCGTATATAACCGTCCAGCTGATATGGGCCAAATTGCACATACGGGGGTTTCTTAGTGACATATAGGGGAGATATCACATTATTACCTTATTCCAGTTCGGAGGAAAATGAAAAAAAGTGGAGTTACTGTAATAAAGGGGATTGCCTTAGTTAGAGTAGTTAGAGGGAAAAATAACTGCGACAAAAAAAAAGTTAGTAATATTCGGAAGAAATCACATTATTCCCTTGTTCCATTTCGAGGGGAAATAACCAGGGGAAATTAAAAATGAAGTTAAGATCGTAGGGGAGAAATCAAATACCTTATTCCTCCAGTTCGGGGAAAAATAACCTGAAAACATTAAAAAAATTATAAAAATGAAGTTACGACTATTGCAGGGAAGAAATCACAATATTACCATATTCGGGGGAAATTAAAAAAAAAATCTACAAATGTTTTATTTTAAAAATACCTAATGCGATTTTGATTATATTAAGAAGCTAATCTTAGCAATAAACAATAACAATCTAATGGCGGTTTCCTTCACCGATTAAAAAGTCTCGGTGAGGAATACTGCACGGCAGATGGCGGTGCCTCTCCGTATTCCATGCCGATACTTTGCAAGCGATGGTGGGACCACTGTATCAAAAATATACTTAATTTTTACAGAAAAAATTGTTAAAGTCAAAACATGAAAAGTTATAGGCTAACTGTATCTAACGTGGCATTGAAATGGGTGAAACTACAAAAATAACTAAAAGCTCTGTGATTTTACCCTCATCATGTAGTACACGGCGGCTGACCGGGAGATAAGGTAGTGTTTTTTAAATTCCACTATCTCGGAGTTCAGCGGGAGCTACAAAATAATACAAAAACTTCATTCACTGAAAAGGTAATACTTGGCGGAGGCAGCCTAACTGCGCCATATTTCAACTGGCGCAGTAGGTCAAGCAGAATGAAACTTTAAAGCTTTAAAGCAGTAATTGTAAATGTAATTCTATGGACTTTAACTTAGATTAGTATACTGTTTTTAAAAAACCACAGGAAAATAAATTTTTTGCTATGTTCAGTCACGAAACATGAGGAAAAATGCCAGATTCAAACTCCCAAAAACATAAGAAACCGAAATAAAATCGAGACATCAACAAACATTTTTTCACAAATTGAGTGGATTAGGTATTCCAGACCTGATAAACTGATAAAATAAAATTTTAGTATTAACACAGAAAATACGACTAGTAGCAAATACAATAGAAAATTTATAAAAAATGGAAGAATATTAAAATAAGGTACTAAAAAAAATAAATAAGGCCTAAACGCTGAGATGTTTAAAAATTGAAAAAATGAAAAGTCATCCAAACTTATTCTTGAAACTTAACAAAAATTACGTAGAAATGCAAATTATTTTCGTCCGCTTTGTGCCACATCAGGCGACTATGGAGTGGATACCCTGTAGGCCGAGACCTAAAACAAATAAAAAATTGGGTTTTAGTAAGGTGAAAAGATGTGAGAGGCTGAAGCCAAGTGGTTCGGAATACACTATAATCAGGAGGCACTACTTTCTACTTATAGTGTATCAATTGATGATGGGGTACCTTCTTCTTCTTCTTCAAGTCACAGCCGGATGGCTGGTTAGCAGCACCATGTGACTTCGATGCCTCGAATTATACATGGTTGCTGGTTCTTGGGGTTCTTACAGAGTGGAGCCGGGATGTAAGCTGGTAGCTGGGATGGTAGCTTACTCGCTTAGTCGATGAGTACCTGGCCGGAATGAGGGGTGTTCGTGTTGGCACTGTTTTAATCGCCGGTTCCTTCCTTGCAGTTCTGTTTTGTAGATCAAGATGGATGGATTATTAGAAGAAACAATATTGATTGATAGTGCTGATACTAAGTGGTTTTTATTTTTTAGTAATGACCGTGAGTTTAGTATTCACCCTGTGAATATGGAAAGAGATCAAGAGAACTTCCAGTTCGTTCGCCACTTCGTCAACTTAGTTAATATATGTCTGTTGTGATCAGGATGCGCCTGATTCCATATAGGGATCCTATTAAATACTTCGGAAATGAGTTTTTCTATGTCCATTGTGAATATCCAAAAACTATAAGAAATCGTAAAACAGTAAGTGTATAAACACTGACAGACCGGGATTGTTGATTGTAGTAATAGCAGCAGTCACTTCGACATTGGAGGAGGAGGCCAACTGGGCATGCGTACGCCGCTCGACCAGCGCTTACAAGCTATGTAACAATCTAGGTAGCAATTTTAATTCCTTCCATCTAGGCTCCCTGCGCCCATCCTGGTAACCTGCTAGGCTCCGTTGTGAACGGGTACACTGCCTGCTGAGGCAACATTGTTACATAGCGGTAAGCGAGTAAGCTACCATCCCGGCTACCAGCGTGCATCCCGGCTCCACTCTGTAAGAACCCTTGGGATGCCACTTGGGCCTATAATGCGGTGGTTTCCCCTTGCCTTCCGCATCCTATGCCGTTGACCGTCACTTGTTGCCAGGATCCAGTTCGTCCGCCTTTAGGGAGCTTTTCGTCTCACATGGACAATGCCCTAACTCCACGGAGTTAGGCGGGGGGTCTTTGACCGAACCCCACTCGGTACCTGCCTGTGTTAGCCGTCATTGAATGTTGACGTTGCCCACCCCTCACCGTGAGGAGGTATAGATAGGTCAGGAGTTTGCTGAGGGTACCTGTTACCCTCATTCATGTCATACCAAGTTCAAACACGAAGGCTTTGCGCAATGTAAGTTCCATGGTGGAACCCATGCCCAAGCAAAAATTGTGCGATTGCAAGCGGTTAGGTTATGTATGAATTCAGAGTCCCTTGCCACCCTGAAGGGAGTACCTACTAACAAGTAGATAAAGAAGCAGAATGATTTTAGTTACGTATCAATAACAATATTGCATTAACAATTAACCAATGTCTTGATTGAAACCATTTTGGTGTACGGTTGAATGTTAAATGTAGCGAATGCGATAAGCAGCCTAAAATTCAGGGGAAAATGGAAAAAGTCCGGAAATACACACGGGATCTAGCGATTCATGGAATTCTTTGTACTTTATATTAATTGAGATCTTCTAATAAACGTGTTACTAAATATTCCAGACCACAGACGCTCTTAATGAGCAGTTGTGTACGGTTCCCAAATTTAGAGCTTTCTGCGCAGGTGTAGCTAACGCGGCAATTCCACCGGCGAATTTACTTCATTTGTGATTTTTTGTTTGTTTTGCTTTAAGGAGACTATTATGTAGATACTTAACTTATCTATTATACATTAAGTTATAATATGGTATCAGACATCATTAATAAGTCTCTACCATATTACAAATTAATGTATAATCAAGGCCGTAGCCAGGGGGGTCCAGGGGGTCCGGACCCCTCCCGAAATATTTGCACTGTACACTAGATAGCATGGAGTTTTAAATATATTGAGGTTACCTCACCTCATGTGACGTCAGATGGACCCCTCCCGAAAAAAAATTTCTGGCTACGGCCTTGTGTATAGTAGATAAGTTAAGTATCTACATAATAGTCTCCATAAAGCAAACTAAACAAAAAATCTCAAATCACAAATGATGTAAATTCGCCGGTGGGATTGCCGCCTAAGAAGCCCAACCCGGCGATACTTTTTTTGTATTACGCTCGGAAACAAATAGCAAATAGCTTTTTCAAGTTGGAGGCTCCGAAAAATTGACCGCCTATGATTAGCATAGGTATCTTACAATGAACAGCAATCAGTTTCACAATTTATCTATATTACTGGTAAGTTAGGTTGTTTAGCACTAATCCCGGGGATAATTCAGGATTACTTACACTGTTTGGTTCGTGTTACGCCTGCAGGTATCACAAAATACAGGTAACTTTTTATCAAAATAATTACCATTTTATCTAAAAAAAAAAATCTATGGGACGTATACTTACTAATTGGCTGAGTATTGATTAATTGATGATGTGATTGTCCCAGGAAGTCAAGACCCCACTGGAAAGAAACATTTAGAATTAGTCCTATAGGCCTATATTGAGTAGCATGTATTAGTATTAGCGAAAAACTCATTTTGTACTGAATACAAGTCACAAACCACCAGTAACGGAGGCAGCCCAGCAAAACAAAGAAAAAATGAAAAAGAGGTTTTAAGGTTAGGTATCCATATTAAGTTTATAGTCAGGCGTGTGTTTCCCAGTTCCATTTATAATTTGGCTTAGTTGGTCCGGGCCATCCACAGTTTCCAAAAATGTTTTTTTTTTTTCAGGAACAGTTGCCCATATTTTTTAAACTTTTAATAATTCATAAGCTTTTATTGAAGGGCCCAAGAAGTGCATCGGCTCACTTTGAGACAAAATTAGAGCTGAAAAATACCATATTTCCTACACAAGCAGCCAAATTATTTTTTATTAAACTCATACTAATTACACCGTGATAAATAAAACTATGCCAACTTTTCGAACGCATACGTTACTCATTAAAAAGTGCACATTGAGGCTGGAGCTACCGTCCTTACTGGCTGACAGGCCATTACACGCCATGCCGCCTAGTAAAGCAGTGCCATTTTTTCATCCTTTTCCATTCGTTAGCATCGCAGCCTAAGGCGGGGATTCCACCGACCGGCTAGGGCTAAATACAATAACGGTGACGTGGTAGGAGACATTCAAGACTTTTGCAGAATGCAAATGACATTGACGGAAATGTTTGTTTTCCTCTATGCCATAGTTAAAATTGATCAATGATCATACAGTAAAATCACAAACAAACAAACTAAAATTAAAAAATGGCGTCATGGGATATGTTAAGTACAAACATTTTAATAGATTTCTATAAAAAGAAAAATTCTAATTTGTAATGCGAGGTCGGTGGAAACCCAGCCTAAGTCTTGAATGTCTGCTACCACGTCACCGTTTTTGTATTTAGCCCTAGCCGGTCGGTGGAATCCCCGCTTTACATCTTTGTTTTCTAACAATTACACGCCATGCCGCCTAGTAAAGCAGTGCCATTTTTTCCTCCTTTTCCATTCGTTAGCATCGCAGCCTAAACAGAGATAACGTCGTAAACGATTTCTTTACATACCTCGGGTGGAATAATAGCAAGAGGTTGCGGGCCCGGGCCAAAGTAGCCTGTTGGCGACACAGGCGGACTTGGGTAGGACCAGATGTATACGGAGCCGTATGGACCGTACTGGGGGCCCCGCGGAGGCCCCATAGGCGGGGCCATGAGCTGTGTGTTGTGGGCGAAGGGGGAGTAGGGGCTGCCATATGGTGGTGATTGCCCAGGAACCATAGAACCGCCTAAAAGAAAAAGGTTACGGCTATTTATTAGTACCATCATGGGCCAAGTATAAAAACATTCGCGGCCGCAGTCCATGATGCTAGCGGATTTCCATTGCTGGAATAATGGTCGGAGCTGCTATATCTGGATCTCTACGACGCGTTTGGCAGATTATACATTTACTGGCTGCATAGCTTATGTGGCAGTTGGCTTAAGGTTTTTTTGCGTCTAAATTTCGCTGGGTAGACTAATTCTAGCAGCCCCAATAATATCAAGTGCCAACATTCATCAAGCAAGGTACTTAATACAACTGCCACCAATAAGCCAAGGCCAGCAACAGGACCGGCAGTTGCGTATTTTTCCTACCGGTAAAGGCAAGGTGAAATATCGAGTCTCAAATTTCAACCTTGCGTTATATTAATAGTTGACAACCAACTAGATTATTCGGGTGACAGGTTCCCTAAGCCTGCCGAAAACACATCTGTGACCAAAAGGAAGGTCACAATCAGGAGATCGTGAAAAGTAAGATTTTTTACCACAGTTGATAGCCATCATGAAATAAAACATCGGTCTACGGTACCAGCAATAAGTTACAAAATTACCGTACGCACGGAATGAGAAAATTGGTTATATTCCACAAGATATATAAATTTTTCAGAGCGGTTATATTATTAATTTTATGAATTTCATAAATCTAAGAAAAGACCCAGGAAAAGTTTGTTTCGACAGCAATAACCACGAAATTACATCAATACCAAATTCTCATTACTTTCCCGTCACAAAATCAAATCAGCGATGTGAAAGAGAAAGGGGGAGCGGGGGACGGAAATTTCTGTCTCAAAACTTTAAAAAGGAAAGAGACATTTTTTTTAATATTCCATACCAGAACTTTGCATTAAAACACAACCACGAAAGGCAAACTTTTAGTGAAGTGAACTTACCTTAGTGTATAAAGTAGAGTTAGCGACGAAACGTTTAAACGTCATTTTTTTGAAAGATCCCATTTTCCCTTATAAAAATATTACCACACACCATCACAAGATATAATAACCGCCTGGTAATTTTTAAAAGCTTTCCACAACAAGTTTTAAGTTAGTTTCAAAAAGTTCCAAAAGTTGGTTTTAAAAACTTGTTGCTTCTTGAGTTCAGTGTTATTTCATAAGAAGGTACAGGCTATTTTGACCTTCAAATGGGAAGGAATAATGGAAATTTATGAAGAACGACATATCTAGGCCCTTGAATCGTTGATATAATCTGTTACTTTTAGAACATTGTGGATCGTAGGAAGTCTGAAAACGTTATCTTAATCTACTGAAAGCACCTACTAAGGAAATGGAAAGAGTACCTAAATGATGCCAATAAACAATAAACAGGGCAAGTCAAATCACTTGTACCAAGCAGTTGTAAGGGGAAATTTCGATATCGGCATAAAAATGATACGAATGAGGGCGGTTTCCATCATGGCTTAAAGTCTTGATAAGGAACACTACACGGCACCGCCATGCGTTGGTAGATGGTGGTGCGTCCAGTGTTCCTCAACGATATTTTTCAAGCGATGCGATGGTGGGACTAGGCTAATTATTACTTCAAGTGCTTTTTATGGATGATACTACCCCATCGGTATTTCGGACATTCTTGGTATTGTTTCCGTATTCCATTTTTGGCAAACGTGATCTTGTCCTTGATGACAACCCACACCGAATACAAAGTACAAGTGACAATGGACAAGCTGAGACAGCTTGACTTCACCAAAGATATTAAATAGAATACATGGCGCCTAACCATAACCTTAGTAAGGCTGTTAACGGTGAATAAGGGGAAATGCGGGGAAATGTCGAAGGTGGTCAAATGAAATGTAAGTTTGTTGGGTTCCAGCATTAAAAAAATGGGGCAAATGGAGAGCAAATATACAATCCAGCAGGCAGGCTTGCCAACAGAACAAGGCGCGGTAAGATTCTGCGCACTTGACTCCTAAACTGAATAGTTTTGCATTGACTATAGTTTATTATAGCATAAGTTAGCTTGTAACGAGAACTTTCAAGCTCAATCTCTGTCACAACCTTTTCCCACTTCATTGAATAAGCTGTGGAAGTTCACATTACCCGCCTAGACTAGTACAGGAGCGGCCAAAGGTTCCTGTGGAAGGCATACGCGTATTGGAAAGAAAAGGTTCGGGAGGGGTTCGTAGCCGAAGGGACAGAGAGCAATGAATAAAATGCTTTTCGAATATGCTAGCATGAAGAACACCATTTGAAGGTCAATATATGCCCGGCGATAGACGCAAATATATGGGCGAGTCCAACACCAATAGCGGAAGAAATCCCGTCCCGAAATGTACGGAGAGCTGAAAGTCATAAAAGGATTAAAGAACGGATACCACCCCCTGAAATTATAATGAACTGGAAGCAGAAGAAACAGACATTAGCAATCAAATTAAAAAGGCTGAAGTAAGTTATTGTCTACCTACACTATTTTATTTCTCATTACTGAACACCGTCGTTGCGAAATTCTAAATGGTCGATTTACGAGTAACCCACTTTCTTATTGGGTAATGGCCATGTCCGTCCATACTTGTTCAACTTTCAACTTGTGTGTAACCAAAGAGCGACAAGTCCCCATCGCTTCTTGTTACTCATTGGTAACCCGCAAGTGGAACGTGAAAGGCCACAGCCAATAGGCAACCAATTATATTCAGTAACTGTTCAGCTTATGTGGCTGACTGGTTTCTAACAAACATCAGAAAATGGTGGATATTTCGTTACCTCACCTCATTTTTGCTCCTAGGGCAGGCTATCTACCTACCTAACTTACATATGATAGAACTGCAATAATATGCTTAATATTTGAGGAGCACGAATGCTAAAGACAAAATTATTTGAGTTGGAGGTATCAATGAAATCGTCGCATTGACTGCTACAAATAATCAAAGAATATTAATAGAAATATTGGCCATAATTTTTTTTCACGTTTCTCGTCTCTCCAGCATTTACAGTTTCAATTGACAAATAGCCTTTTGCATACAAGCTCCTCATTTAAACGTCGGCGTCTCCTGGAATCTTTCCTAGTTTCGAGTTTAATTTATGTTGAAGGTGAGTATTTTTAAATTGATAGTACTGGCACCTCCGTAAGTTGTTCAATAACTTTTCACACATAAATGAAATTTTATTTACAAATATGTACAATTGTACATACTTCTATGAGTAATAATTTACCTAAATATTAGTTTAGTGAATCCACTTTAATCGGACTAATTATTACTGAGTTAGAGAAATATTTTTGCCCTAGTAGGGGTATTCACTGCGTTTCGATTTCCCTAAGGAAAAGTAGGAATAGAACTCCAGTTTTTCTACGGTAGAGACATAATGCCATAAGGAAATGTATTTAAAAACATTCCCCCACTTTCCCCAATGACTTGTTTCGGTAAACTGACTATTGAGCTTGGGAAATCAAAAAAGCCAATCGGCCATATTTGTTGTTGTTTTGCATTTGAATTTTGGTTTTTATTTTTATTTAATTTTTAAAAAATGAGGTCTGCGGCAGAAGTTAATAAAAAAAAAAAAAAGTAACATCTGGCAAGTAGTGTAAACTTTGGAAGTAGGTTAGGTTAGGTCGAGTGATATACGTTTCCATGACAATTATTTTTCTACGTAGAAAAACTGGAGTTCTATTCCTACTTTCACTTAGGGAAAACGAAACGCAGTGAATACCCCTATTATACACTATAACAAATTGCAGACATAACTTACTGTACGTCTTCGCAATAGCTGAACCTCATTCATCGCAAAAATCCATACACAGCCAATACGATTGCGCAATATTCTACGGTATCATATTGTATTTAAATTGTGTAATCGTGTACCGGTAATGCCACTAATGTCATTTAACTGTATGGGTATCATTTGCACAATTTTAAAACAATTCTACAACACCACACTAAGTGCTAATAAGTTGTCGGCTAATTACAGTACTTATCTTGTTCAAACTCGAAATATTGCGCAATAATATGCAACGGCTTTAGGCGGTAATTTCACCGGCGAATTTGCTTCATTTGTGATTTTTTGTTTCTTTTGTTTTAAGGAGATTATTATGTAGATACTTAACTTATCTATTATAAATTAAGTTATAATATGGTAGCAGACATCATCTACCATATTATAACTTAATTTATAATAGATAAGTTAAGTATCAACATAAAAGTCTTCTTAAAAGAAAACAAACAAAAAATCTCAAATCACAAATAAAGTAAATTCGCCGGTGGAATTGCCGCCTTAGAAACGTGATCCTAGTTATTAAGTAAGAAGACCCCTTACCATTTGGTAAAACACATACTGAACCTACTACCCGAAGCAACCAGGAGCCATTGGGTGCGTTCAAACAGAAGAAATCGGTGACCATTCGTTGCATATACAACATTTCGCTTTGTCCAAATTGGAGCGACATAAGCAGAAAACTAAGGGTGTGCTCGAAAAAACACTGCTAAGAGCAAATCAGATACCCCACACTACGCGGTTTTTTACAAAATCGATTTTAATAAATGAACGTAGAGGAAGTAGAAGAAGTGCTTCTCTACATTTTGATACCTAGTATACCGGTAGGCCACAGTTTATGAATGCGTGTAAAATTTAAGGTTAGGTTAGGTACACGCCTTGAAAACAGTTAGTGCCGGCTACATAATATCAATATGGAGAGCAGCAATACTTCGACTGCTTTAACTACCATTTGTGCTATTTTTAATGGAAATTCAAAATTCAGGTGAGTAGATATTGGCAACCCTTGGATCAACCCAAATCTGTCAGTTTTTTTTTTTAAATTTACTATTATGTTATAACGATTTAACCTTTAGTTAGAGAAAACTGTTTCGTAAATACGATTTTAATAAAAATTTATGTTTAGTTTTTCCACTTAACTGATAGAAGACAGATTTAATCCAATTGTCAAATTCTTGGGGAAAAAAAGTCTTATAATATGACATACTGTATGAGATAGTCTTCTACAACTAGGATAGGCTTCAATAAATTGCGTTGTTAATTACATATAAAATAAAAACTGGGAGATTTAGGTGTTGTCCTGGGGTGGGAAATGTCTACGGCCAGAATCCTCTTAATTGGAACAGTCAAAAAATACGCAGCCCTTACCATGCGTTTCCATATTCTGAACATGCAGCTCCGACTTGAACTATTTTTCCGCTCAACAACTTCCACATATTAACTGCAGGCCTACCATGGCGTTTAAATAATGACTTACCCGGGAATAAGATTAAATTATTCTCAACAAACCCCAATGAGAGGGAGATGGCAATATTATAACACCGGTATTAAAATAATCTAAATAATTCCAGGGGTAAGTTATTCTTTAGACGCCATGGTAGACCTGTTGGATAAATAAAGTGTTAGATTACTTACAGCGATTATGCAGGTACCGATTTCCCCTGTTTTAGATGCATCATTTGAGTAAAGACAACGGTAAATTGCGTAAGGCCATGTATTATATATTGATACAGTACAACAACATGGAGGGAAGCAGTCCCAGGAAATATGCCTGTTGGGGAGAAAGCAGCGGTAGGGTGTGGAGAGAGGGGGGGGGGCATGCTAGTTAAACATGTGTTAAAGTCAAGCCTCCAATCAAAATATTATTAAATCATGAATATCGTTAAAACCTCAAAATTAACAGTGGCGACGATAGTAATAAAAGCTTTCCGATCACGTTGAAATTGCACGGAGCTTTTTTTTTTTTTTTAAGTGCACTGTTTTAACGTCATCAGTTTAAATAATACAATAAGTATGATACAATAATGGGTTTCCATTTTTACGGGTACGGTAGCTTGTAAGTTAACTAACAAGATTTGCATTCTATTATGCTTTTACGTCTGCAAATAAACTAAAACAATTCCATCTTCTAAAGTCCTATAAACGACTTCAAATGATGGACTTACAAGCCATTATTAAAAAATGGAAAAAAATCTATGAATTTTAGGCAACCTAACTACAAAAAATACACTAGGTATGTAAATAAACGGTATTTTTTTTTAATAAACATAAGATAGGCTAGATAAATTAACAAAATTAAAGCACTCGAGTTTAAATCCATGTAGGTTATCCCAGCAGTATAGTACGAGATGACAAAAAAGAAAAAAAGAAAAAAATAGTTGTCTGATACGAATTTTTGGGTATTTTTGATTACCTTTTAATACGAGGATTAACCAATTATCATCGCTAAAGCTAAAGCCACAAGTGTTCGTTATTTTGCGCTTATTTCCCGTTTACTTAATAAAAGCCCGGATTTTTTTTCGCTGAGAATCAAAAAAAAAAAAAGTGAGAGGTTGCTCTAACTACAAAGAGGTTAATACGGTACCAAAGGGGCAAAAAAGGCATTGGAGGCATGAAAACACAGTTCGCATGGGGAAATAGGGGCCAAAAACGTTTTTCGCAGAAGCGCACTTTATTTTATAAGAGGCTGGGGAGAAGTGCTAGTTGAATTTTTTTACAGCACTTGCCTGCAAAATGATGCATAAACGTGCATATTATTTTCCGAAAGCATTTAAATATTATTGTATGGTACAAGAACCTTGGTTTTTTTTGCGTTACGGCCTCAGGGTAACAATGCTCCCTTCGCCAATGTTAAACTCAAAACTGACATCATGCAAACACCCGAGAACCACAAAAAATGGCTGCCCCTTAACCCCACAACAAGGATATTTACTCTGTACTGCGTAAACCCCAATATAATCGAAAGCAAAAGAAGCACATTACAAAAATCAAAACCAGAAAAAAACAAGGAAGATATCTATCCACAAAAGTTTACTAGGACAGATCAACCATAAAAAAAGATAGAAAGATGATTAGTTCTACCAAATTTTCGTTATGGACAAATCAACACAACCTCGTGGCTGTTACGCCGCATAATAAAATTAAGAGGAATGTTCTAAAGCACCAACATTATGCACTTACATTAAACCAATTTATCCCAGCTCCAGTGTTGTTCCAACAATAGTAAACATTTACCTAGATAGGCTACTTACTCCATGCTCAAAAGCGTAAAAAAAATGACTCCTGTCAAAGCAGGAGAAGCCACAATGGCCAATATTAAGTACTGTTGCCTTTTAAGTTAACTAGATCACGATAAGGCACGCATACAAAAGGCACGTGAAAGGAATGACTGGTATGGAAGACTTTGCGTAATAAAGCAGAAAAACTCTGCCTAGCTAAAAAAAACTTGCGCCCTTGAAAAATGTAACAAGTCCATCCTATTTATTTACGCCGTTAAAATTGGTAATTAATCGGTGTGTAACTTATGAGACCATGCCTACAGCAAGACTATGTTTTTGGAAGGGGTCGCGAAGGAACTTTGTCAATGCCATTAAGGCCGAGATTTCTAAGTATTTTGTAAACAAACAAATAAATAATTTCTCCTTCCAAATCCAGAGATATGAAAATGGTCACATGAAAAATTCATAAGCACCGCAGACCTTTAGCCCGGCTGATTTACTGCTATTCTATAGGTATAAAATCTGTTTAATGGTTTTTAACAGAGTTTCTTGAAATAAGTATATTTCAGATGAAAAAATGTAAATTGATTACAAAAGTTTTTATTTTTCGTGAATTTTCCATCTGATCATTATCATATCTATGTTTCTGCGGAAGGAGGAATTGATTAATTACGTCAAATTTATTCTTTGCTTACCAACTATTTTGAATTTTCCGCCTCGAGGATTTTTAAAGCAGCTGGGCTTGGGTAGTAAAACGTGCGGCAAATGCAAAATAAATTTTTTTTTCTGGTATGACTGCTGATTATTTAAAATATTTATTCAATAATATTTAATTTTAAGTTTCTACAAATGTTGGAGGTGGCTGGCCTATCTTTGGGTACATATCTAAAGACCTCTAAATACAACTAACAAGGCACTGGTGCTGTAATCAAATTCTACAAAGTTAAGCTAACTATAACACTCAGAGTTATATTCACACGACTGTGGGTTCGAGAACATTCGATTTTGAGCTAACGGGCTTTCTCTTGTGAGAATCAACAGACCGAGTTTGCTTGAGAACAGATAAATGGACATTGTAATGGCCTGAGATGGAAGCATGGACTCTTGCCTTAAACACGCTACAAAAAGAAATTTTCCAATATGAGAGGGGGGGGGGGAATACTTTATTAAACGAAGAGTAAAGTGAAGTATAATACAAGTACAATATTAGGTGTACCAAACAACAACTTCAGTTGATAATCTACTCCCAAATGATGGGTTGAGTCAGTTGATAGCTGTGTGAATTGTGATAATTGAAAGAAACAATGGAATAAGTTTCTATTTCTTTGTGAAATAAAAGAAAGTCACCTCTCTTCATAAGTTGAGAATGACAGCCAATATGGGGATGCGTCGCTCCAATCACAACAAGCCATGTTGGATTTTCCAAAACGAAAGTTGTACATTACGGAGCGTATTTATTTAGCACTACTTTATAAGAGTATTCCTTCACCCAAATGCCAGTGATTGTGAACTACCTATTGACTACAGCACCAGTTCCAAATCAAGTTACAAACCTAATTTTTATGACCTCAGTAAAAAGGAATGTGTGTCACCGAAGTTACCATCCTGTTCACAAAGGAAACCCCACAAAGCCGTTACCAATGACAGTAATACTTATCTTAAATTTTCGCAGGATTAGAAGAGATCCTTAAATCACGGAATGAAAAGCTTTTGATATCAAAACAGCCAATATTATACAATTTTATAAAAAGAACAATGTCAAAAAAATTATGAAACGTTATTGGCCGTCTCTAACAATCAATTATCAATACTTATGTTTGTTATGAGAGATAAAACATAAACAAAAGCATGCGACGCAACGTACTCCACGAAAACTTTAAATTAAAAAAAATTTCCATTTCCTAATTAAATAAAAAATTAAAAAATCCTCCAAACATAGTAAGGATAGAATGATAGTGTCACACTGAAAGTAACTGAGCTTAACTGAAAAGAGAAAATCCTCGATCAATATTAAAATTAGGTAAATTATAAATTGCGAGATGAACAGGGCTGCCAATATACTAATTTGTAAAATAAAGGAGAAAAGTAGGTAGAAATTAAACGTTATTAACAATAACTTACCTACTCTATTTTGGCACGTAAGTTAAAATTAAATTTTCACTAATAAAAATGAACTAAAAAAAGTTAATTGTGCGAGTTAGGGCGATTGCCACCAACTTCCAGAAAATTTTCTTGCGACAGAGGACAGAGACGAAGTAAACATTCCAACCTAATGTGGCTACCTGATAGATTGATACTCAGCATTAACACCAAATTTATTTTCAATTTGTTTTTATTTTAACACTATTAATAAATTTAACAATTTAGATTATCACAATAAATAATAAACCACCTTAAAAAATAATTAAAATCAGAGGAATTAAAATTAAGAAATTGGTATGGACTAAAATTTTAAAATTCTATATACAGTACTTTAAAGATAAATAAAATTTAATACATGCAGTATAATATTTAATTGTGGTAATAAATAACTATACTCCATTGTTACCATAGGTGCGAACAAGACATCTTTGTTTGCTGTACTAAAATATTTTGTATATTTATTTTTATCTTGTTCCTTTATAATACATTTTAATAGTAATTTAGTAATAGTGTTAAAAGTAAAGTAAAAATCAATTTGATGATAATTAAATACTGAATAATAATCAATTAGACAACCAGATTTGGTTAGAATATTTACGTATATTTACTGCAGATTGTAGACTGCCAGTAAGAGCAAGGTCGAATTTCTCGAAGGAAAGTTTTCTGGAAGTTGGTGGGGCCCACCCTGAATCAAAAGACATGGCGAATTATCTGGCTAGATTGAGCTAGTGAAGAAGCTAGAGCCTTGAGGGCCAAAACGTTTTGTACAGATGCATTAAAGTTTTTGTGCAGCGTTGGGTCAAACAGTGTTGCGATAAAGTGCTCCACAGGTGCCCAGAACCCAACCTGACCCTAAGACCCGGTGCACAAAGGCTGCTCTGCTGCGACAGTACTGCTAGGAAGCAGGACCATATTAGCTTTTTTTTTTTTTTTTTTTTTTCTGTCGACTCCACCGCCTTTGAAATAATAGCAGGCTGTGACGAGGCATTTTCTATCAGTCGTCGCAATAAGCTGGTGTGTCTCGAGGAAGACATTGATCCAGCAGTCGCTCAGCAGTGAAAAATCGGCTGAAGCAGACTGTGGTTTTGCACCAACGGGCTCCATGGACAAATCTCCCAGCAGAACTGCCTTTGTACACTGGGCCTAACCCATCGTCAAACATGGAAAAGTCATTAAGTGGCACTTAGTAAAGGGACAAAGGACGGGGGAAATAGGATTAGCATTCAACGGCATTTCACTAATTTAACCGCAACAAGGTACCTATACCTTTGAATTTGGGCGGCCAGTAATTTATAGAACCACCGAAATTACTCAAGGGTTCAAACGCCGAAAGTGAATAGTATGTGGAGACCCTAAAGCGGTAAATTGGCACATACAAAACGTTGAATCAAATAATAAGGGTAGGTCTATTCTAATACTAGCCTAATAGCAGCAGCAACCTTACTTATAAGAAATGGAATGTCGCGAACCTTAATACTAATTGTCTTTAATTAAGTACTTCGAAGTCAACACAACCATTTATTATTAATTTTAAACTAATGTTCCTCTATCGGGATCCAGAGAAGATGCTCGGATTTTGTGACTTACAAACTATAAACCGAAATACTTTTACTACTGTAATACTTGAAAATTTCTCCTCAGTACACGAAAAAAAAGAATTAACTATCCTAAAAAAATACTAAAATCTAATGTAAATTTAAGTATATTTGTAGCATGTATCTATTGAACAAGACCAGTACCCAATAAATGGAACTTCTGATGTGGGATAATACTTCTGAGAATAAACTAAAGTTATTCAGCATCACTGTGAAAAAAAGCTAACCTACGAGTCCTTACAAGATTCTGCTTATTTCGCATGTATTATATTTATATATAATACGTCATGTTATTTCTTATATTTAGAATAAGGATACCAACGAGTGAAGGCCATAAGTGCAATAACACCAACAATTTGGTTAAGAACTAAATTTCACAAAAATTTTCAATAGCATTTTGGATTGTGTGCTAGCAGAGCTAGAGACTGTCATACGACTACGACAGTATGCTAGAAAATAGAATGCACCTTCCTATTTAAAAATAATTAACGCCCAAGGACCCCAAATGCCTAAACTTCGGGGTAAAACCCGGGAGTGGCTGCCGCGAAACTTGCCATGGAGGGCCAGCGTTTCGTCTGAGGAAGGCCAGCAGCAGCGTCCAGAGGGAAAGCCTGGTCCCACGAGCGTTTGACGCCGAGCATGCCAAATGGGTTGGCGATCTGTGGGAACATGGACAAGCGGGGGAACATGGCCTGAGGGAGGATGCGAGGCTGTGGCATGAAGTACAATTGCTGCTGCGGATATCCGGGGTACGAAGCCGAATACATATCAGCTGAAGCTGCTGCTGTCTGAGCAGCTAACAACGTTTCTGGAGTTTCCTGCTTTGCTTTCGACACAAGCGAATCCGCGGACGAGGCGGTGGATGTAATGGACACAGAAGAAGTTGCACTGGATGCGCTAGCAGCATTAATTTCTTCCTGCGTAGGCCATTGGCCATAGCCAGGCGGTGGCATCGTGAACACTGATTTCGGGGAGGCTTTACTCATGGCGACCTGGTTTTGAACTGCTGCCTGAACCTGCTGAGCATGTGCTTGCACCTGAGCCTGTTGAGCTACCTGTTGCTGCTGCTGTAAGGCGAGTTGGTTTAGGAGGAAGACGTTAGGGACGGAGAGGGACGGTGGGGGCATGTCGTAGTAGAGGGTGGGGGTAGTGAGGGCTACAGGGGGAGACTCAATACCTGCGCTGAGGACGGGGGTTGCTTTCGGCGAGACTTGTCCTCCCGTCAAGATGGAGTTCATGTCGTCACCACTGCACGCAAACACCTCCACGTAGCGCTGCTTCTTGCCGAAGATCATCGTTTGATGATGTCGGTTATTAGCTGCGTGGAAGGCTGAAGTCTCAGAGTCCATTTGAATGAACGCTTCTCCACTGGGTTGCCCCTATGCGACAAAAAACGTTAGCGCTACGTTAGACGATGCACAAGACATGATAAGTATAACTGCACATTTCAGCTGTCATATGACTAGAATTACTTTTACATCCGGGCGTAAAGTTCCTATGCGCAAGCGAATATTTTCTAATCTGCCATATTAGAAATTGGAAATTATGGGTAAGTTACCTAATTCAGTGTATGAATGTTCTGATGGAGGTAATTTTTGTGTTTTCATATACATAGGGCACTTAACACAAGATCGTTGGGCCGAATTAAGGCATTGCCAAATCTTTTGTAAATTATATAAGAAATAGACTATAGACTACATACATACATACATCACCATATTATCCAATCCTGTGAGTAAAGCACAAAATAAAATATCAATATATTAGGCTACACACAGACACGGGATCTTCAGAAAAATGGGCAGTGACAATGGAGTACTTAGTCATCAAATAAAACTACGTGATTCGCCTTTAAATCAAGTATCCATCGTTGAAGTAATGTAATCCCAATGAGGAAAGCTACTCCTGTTCACGGCAGTCCATACTTGGCAGGGAGGCCTGCGGTTGGTTATGTTGAAAACGTTTGGGAGTCCTGGCCCACAGGAGAACCGTCAGTAAATGTATTATAGTGTAGGCAACATTTAGAAGCAAGCTAACCTGTGAATTGTAGACCATATGGACGCCCTGGTAGACGATATTTTTGGCGTAGTCGCCCAGGAACTCGAGGATGTGTTCCACCATGGCCTCGTAGGGCAAGCCCCGCAGTCTAATACAGTCCTTTCGTGTGCCGCACGTGATTACGTGCTGGGGGAGGAGGGGAGGGGCAGGCATGGACGGCACCACAGGCACGGGCACCTTGTATGCCTTCACGTCTTGTGAAGTTCGGTTTAGCACCTGCAAACACAATCAATACATTCTCTATTAGCTCGAATTATACGGTTAAAAGCACAGTAATAAATCTAATGTTTGACTAAATGCTGATTCAAACATGTAGCCTTCCAAAAAAAGCAATTAAATAACTATTATAAAAAACAAGCATGCTTGGAACATTTTCATCTTTACTTTTGATACGATTTTTATGGGTAATGAAAGTTAAATGTTTTTTTAAACCCAAACATCATAGCTTTATTGATTGTGTGCTTGTTACAAAGGCAGCAAACTTCTATATTATTATACTATATATATATTATACTCCTTGGTCATTACGGAGGTAGGAGCTTGGACGAGTAGTGCCAGGCTGTCTGTGTCACAACTGTGCCTAGACCGGGCGATGCATAAAATATTTTTCTTGAAGCTACTGTGTGGTGCGGATTTGTCACAGACGTACGTTAGAGAATAAAATGATGCAGGGCTCATTTTTCATTGTAAGTTAGCTTTAGGGTTACAATAGTTTGTCAATTTAAACTACAGGAACTTAAGAGATTTGAGTAAAAGTGTACACATAATTTCTTTCTTCTTCAGTCACCGCCTGTCTTTGTCTGATTGGCATTGATTTGACATTGAGCCGGATAACTGAGCTAACTGTGCCATTCCCTCCAGCAGCCTGATCATGGCGATTTTAATGCCGGGGTTAATTTAATACCATGTCACGCTATGGGTGAAGATTAATCGCATACAAACAATTTAATGAATGTATCCGATTGACCTCTTCAGTCGCCTCTGTAGGTTAGTACCCGTGTTGAGTTACGACACGTTTTCGATCGCATGGCGTGTAAAGACTCGCACAAGTGCAAGCACGTTACCACCTGGCCATTTAAAAAAATTTGAAATTTGCTGTTCATTTATTTTGAACAATTGAATTAACACCATCACGTGACATGGTATTATATTAATTAACCCCGGTATTATAATCGCCATGATCAGGGTGCTGGATTTAACTTCAGTTTTGGACCTCCACGCCGCTACATCTGAGTAGGTAGCCCTTCCCCATGTAGCAGACTAGCAGAGGGGGCATCGGGTGAGTCCGCAATACCCATTGTGTGCTGGAGATAGTCATGGGAAAATGTTCAAAATGAAGAGAATGTCATACCTGTTGGACCTCAGCAGTCGTAGAGCGGAAGAGTTCGATGTATCGAGAACCAATAAGTTCCCTGTGTTTACTGAGAGCAACCGGGGCGTCAGATTCGTGAGCGAACAGCACGAACGCGTCTCCAGTAGCTCTGCCGTCAGCCTTTTTTACAAAAAGGACTCCGTCTTCACCATCCAAAACCTCACATCGATTTACTCCTGTTCTGAAGAACTCCAACTGTAAAGAGGAAAAGAGAATGAGAAAAGAGAAAAAGAAATTAGTCGAAGGCAAAGGGAAGAGGATAAACGGACCCAACAGAGTGAATGCATGAATGAGCACTGACGATGACAAAAGATTGCCTATTTATTTTTATTTCAGTTTTTAGTCACCGGCTGACACTGCTAGTACACAGTATGGTAATTATCTTACTCATCTACGTATTGCCATTGAATATATAACACCATGTAATATATTCACTGGTATTCCTCAAATTTGCCATGAAATGAAGCTGGTTTAATTTTTCTTGTGCTGATTGTTTGAGGACAGCCGAGCATGCCCCGGCAGGATTACAAGTCGTATATAGTGTCGAACCGGTAAAACTCACTGTAATGAAGTAGTACCTATGTATATTTTGTATTTTTACGAAAAATTATTTAGAGTTAGAGCGAAGTTACTTGGATTCTGAATTGAATGCTTGGGCTATTGATTCTTCAACAGCAAACACATGCTGGCATGTTTGAGAATGTTTGTCATTGGAGCCATGAACTGGTTGATCTCATGGCTTGAATATTAATAGGGTTATTGCGTGTGTAAACTTTTAATGGCTACTCCAATGGTTAATGGCCCACTGACGTAAGTCCCGTCACACGGCCAACAGTAGCTTTTTCCATTTAGGTTTAGAAGGAAAAATTTCATCGGTCTACGCATTAACCTAAAAAATTCACATGGAACGCCTTGGTTATTGTTATTTCCGCTATTAGTGCCTTCCTCTTTATATTCTTGAAATTGCCAAGATAACCCGTTTATACCGCAGCTACTGTTCCCGTATAATTCTTATCTAGCTACCCGCATAAGCCCAGTTTAGTAACTTTCATGCCATCTTCAATCCAGGCTGCGCCAATAATTTATGTTTAATTGACGGTTTTCTCTTATTTAATTATTGAGTGGCTATGAGTACTTAGTGGCTTATTGTATACATCGGCGAGATAATGTAGATAATATAGAGGATAGCATGGTGCCTCCGAAATGAAAAGATGTGGGTTCGAAGCCTTTCAATTTTACTTTTCAGAAATCTTACTATTACCGGTTGTTACTAAGACTGAGGACCCTCTAACAGTCTTCAGAAACCAACCCTTTATTACGGATTGTTACGCTGCAGAGCAGCCTGCACTCTTGTCATTAACAAAATGGTTAACTTAAAGGTTAAACATCACTGCAGCACAATGTACCAAGTTAGCTTGTTACCGAGGTTTAAAATGTAAACAGAATATTTTTAGAATGCAAAGCGCCATTCTAAAATTATTATGTTTACATTTTTAACCCCGTTAATAAGTTAGCTTGTTACCTTGTGGTACGACTGCATATAAGGTCTGTGATGTAGCTACGGTACTAAAGATAAGGAGCCAATCTTTTCAAATAAGAAAAGTTTAAGTTGCATAATATGTCGATGCTCCATGTGGTTTTCTTACATTTGATTCTCTATATTTTTCAAACGGGTATTGTGGCCGCCCTGGATCAATCCTAGTCTTCTCACTACAGACCTAGGTCTCACCCAAGTATATTCTATTATATCTCTGTTACTCACCACCATGGAGCTAATAAAACTATGGAGCCACCATGTCGTATTTCGGCTGTGCTGCAAGACTGAAGCCATGACCACGCCTACTTATAGGTGCATTTTGGCGGGAAATTCAAATTTAATAGTTTTATTATATGTTTCCTTTATAGTTTTCTTTGTTGTTTCATATATAATTATATGAATTATTTACATTTATTATATATATTGTTTAAAATTTAAATTAAAAGTACTGAAAGATCTGCATTAAAATTTTTTATTTTTATCTAAAAGTAGGGAAAACTTTGCTTAAAATATTGTTTAAAATGTAAATTAAAAGCACTCCAAGTTCTCCATAAAAATATTGCTGGTTAGTGGCATGATTTTCCGTTCTAAATAA
The DNA here is from genome assembly GCA_963971405.1 of Psococerastis gibbosa. Taxonomy (NCBI): domain Eukaryota; kingdom Metazoa; phylum Arthropoda; class Insecta; order Psocodea; family Psocidae; genus Psococerastis; species Psococerastis gibbosa. Next base: position 32,343,263 of record OZ020487.1, read on the forward strand.
TCTTTAAATAATCAAATAAAAAATAAAATGTTAACATGGTATCAAATGGCAAAAGGCTCAATCTGGTCCTATACTACGGAAATAGCCGAAGTCAAGCGGCTTCAACCCGAATGTTTACGATGAGTCTATAGTTTTACTATGTCTATGCTCACCACTTGCGCAGCGGTGCAGTCGTAAGGAAGGCCGCGCATGCGTATAATGACTTGTCCGCCGCGGCTCAAGAAGTCGTGGGCCTCGCTGTTGTTGCCCCCCGCAATGCTGACAAACTCATCGCCCGTGCTCTTGTACACCTCGATGTACCGCGTCCCCATATGATGCTTGTGTCTTCGCAGCGCCATGTCCCGATGCGCCTGACTGGCGAACCGCACAAGCGCCTCACCGTTCCGTCTCCCGAGCGGACTTAAACAGAGAGCTACACCACCCCTGCGCAACACAAAAACACATAAGCCAGAGCCTTAAAAGAGTCTAGCTTAGGAACAAAGCAATACACAGTCAGGCGATCATTACAACTACTACTATAATAAGCCATAGGCAAAGTTTGGGGAACACAGTGTTGTTGGAAATATTGATTTTTCCATGTCAATATTTATTAATATTTTTAAATATTAGTTATGTAAGTTAAAACTTATATTAGGTATGAAGTGCCACCCTCCCACGCTTCGGCTTGAGGGGGCACAGGTTATTTCACGTTCACATGTTCATTTTGTTGAGAAATATACGGTTTTTCTATCTATCTATCTATCTATTTAAAGCAACCAGCAGGTAGTCTAAGCGATTTGAACGCTATACTTCTTATTCTTGCCGTCTAATAGTCTCAGTGACCGTGTGCATGTTTAATATTGCCTAAAACCGTCAGAACGCAAACACTTGCTGGTCTGATGGGAGCTGGAGATTGTGTGAGACGGACGATGAGCGGCTTCGCAATCATTTGGCATTGCCGCCCATAGCGAAACAAAAAGAGCTTAGTTCAGCTCCCTGATCTAAGAATAATGTCACCAGAAAAGGTTCGAATGGGCCGGAAAGTGCATTTTATGATGAGATGTTCTTAGCCAAGAATTTCCGGAGAACCACATTATTGACATAAATAAATGAATTTTTACTTTTTTGTTCTAGGCCAACCTAGCGGAGTTAGGGCAATAAAGTCCTTTCTTCCACTCAACTAGGAAGACTCGGAACCGCCTGCTTTACATGCCCTCCGAAGCATGCCCAGAAAATGTAGTAAGTGTGGGCCTCTAACCTTTCGGGTGAAAGTTGGAGTCTGTGCCATTACTCTACGTGTCCTCACAATTGACACTGACACTGACACATTGATATATTCAGTTAAAAGTCTCCTCAGGTTGTTATTTCACATGTTCATTTTTGTTGAGAAATACACGGTTTTCTATTCTATTCTATTCATGATTGAGCTGTACTTTCCAATAGATCTAGTCTTTATAGTCTAGCGCTAGCGAGTGTTACTTCATCAGAATGTTACTTACTTTTCAATATTGAGGCCCTTAAAGAATTTGGCAATGTCCCCATCTGAAGATTGCCAAGGTAACCCCCTGGCACGCACCACACAATTAGGATCTACTTCTTCGTTCTTGGAACTGAAAACGAAAGCCAACTTTACAATACATTCTTATAAAATAACATTGAACTATCTACAAGCACGACCCGGACTTGGTTAAATCATAAAACACGCTGACGCCTGTTTCATTGCGTGAAGAGTAGGTGTGTGTCAAGCTTGTTCATTGTCCCTTGTAACTGGTGTAGATTGAGAACGAGTGTCTGCGGCTAGTAGACGTAGTAATGTTCGTCGGGTTAATAACGACTTAGGCCTCATATTTGGGCCCATAGAGCGACCCCGACTTGACTGCCCTATACCAGCCCATAGGACAGTGGACCTCCTGATTAGTGGATTCCGAACCACTTGGGGAACACAGTGAAGTCACACGATTAGTTCGGAGGTGACCAGGACAAGTCCTACCATGTTTCCCTACCGGCACTGTGCACACGACCAAGTTATCTGCAGCTTTGAACCTGCTCTGGTCCGCTGGATTCAACTTGGTATGGCGGCCGGCTGTCTGCGGCTAAAACGCATATGGAAACAATACCCATAATGTCCGATGAAATCAATGAGGTTTATACAGGGCCTACGTCCATTAAAAACATTAAAAATAATAATCTATTGTACAAGCACACATAATGTACTCCAAACTCCTTGTTTCGAGTTATGTGCAACCTTGGAAACAGTGCTGGTTTGACGTAGATACCCGCCATAGGAATGGTGGGGCTCGATGTTATTAAACAATTATTAAGAAAAACTGACTTACCATAAACCAGGCTCCAAATTAACCATAATTTCTTCCAGATTGTTAAATTTGTAACCTGAAAACAAAATTACATTTTTAGAGTCCCTCCAGAAGCGAACAGATAATATTTAAGTTTTTTTAAATTATTAATAATCATCAATATTAGCCAGCTAACTGTTTCGCACTATGTCTAGGCTATGGCAAGATCCTCCCCCCCCCCCTTTAAATAAACTACAACAACTGAATTGAAAGCATTAACTGCAAGGAGGCTTATTTGAAACGGTTAGGTAAGCCTTCAACTAAGCCAAATTACAGCATTTCCGATTTGCCTTAATTAAACAGAGCCAAGGTGTCATCATGAAACGTGTAAGATAGCTTAACGCAAGTGAAAAAAATGAAGACGAATGGTTCAAAAAATATACCATTGGTTAAATGAATTGAAATTTGGCCTTAGTGATAGAACCGGTCTGAATTTTGGTCGGACCAACCCCAGTCGAACCGAATACAGCGCCAAACCGGGCCTTAAAATACATAGAAAATAATGGCGATTGGGGGAATCAGCGGTTCCCGGTCCCGGACTGTCAAACACAAATTAGCCTATAAATAAGTACTTACCATCAGATAGCAACCTTATCGTAAGGTTGACGATGTCCTTAACTTCCCTTAAACAGTAGTCTGGATCTACTTCTGAGAGTGACTTACAATCTACAAAAAATTATGTTAAGGAAAAAACTACAAATATTTAATAGCCTATGTTACATACAGCTTCACTGGATTCGAAAAAAAAAAATTGCCGCCCCCTACAATGCCCAGAACGATTTGCCTCATGAATGCCTTAATGGCAATTTTAAACGTACAGCATACATTGTACGGTATTTACGTAATAGTAAGAAAAGTAACTAAAAAAAGTAGGAAAAGTACAAAATCTAGGTCTTTGAATACATAGGTCTACTTTATAATTTCAGAATACCTAATTAATTCTGATGAGTTGTTAAAAATATCTAAGCTGGACAGAGCATGGAAAAACACAGTAAAATAGGGCACGGAATTATAGCCTGCAGATAAAATAGTGGCCTTGAAGACCGCGATAACAGTAGCCTAGTAGCTACCTATTCAGACTTAGTAGATTTAGGCCTCAGGTCCGTAGTCCTAATGGGTTTTGTTAAAAGTACTAGTAGAATTGATTATATGATGCAACTCACACTTTTACTCACTAGTACTTGTCATACATGTACATTTAAAATAACAACGAATAACCAAGAACGAAAAGACGAGGGAAACCTGCAACACAATGCACCACAAGAAATGATTCCCTGCCTAGACACATTTACTTTACAAGAAAAGTATGTATGATTATCTGAATTAAACCATACATGCTAAAATGTACTGTAGCATTGATACATAATAGACATTAAACTAACTTAGGTTGAAGAGGCAACCCCCTCGTTATATAACCAAAATTAGAGTAAGGTGACCATTTATGGAATTGTGAAATCCAGGAGATTATTTGAACGAGCCCCCCCCCCCCCCCCATTGAAGGAGTCTTGACTCTTGAGAGAACACCTTCAAAAAAATTTAAACATTAAATTCTAACTGCGTAGTTTTTAGTCAAATTTTGAACCTCAAAACCTGACCCTCCAACACCCCATCATGCGATCTCAAGATGATGTCTATTTTTCTACAAGAAAATAGTAGGTTCATACATACATTTACTTTTTACTCTTACTGGTGATGATAACATCAGATTTTGTTAACGTAAATGATTGTATTTTCTCTGAAATCCAATTGAAATGAAAAAAAAAATCAGGAGATTAACCAGGGAAAAATTAACTCAGGAGAAAGAGCAAAAAACCAGGTGTCTCCTGGAAAAATCAGGGCGAATGGTCACCTTAAATTAGAGGATCTAGAGAAATCAGGACTTGGCGGGTTTCAAACCCACGATTTATGCCTTGCCGGGGCCCCGTCTTAAAAAGACAGCAGATTCCCAAATTCCGGTCACTGTTTATAATGTGAAAAATGAGTTAGCAAAATACATACTGCAAGTGAAACAAAACTAGCCGCAGCGCCGGGAGGTACGGTACTGAGAGTCCGTTGGCCAGTTGCTCTATATGGACCCAGGCTCAAACGAGATAAGGGGAAGGCTCACAACAACGCAGCAGAGATAAGGCAAATAAAGCCATGGTTTATAATGCAATACCCTACCTACACTGTTAACATACCAGACCTTGGGAGGAAGAAGAAGATTGCGCGAAGCTTGGCAAAGTTTAACTTTATACCGTAAGTCACTAGAATTGACATTGGCGTAGTGGAAACATATTGTCTTGCAGCAACCTGCAGTCCGAGCATTTCAACTATACCCAATAGTCGTACATTAAAACGCAAAAGCTGGTCTAAATGGAATTTTGCAGTTGCATGAGAAGGTTGTTGAGTGCCTTAGCTATTGCAAGGCATACACGGACCATAGCGAAGCAAAAATAAGACTTATTTCAGCTACTTGAGCTAAGTAAAGGGTTGAATTCCCCCCACGACCCTAGCCCTTCATGACTGGAAAGGGTCTAAAGGAACAAGTAGTGGTAATACTCACCAGAGGGCACAATAGGCCATAAGCCTTAAATAGTTATATGCAAAAACGTACCAAAAGATTCATTACTCGCATATCAAACTAACGCTAAAGCTTTGTCAACAGTCGAAACCTGTGTTGACAGTTTCGCACTGTTTTAAGGTCCTGTTGAATAATGATTAGCTTCAATGCAATGACGGATGTCGAAGCGCCAATCAGTGAGACAGAAGGCGTGCAGATACAATAGGTGGCCTGCAGTGTCGTTGGATAGTTGGTTGCAGCAAGGAAGGGTTTTGATTGACCGAAACCAGCGAAATAAGCAATTGGAATAGTTCTCGAGAAGTAGTTGAATACAAACAAGATGAACACAACACAATTTGTATTACTTATACAAAAGAGATGGTGAGCAATTTATGCAGCTTTTTAACAGGAATTATCAAATCCGACCGCCACACTAATAGGATGTACAAAAAGCAACCATGAGGAATTGACGACAAGACGGCTTTAGGGACGTCCACTGGAAGGACGAAATGGAAAATGGCTTCAGCGAGCCAGATGAAGAGAAGAAGAAGATGAAGAAGAAGAAATACAAATCCAGCGCTAATTTAAGATTACCAATTGAAAATAGAAGATTAGAACAGTCGTGACTGCGAGCTGACGTTGCAAACAGGCTAATGATGGAAATGCACGAAAAGTCATGGAGCCTGCTGCTAGCACGAAACTGCTTCAAACTGTTTTTCTTCTTAACGTTCCACGTCTCGATCTAGATGCGCTCGGATCAATTTTTGACAGCAAAATGTCATCGCTCTACGTAATGACTGACTGCTGCTTACCAAGGAACTACTATGGTACAATAATTCCGGACAGGGGAGTATAGAGAACCCGAGTGGTTGCAACCTCAGAGTACAAAAAGGAGGCGAATCAGGTTAAACGGAGCCAAAGGCTGCAGTAAGGGCTACTAAACCCAACCAATTTCGAACTAGATTTTTAAAAAAAGGAGAAAATGTGGTAAGCCGGTAAAACTTAACTAAGCTCTCAGTCGTGGGATCGGCCATATAAGACATGAAATCAGGGATTCTCAGATTAAATCTTCGTACCCAAAGCGGAACGCAACATGAATTTCTGGTTTGGTTTTCAAGTCACAGACCAGTGGCAGCAGTTTGGGCAGAGAACTGGCTAAATGGCCCACGTGCCAGTCAGTAGAGTTTGGTAATGACCTAACCAAGGAAAACATGTGTATCACGTGCCAGCGAATTATGATAACAAAATATTCATAAAATATGCTGTTTGACCAATACATAGCTGACCCAGTATATAGGATACAAATCTGTACTGTTGGTAAGTGTCAATTTTACAACAGCTATAACCGCCGGAGCCACCTTCTCTGATGGTCTCTAACAGTCTCTCTGGCAGTAGAAACGTTAGTACGCGAAGGCCGCAACTTTTATTGAAAGGTTGAAAACTATTCACCACGCTTTCAATGTTCATGTTTCATGTTTCGCTGAGAAAATGCTATGGGAGCAAATGGGTTGGTGCAAAACGTAACAAATTTCTCAGTGATCCGCGGCGCTCGAATCGTCTCTATCTGTCTGGCTTAATTATTATTCATCGCGGACGCCTCATAATTAGGACCCATCACACTACACCCCACATAGTTGTTCAGGCATTTACTTGCATTACGTTTGACAAACATGCTCACACTTGGCCGGCTGAATAGCAGTAAGCAATATGCAGAGGCTGATTGATATAGTGAGCAAGACTTCAACCAGCTGCGCGGATTTCTTTCAGCTATAAGACAGCAGTCGCGTAGTCGTATGAGGTAATGTGTGATAATAGCTAGCGTAATTAGCATTGAAACTCGGGCATACAACAGTAAGAGGCAATTGTCTGCTTCAACGTATCCTGCCACAAATGGCATCATTAAACGCATCATGTCCCCGCACTCTACAAAATGTTCTGTACAAAAAACGGCTCTGTCATTGTGTCAGGCATACTGCACAGTACAGCAAGTAGGGCTTCCGCAGGGACCAGAATGACTAGAGATGCACTATCCGACACCGAAGATTTGCTAACAAGCCATAAGTAACACCTGCTCAGCAATGATGAAATCTCGAAATTGTGTATGCCCCGTCTTCAGAACACTCAAAGGAACATCTGGGGTTAATAGCTCAAATAAACTGTCTTTAGAAGCATGTCGATTTCTATTGTTCTGACCGACCCATACCAGAAGAGGAGTACGAGCCTAGCAGGATTCGAAGCAACTCAGATCTTTTACACCATTCAAGTCACTAAGCACAATACTACTACCAGTACTACTAAGTAAAATAGCAGTTAAATTGAAAATTCTCATATACAGATATAATATGTAGATCTACAGAATTTCATGTCCGAACAAGAGAGAGAAATTGTCACGGTAAAGAATGCAGGACGGCACCGCCATTTTCCAATGCACAGCGGTGCCCTTCAGTATTACTCACCGAAACATCTCCAAGGGTGCTGGAACGGCCCTTAACTGTCTATTTCTGAACTGAGAGTACAAGCCATTACCTACTACTGTGACTACGAAACTGCAGCCATAACCGAATCATGGCCTTAATGCAGCTATTATGCTTGGTAAATTAGATACCCATTCCCGCAAACGGTACTTGGAAAATGTCGGATATTAGGGAGGGCCAGACAGCCATGAGTTTCGGGCACGTAGCCACGCCGTGCTCAGTGGCCTGTGTTCTTCCACGGCCAATATTAAATTCCAGCGGTTGTCCGGCTGCTATTAGCTCCAGTACCGACGAATTTTTGCCCCTGCAAATATTAATCGTCGATGTGGAACACTTCTTTATTTTCTTCAGCCAGCGGGGCACTGCAAATCAGGGTGAGCTTTGGTCTCCGGCCCGTTCCACTTTCCAGACATATTTCTCAGGTCACCCTCCACTTCGTTGCTCCATCATTTCCGTGGTCAGCCTTTGTCACCTTCACATCTCTATTTTCGCACTAAACACAATGTTTGCAGCCCAATGCAGTCATTGGAATATTTTGTGCTTTGAAAAAGTGTACCATATCTTCGTCTTCAGGATCTAATTTATTACGAAATTCGTTCTCCTATTCAATCAAATTTTTTGAACACCTCTTTATATTTGTCCGAAAATGATACTTTTAAATATTCAAGGTTTTCAGTTTTATTGTCCCCGTTTTGGCGCCATTCGCCTGTTTGGGTCTACTTATATTATTTCTGTTTTCTCGCTGTGGAGCACTCAGATGACTAAATACTTTCCAGACCAAGCAGCGAATATGCATCATATGAACGAAGAATTCAGGCAGGTACCATGTTTGTAGCTTTCAGATATTAACTACTTTATAGGCCATAATAGCATAAATGACCAGTTCGACCACAATAATGCCAAATTAAAGACTGGCAAGTCAGGTTGAAGGTGAGACCACAATTGGATCTAAAAATTCCTCAAAAGACTGGAATGCAGTGACATTGCAACAAAACTATAAATAGCATGAAATAATTCGTTTGACGGCTAATTTGTAATGGAATAGAAAGTAGCTAATTCAAAAGCGACAAGAAGATGATCGTAATAGTCTTATTACGGGAAGCATACATAAGAAAATTCTCGCCTTGACAACATTGCAAACACTTGCCTCTCGAATAGGCTGCAAGAAATGTAGTACCATGTTTAAATGTTTAATATCTTTGTATGTGGTACATAACGTATTATCCAATGGCAGCCATCTTTGTTATGATAAGGCTACTTCTTTGGGCAGTGGTACATTATAAAACTTGTAGGCGGTAAGTTGTTAAAATACAGTACATATTTATTTTCGAACCTACAATAGAATTAAGTAGAATCTGACATGCTCTCCAGAGACTAGGGAAAAAAGGATAGACTCCCATAAAACCTGCAAAACGACCCATTCTGCTTACAATGTGATAATCTGAGCAGAAATCACCAAAAAAAGCTTAAACGTTGGCAACAGAGGCTCTCCGGATCATGACCTATACGCGGCCGGGTTTGGTTTGGCTTACTGCAACCGTTGGCTTATGGTAACCCGGGTTGTTGGGAAACTGATTGTAGTCCAGCAAGACAAGCCAAAAATGGATAATCGCCAAGTGCTAAATTTATTACTCTTAACTGCACCACTATCCTTGTACTTTCCACAGTCGAGCGTTCTAAACTCCACCATTCTAATATGGATCGACCCGCTGGACCGAATCGGTCTTAAGGATAAAAATAATTAAATGGATCGTTGTCAGTGACGACAAAACTAATTCTAGTCTAAAATATTACAAAAGGATACATCCCAGCATTTCGGGGACACTATTGATGTCCTTTGACGGTTCGTAGAAGGTGGTGAAGTCCTTCCTCAGGTCACTAAAGCTATTATAGTATTCAGGCAGGTCTATTTTCTTGTAGCACGCCTCCGGGTGGAGGGTTTGTCGCAGAGGAAGCTCCCCATCAGTCACAAGACTAATTTTGGATCGGTCAATTTTTAATGTCCGCTGCAGGTACGAGTCAAACTGCAACAAGAAAGAAAAATAACGTAAAGTAAAATTGAAGTAAATTTTATTCACAATAACACAACTTACACAGGAATACGAGTTTACAAATTTATTTCATTAAGTCTTTACACGCCATGCGATCGGAGACGTGTCTTAACTCAAAACGGGTACTGACCTACAGAGGCGACTGAAGAGGTCAATCGGATACATTCATTAAATTGTTTGCATGCGATTAACCTTTTTAAATAAAAAAGAGAAAAAAAAATATATATATTGTACAGTAGCTACCATAAATCAACTCTGACAGTGAAAACAGTCCCATTATTTGCTTCTTCATATTAAAACTGTTCACAAGGACAAAAGTGTTCGACTGGACTACACTACATATCACATGATAAGACTACTCGCGGACTACTCGCGTCTTAACGACGCATGTAATAAGTGTAAAGACTGAATGACCACAAGTGTACTTAAAATTTAGCAATTTAATAAAAGCTGTGCAGTAATAATATACAACAGAAAGGGTAGGGTATGCGTGCAATCGAACTGTAAAATTCTAAAAAGAATGCTGCAAATCTGAGAAACAATTTAACTCAACGGTAGTTAACTTGTAACTAGCAGCAATACCTTCGGCTTCATGATGGAACATCGTGTATGATATGCTGTCAGCTACCTTATCTTCATCTGTGGGATTTACTGTATGTACTGCTTTCCTGAAAATATTACAGCCATAAAAGACGGTCGTGCAGCCGAGATGTTGCCGTAAGATTGCCAGAGAATTTTACGAAGAAGAGAGAGGTTTTGTAGGGGATTTCTTTAGTCCAAGTCTTAAATCAAACCTAAAGTACAATACTTGATGCTGGATAGACATGGCTGAGGTCAAGTACAAGAGAAGATGAGTTCGTTGAACCAACCGGAGAATGACAAGACTCCTTCAACAACTGGCCTGTTCTGTACCGTTTCCTCCATCAACTCCACAGCTATTGTATTCACTACATGTTAGGATTCATTCAGAGCAGCCAGAAGGGACTAAGGGATTAGATAAAAATCAATCGTCACGCCACAAACTCAGTGACCACTAGATGGAATGAGTGACCTAGCCGAAAGAAGGAGCAAATCAGTTTCAAAGAAAAGAAAACATTGTAGCGCAATGACAGAGCCATCTCTGGATAAAGTTAAAAAGGATAAAAATCAATCGCCAAGCCACAAATTCAGTGACCACTAGATGGAATGAGTGACCTTGACGAAGGAAGGAGCAAATCCGTTCCAAAGAAAAGAAAATATTGCAGCGCAATGACAGAGATCATCTCAGGATAAAGTTAAAAAGGATAAAAATCAATCGCCGTCAGAAACTTAGCGACCGATAGACGGAATGAGTGATTATGACGAAGAAGCAAAAGGTTCACAGAATAGAAAATATCGCACATTCGCAGTCAGAGAAACATTTGTTTAAGGACCAAACGTACATCACATTTGAAGTTACTCATGTTAATAACAATTAATACATTGTGTGGCAATCATGGGTCATAGTCGGCCATCGATCGCACCCTAGGGTTCACTAAATTGCAATGGTGTTCGTGAATCCCCCTATTGGATACCGCAATTACGATCTGGAGAGTTCAAAGGCAATTACAAACCAGGCTAGCTAAGAAGCAACGCAAAAACCTTGCTCACTGCTAATCACCCAAGTTTTTACCACCAAAATAGGCAATGACGCATTCTATAATAAATTATACAAGTAAAAGCAACGGACGAAGTTCAATCAAAGGTGTAATTGTCGTTTCCTCGTAGAAAAGGTCAAAATGGGTTAAGTTAAGTATGGGTGAAGGTAGTTTTCTCGGGTTTGCCTTTCAAGTATTGACACAAAAAGCCCGATAACACAATGCTATGCAGCTTTCGCAACTCTCGAGATTTGTGATTGATTTCAACACTGCAGTGGAGGCTGGAGCCAGCAGTTTTTGCTTTCCAATTTATACGTAGTATAAGGAAAGCTTTGTGATGGTCGAAATTTTCAATTCCGAAATTTCAACGGATTTACACGTTTTGAGGTCCCAGGAACCCAAATAAGTGGTTTTCAAGAAATGTCTGTCTGTCGCCCTGTCTGTCTGTTCATCTATTTCCGGGCAAACTACTCGGCCGATTTTGATGAAAATTTGCATGTAGGTTCAAAAAAATCATACCTCGAGACCATTCATTTTATTTTGGGCTAACTCAATTTGGGGGGTTTTTATTCTCAAAAAACTAAAAAAAAACGCATAGAAAAATTATTTCTCAAAAACGGCTCCAACGATTTCTTTTAAATTCACATATATTGTAGTCGTTATTAATGTTAACAAAATGCGGGGGTCGCTTGCCCCTTGATAGTTTTCTTCTGGGGGTAGAAAAATAATTTTTCTGCGAAACCTTTCCATCGATGATTTCTCCCTTTAGGCATGTTTTAGGTGTTAAATTGAGTAACGAAACCGGACAGGTTACTTTCCCAAAAAACTATTTGGTTTGTGCAAAAAATCAAAAAATGAAAATTCACGCTCAAATGCATTGCGTGCCCTGCCATTATTGCTGTGTGGTTATGTAATGTAATGTCTGACCTATCTAGAATTTACTTCATCTCCAGTGACGTCAGGTGAACAACCCCCCCCCCCCCCCCCCCGAGAAGTCCGAAATTTAACTATAGGAAAATTATTTACCATGAAAGTACTCATTTTCTCTATCTACTACTTTGATAAATTGGAAAGCATGTTCGAGCAAACTCGGGCCGGTTCTTTTACACTACAAGAGATCGCATATTAACATTAACGTGGGTAAATAAAAAACTGTTCTCAATTCCTTTATTTAGTTAACACAAAATTAACTTTATAACTGTTATTATTACATAAATAAATAAATAAATCTTGACTTTTTGTTGTTCTATTACTAAGCAAACGTAGCGGAGTAGCCCTCTCTTACACTCAACTAGGATGACCCGGGACCGCCTGCTTTACATGCCCTCCCAAGCATGGCCAAAAAATGTAGCCAGTGTGGGACTCGAACCTTTCGGATGAAAGTCGGAGCCTGTACCACTACTCTACAGGTCCTATTATTATTATCCCGCCTACTGTATATTAATTATTCCGCTGCTGGGCGGTTTTGTACCTGCAGTCCTGTACAGGTGCACCCATACGCATATGGGATACTTGCGCTTTCCTTTGAACCATAGGAATATAACATACACTTGTTTTATTTGAATGCAGATTTAGTTAAAATGTTTCATTCTTGGTGCGCACTGGCGCGTATTTGTTGTCATGGTAATTTGTAATGTGTTGTTGTCCAATAAAATGCACACAGGCGCTATAAAATTCTGTCAATGTTCGTTCGGGGCCATGAGTCGGCTATTTATTCGGTCAACTTTTGGCAGTTATCATCAGTATTTCAAGGGAAAAAATCCGCATTACGGGCTTGCTGCTTGACCTAATAACTCAGAGAGGATACTCTACTAGTTGTCAAGCCTGAGCTGAGATTACGAGCTGCCCCTCGGAAGCTTAGTCTCTGAGTCAATGCTATTTCTAATACAAGAAGGATAGATTACCGCGGCAACCCAAAGGCATTTTTGGTACCTTCTAAACATTCAAAAATCAATAATTTCCAGCTGTACACGAAGGGAACAGGAAACCTGGAAATCAGGACACATAGATTAGTGGTAAAGACTCTGACTTTCACCCACAAGGTTGTTGGTTCGAGTCCCATACATGCTACATTTTCTGGTCATGCTTTGGAGGGCATGTAAAGCAGACGGTCATGGGCCTTCCTATAGTTGAGTGTAAGAGAGGGCTTTATGGCCCTAACTTCGCTAGGTTGGCTTAGTAATAAAACAAAAGTCATTATTTATTTATTTTTAACCCCCAGTGCTAGTTATTGCACAACTAATATACCTTAGATAAAAACTGTACGTAACGTAACGAGTGTGCAGGTGTATCTAAAAGCTTGTGCAAATACAACCTGCGGCATACTTTACTATAACTGTTATAGGCCTCAAGAAGATAATTATAAAACATAGCATTAAACATTACATCGTATTGACTGGACCTGAAAAGAATTCAATTCCAGCAAGCATTGCTTGCACTTTGTTCCGCTACAGGACTTAAGTACAGTTCTATATATGTAGGAGAGATGGGACATTCGCTTCCCGCCAAAAAAAACCGATCACAGTTGGATATTTGTAATAAAATAATAATAATAATAATAATAACGGGCGCTGAGGATGTCAAGTCGAAGAAGTTCCAAAACTGGGCCTTATTGTTGTTAGTGACGACCAAATACTAATATCAAAACGTAGAGGAACATTTTCTTTTCGATATTTATGGTGATTTTGATGATTTGATTTAAAAAACCGACTGCAGGGGTCTTCGAATGTATCTTAATTCTTAATACAAGGGCGGATTTTACAATGAGAGTGCGACCCATCAAGTACTACATCCTGTTCTACATATAGAAGCTTTCTTCCCCAATAAATTTCGTTATAAATTGCCGAATCGGTCTAATCATCTTTACTATAACGTAACCTATGAAATAGCCCAACCAGGAACATAACATGTAATGATATAAACACATAATACTTAATGTTATTGACAATAAATATGAATAGATCAGAACTTATTAATTAAAATAAAATGTAAATTCAACGTTTCCCTCCTTTTACTGAGCGCAACCCCCAAACAGGGCCCACCTGTGGGAATGGGAGTGCCCCCAGTGCACTATAATTAAGGTGACCAGATTCTGAGAACTTCAAAACGGGACGCACACGTGGGGGGGGGGGGGGGGTCCGGGTCCAGGAGATAACAAACCGTCAGAGGAAAATGTGAAAATGAAGGTTCAAAATCACTCACAAATTCTGTTAAAACGGGACAAATCGTCGTCCCGATACGATTACTCCGGACAACGGGACATACACTTAAAAAACGGGACGTCTAGTCACCGTAACTATAATACAAAATACAAAGAACCGGTCCGAGTTTACTCGAACATGCTTTCCAATTTATCAATTAGTAGGGAGAGAAAATGAATAATTTCATGGTAAATAATTTTCCAACGGTTAAATTTCGGATATCTCGGGGGGGGGGGGGGGGGGTGTCCACCTGACGTCACTGGAGGTGAGGTAACCTCAATATATTTAAAACACATTACAACACAGTAATAATGGCAGGGCAGGCAATGCATTTCAGCGTGTAGTTTCTATCATTTTTTCAAAAAAAACTTTTTGCGCCTTTTTTTGTTCTATTACTAAGCCAGCCTAGCTGAGTTAGGGCTATAAAGCTAAAACTCAACTAGGATGACCCGGGACCGCCTGCTTTACATGCCCTCCGAAGCATGGCCAGAAAACTTAGTAATTGCGAGACAGGAACAATTGAAATTGCTCCAAACAGGGGGTCCGGGGGTTTCTCCAAGGGAACATTTTTCGCCGAGTCTCGCACCTCGACTTTCCATATCATAGTCCCATGTTACGAAAAGCCTTCCTCATACATAAGCCCTTGCCCTAGGTTAAGTCGAGCTAACGCACGATACAGTGTAAGCATGTCTGAGCTTGCCCACTGGCACTTGTAGTCGGTGTGGGTGGACATCGAGGAGTGAACCAGTTTACCAATGGCTAGAACTTGATTTGGAAACGATATTGTCGAAACCCCAACGGGGGTCATTGCCAGGGCAACATTCAATGCAAATGTAGCCCTAGGTCCATAAAAAAGCCCTTCAATAATAATAATAATAATCAAGCCCTTGCACTCCATACTCCTAAGGCGCCCATTCCACCGACCGGGTAGGGCTATTTACAAAAATGGTGACGTGGTAGCAGACATTCAAGACTTCCACCGACCTCGCATTGCAGAATGCAAATGACATTGACGGAAATTAGAATTTTTCTTTTTATAGAAATCTATTAAAATGTTTGTACTTAACATATCCCATGACGCCATTTCTTAATTTTAGTTTGTTTCTTTGTGATTTTACTGTATGATCATTGATCAATTTTAACTATGGCATAGAGGAAAATAAACATTTCCGTCAATTCTGCAATGCGAGGTCGGTGGAAACCCCGCCTATAATTAGTCTTGAATGTCTGCTACCACGTCACTGTTTTTGTAAATAGCCCTAGCCGGTCGGTGGAATGGGCACCTAAGAGCGTATCCCTTTGGGACAGTCCACGGTTTTGAACGTAATTGATTAATTAAATAATTAAACTACAAAAAATGAACAGAAAGTTGAACCATCGCAAGGCTCAGGGGCCCCGTGAGGTAAACGTAAATAAATAAATTAGCAATTATATGCAGCGTTGCCAACGTGCGGTGGGATCAGATTTTATTATGAGCTAACAAGAAGCCCCGGCCGTCCGTGCATTAAATTAAATTATAATTAAAACAATTTAAAACCCATTAGGCGAGGCGGTTGCATGGGTGTACAAAAAAAACTTTTTAAAAATTTAGACTGAGAAATGGCCGGGAATGACCCCAACCAGGAAAACCTGCTGTGCCTGCATGTACTCGGCCTGGGGTAACAGGTCCTACCGATAGTATTCGCCGCAATCAACGGTAGGCCTACCAACCGTGTTTGGAAAAGTATACTGGACCTCAGACGATGCCGTAGGCCAGGGGCGGACACAGGAGTTTCATCAGGGGGGGGGGGGGGGCAGGGTTCTAGAACAAAGATAAATTGGCTCCAATACTATTCATTGTCATGTGATTAGTTTGTAGCAATGGGATGAACATAAGATTTAAGCAACGAAACGGGCACAATTTAAGAGGAACTATTCTCACTGTAAATAATTGATTTCGTTGTACTGCTTAGGGTATGCCCCGGGGACCTATGGGCCTAAATTGTGGCCTGGGTCCGGACTCCAAGATCATAAATACATATACATAAGGTTTGCCTCTGACCTCACATACTGTTGGGGCCGTTTACGCCCCAACAATAATTTGGCCTATCCCCCCCCCCACTGGGTAGGGAGGGGGAGGTCTTGGGCTATAAGCGGGTAAAGAGGGAGAAACCGGGCTCCAGGGGAAGCTCCTCAGGGGTGGAACAAGGGCCCCGAGCCCGGCCACCCGCTTCAACCAATCAGAGCTGCGGCCAATTGACACGTCTTCTTTTGCGCAAAAGGATTTGTTGTTGTTTGAAACTCAGGCAGTCTCCCAGGCACGCTCGGATTGGTCGAAGAAGACGTGACAGGTGGCCCCGGAAAGTATAAAAAATTATTTGCTGGAGCGATTATTGGGATGCATCTCGAGACAACACAATGCAACTATGTCTCAAAGTGCGGCAACCAATCATCGAGTATTATGCAAGTGAACAATTAGTAAGCCGGTCAACTATTCAGGCCTGACAGCATTGACCGGAATCATTGAAAGGAAAGCAGAAGCAGGTACGACCAGGTGCAAAGCTCATGGTACCAGCGTCAAGGTGACTCGGCAACACCGCCAAACAAGTTCCTATTGGGTTGACAAGCCCGGCAAGGCGGCCAGCTTTCGTTAGAGCATTTCCACCAAGAATACTTAGCTTATTGCACGAATGTACGAAACCGCCACGCCACTGAGTTGGGCTAATTAAGGACCTAAAAACGTTCAGGTACCTAACCTGTATTTTAAGGGACTGCAATCATCACGGGGACACGGAACGAAAGCAAGAAGCCAAGGTTTTTAGCCGCTGAGCGTGTTTCAATTCATACAACTTTTCAAGGCATGCCTTTTTATATATATATTTTATATTTATTGTAAAACTGACGAATTTTCGCCTTTTGGCTCAGAGTGCTGCTTAGTGTCGCAGTACGGATTGAAAGCTTCAAAAAGTCCACCCCAATAACACCACAAACAACTCGCTGGGCGAAGAAGCATGCGGCAGTCTGTATAACAATAAAAAGAGTAGTAAATACAAACTAAATGTAACGTGTTGGCCAGGCAACCGTGATTAATGATCAATGGCAGCATATGCTTTGGGACATTGTAAGGTATAGCAGTATGTCCGTCAGATTTATTAAAGGAGAGGTTTTAAAATATTTTGCAGGTCGTGAATTTTTGACGAAATTAATTAATTTCTCGTTCCACAGCTTTAAAGTTATAAAAGTGGTGAGATGAAAAAATTAGTAAAAAAAATATTACTTGTGAAAACCACGATAGAGTGAAATAAACCGATTTTGAAGAATAGTTGTAAATCAGTCGGGGAAATTGCCTGCTAATTTAGATGGCTTCAATTTTTTATGATTTTTCATTATATCTTTGCGACTGTGGAATGAGAATTTATTAATTTCGTCAAAAATAGAGAGCCATTCCTTGACAACAAAATATTATGAAATATGTCCCTTGGCCTTAGCTGTCGCTCAGTCAAGTCGTATAAAGAGCGGCCGATGTTTTGAAGAATATTTCATACCACTGTGTGTGAGAATTGTTCTAATGACGCAAGACCCCTAATGCAACAACAAAAGGAGAAAAAAATAAGTAGCTTGGACAGCTTCAATTATAAAGAGCCATGTCGGAAATGGGCTGCAATCATTGTAAGACTAAAACAGAGGCGTTTGAGTGGCAGGCATAAAATGACAGTTGCACAACAGACTGCAGGATAAGTCGTGTCACTAGAAGGCAACGTGAGCTGCTGCTGCCACTCGTGATAACACGCAACCTAATAACCGCACATAAAAGTCAACAATGTGGCCTGTTTGCAGACTGGGAGCTACCACGAAGGTGCTGCTCGTAGATACAGCCTCTCACGTTGTGCACGAGCCAAGTTCTCAACTGGTCTTCTTTTTTTTTTTTTTTTTTTTTTTTTTTTTTTTGCTGAAATAAAGCTTAAAAATTTATGCGGCCGCGTTGATACCTTCAGGTACCAGTTTCCGATATTACACATGCACGTACGTTCAAAGTCTTAACGAGTACACATTAAGAAGCCAACAGGAACAAAATCATATTCGAAAAATGTAACTCTAAACATGGCGAACAGGCCATGGACAGCAGGTTACCCGAAAAGAAGGAAAAAAATGTAAATGCGTGCATTTCCTTACAAGCGCGACAGTTAAGAACTGACGGACACCACAATTAGTTGTACAGATGGAGCCATAAATAACCTGCTATAAAGTAGAATAAATGTCCCTTTACATTTTAATACTCGTACACAGCATGTAGCCGGCCCTAATACCATTTGGCCACAGACTTTGGAAGCGTGGAAAAATGCAAGGTTCGGTTAGGTCCACGCCTTCAAAAACTGGCTACACAGCGTTGCATGTTTCAAAATGTAGACAATTCTGTGAATATCGGGCTAGTTTTCTGCCCACTTATATGATTAATTATACCATAGGTAGAGTTCCCCCGTATAGCTTTAAAATCATCAAAAGTCGGGCGACTCACTATAAAAGTCTCCATAAAAACCTGACCGTTAAACGCTCCAACTGACGTCAATTGCCAACAGGAGCCACAAACGATAACGACAACTATAGTAGCTCACAAAAAATGCCGAGCGCGACTCTGTCAGTGGCAAAGTGTTCGAAGGCTATGAAGAGTAAAGGATTCAAAAAGAAGGAAAAGTTGAGACGCTCATTTGCCTATATGCTGAGCTTCAAATTCAATTAGGTAATCGTCCTTCAGAGCATTCTGTCAGACCTCAGCCACTTACACATAGTAGTTATGGCAATTTTTCATGTTAGAAGTTCCCCGTAGTATGGCTTTAAAGCCATCCAGTGTCAGGCGGCTCCCTGTAAGGAGTGCCACCAAAGCCTGTATTCAAAGTGTCAAAAGTTTCAAACACTGACGCCAACAGGAATAATAAACGACTCGAACCTAATGCGTCTCGGACAATGGCGAGGAGGCCGAAGGCTACGAAGAGCAATGAACCCGACTATTACCACCAACTACTGGTACTCGGTACCCAGCTCCTACAGTCACTACAACTGAGCTCCACATGGCCACATTGTCTTACATCATGGAAAAAGTAGAAGGACTGGATGTGAAGGTCTTACAGAGGTCCGGACGGCGTGGTGGCCAGTTCCTCATGCGAACGGTCTACTTCCGCAGATGAAAAGTTGTGAAACGTAATGTTGTGCCCTAAGGGTAACCAATTGCAATTTATAATTAGCATAGGAATAGAAAACTTCCCAGATTATATTAGTGGACACTATGGCGGCTCTGAGTTTCCGTTCAACCGTGTGACAGTTTAATCTGGTCGAAAAATCAGTTTCACCCTATCCCAAAATGTGTGCAGGGGGAAGGTTGTCCACCAGAGTCACTCGGCCTTGTTGGCTAACTCTATACAGCAATTAGGTAGCGAATCCGATGAAACATGAGAAAATTGACCCCCGTCTTTCTCCCATCCCGGTAGGGCTGCCAGCTTTTGTTTTTCTCGGAAATAAGTACATCTGACCTTTGAAAAGGAAACCTTCAGTTTGTAGAGTACACATGCATGAAAAAGAGTACAATACTCTGAAACAGAGTAAGTTGGCAACCCTACATCCCAGCCTATAAGAAATGTACAGTAACTTACTTCGCGTGTCCTCCGTAGGCTACATCGAACTAGGTTAGAATTGAACTCTGCATTCCACGGGAGATGAGGGAGCAGTCCTCAATGTATTTCTCGACACCAATAGGCTTTCAATACTAAACGCTGCTTCAGTCGATTCTTCTAAATACAAAGAGACTGCCCCTCATCTCTCATTGGGGTATTGTAACGCTTACCCCACAATCCTTTTCCAATTTGGCAAACCTGTGCCTGGGCTATGGGTAATGAAACGTTTTAAAGATTCACTCAAGTTACAAGGTAAAAATCCTCTCACATCAAATCATCAGCATGAATCATAGTTAACCAGCAATCGTCAGACAGTCAGTTATACTATACAGTCAGTTATACCATAGCTACTCAATGACAGTGACTTGAGACCTCGAAAATATTACAAAAGGAAGTCCCACGTTATGGCACAGTTTCTGAGTCGACTACAAACAAACATGCCTATTGTCCTTTTAACAATAATGCTATCACACAACACTTCCCTACACTCGGCATCCTGTGAGTCGTTAGCATGTTTTACGACCAAAAAAGTACAATAAGTTTCCTTATGCACGCATAAATAAACGCCCCTTACAGCTAGGGGCAGTGATGCTACATTTTGCGAAACAAAACTGATTTATGCAGCAATATACGGTATACGAGGATAGAACACCAATTAACAGAAGAGAAACATACCCCACAGGACGGTTCTACCACAAAATGGAATTCAAGAAGAAAAAGTGAAAGCGGGACTGGAACCTACGAGCTATGCCTTGCCAGGTCATAATTTTAGGACATAATAGTGCACATAGTCAGCACGATGGCCCGGAAAGGCTTTGATAACGGGTTCGAGTCACGCTCTGTGAATATTTTCTTAACCTCGGGTAGAACTGATCATTTAAATTGCGAGACAAGACTCCACAGGATGGCATGGGACGAAGACTGTCCTATATACACTTCCAGCAAAAAAAAGGCTAACTGTTATTAATAAGGGATACCACCCATATCTAACTCAAGTAACGGACCAAAATATCGGACAGATACCAGAATACAGTAGCAGGCAGCCCATTACGTTAGCATTGAATGTACCATAGACTTAACGGTAGGCCATGCATTATCACGTTTACTACTTTATCGCATTCGTACAATATGCTGTCTACATCGTATTGTTGACTGGCTGCCATGGACTCGGGAAGCAGGACAAAGCTTATTGACTGAGTGGGACTCAGCCACTTTAATTTACTGTAAAATTGTGATTATGCAATGTGTAACATTGTAAGGCTGCGGAACAGCACGTTTATTATTTGTTAAGATCTTGGTTTGCAGTAATGTCCGAGGCAAGGATTAGCCACTGTACTGTAGGTTTTAGCTATATAGTATAAGCCTGGGCCTTGCGTTTACAAGCAAGGTCCTAATTTGTGATGCCATGCGGCATTCTGAAGTACAACTAATTTTGATCGTCTATGAATACCTTCCCAAAGCTATAGGCAGCTTACTTGTTTGCAGATTTTATTAGACAGTATAGGGGTATAGCTCAAGTAAAATAATGTTTGCAAACTACCGTTACAATTACAATTTTTAAAATGGGTACTCACCTGAGAAATCACAATATCTAGAGGCAAGCCTTTCCGCACTACGTCTTCTGTCAATGAGTTAGAACACGCGACCTCAGAGGAAAGGAAAGTATCCGTGGAGTCGGCCGTGCTGGGTTTCACGATGTACTGTTGCACGCTGATCACCTGCGAACACAAAGAAGCAAAAGGAGTAAGGAAAACACAAAAGAGGGTGAGGTACCACGCAACAGTACATAAAGTTACAATGACTAGAGTTTAGAGGAAAGGAAACTGCCTGTATTGTCGATCACTTGGGGGTTGTCCATTAATCACGTGATGTTTTTAAACATTTTTTAACCCCTCCCTCCCCCTTGGTGATACTTGGTGAGGTTTAAGACTATACCCCCTCACGTGTATTATTTAGTACCTACAAAGAATCTTAAAATTTTTATAATATTATTTTTAAATGCAGTCATAAAGTATAATCTAATTTTATTCTAGAAAATTAAGGACCGTAAAAAAATATCTGGACAGCGCGACGTGCGAGGACTTCGTTCGATGCCTGGCAACGGCGAGTCAATGTCACACTACACGCCGCTTTTTGGTTTAGAAATCACTAACCCAACTAAAGTAGCAAAACTCATGCCTAGCCTGACCAATAGCGAAGTTTGCATTGAACACTAAAAAAATACAATCCTGATTTTGGAATTCGAGATTTTTAATTAATTTTGCTGATATAATAGATACTTTTACGCAGCGTAGCCGTCACATTGAAGTGAACAAATTCTGTTAAAGCTATCGCCTTTTGCCACTAACGGAGCATTAAATTGTTTAATTGCATAATTACAGCTCCCCAAAGACTCTTATGACGGGAGGTGATATTTAGAAAAAAAACTGTAAAACCATTACCAAACTATCCTATTAATTTCTATCCAAGAACCAGCTACAATCAATAACCTAAAAAATCAGAGGTACGTGATTGCAATAGCATGGAAAATTTTGGAACAAGCGCCGAAGAGTATCTTCTGAGATGAATGGCCCGAACGGGGTCAACGCCACGGTTTGGCTTTTGTGTTTTCTCGCTGCAATAACTCTTCCGCGGCTGTTGATGAGCTTTTCAAACAAGTACCCCTCGTGACCGGAGACAAGCCCGTGGTTTTTGCCACAATCATTGCAGTCGTGCCACAAAGTAACAGTCGAACAACTGCGCTAAATTGTTATTATTAAGATGATGCTCCTTGTCGCACGCTATAAACAGTAAATGGAGTGGCAATGCCTTGCTAACTTTCTAGCATGAAGAGACCTGAGTAGTGGCAGAAGGTTTTTGAATAAGACCAGCAGATTATTTTGAGGAATTACTAAAGAGCTTACGTTTCAAGGTTAACAGGAAAAACACTTGGAGTCATGAGATGTTTGTAGTCTCTGGCTGCGTCTCGCACCCCGGAGAAGACGAGCTCTGCCGTACATGAGAGCTTAAAAACACAGGTTAGCTCCCTGGAACCCCCGTCGTCTCTCGTCACCTCAATAGTGATTAACATGGCAACGGCCTGCTGAGTACCTAACTCTGCCCTGCCCTATGATATGCTATTTACCACGTCCGAGTCCTGTTGATGATGACGCACATAAAGACAGAGAAGCCCAGGTTAGCACTTCGCAGCCCTCAGGTCACACACACCTCCGTAGTGAAAGCAACGGTCTGCTGAGTACCTGATCCTCAGAATCTGCCCGATGATATAATAGTTACCTTTTTCGAAGCCTTTTCGATGATGATGTACATTAGGGCGACGATCTCCTCCTCGTCGGAGCCCAGGTTCGCCCCCTGGAGCCCCGCTGTCGCCAGATGGAAGACGCATAGATGCGACGCGTCCGTCATGTCGCGCTCCACAAGCTGCACCATCACACACAAACACTACGTCCGAAAACGCGCACTACCCCGCCGTACATCCTCCTGTAACAACACAAGAAAACAACGTTAGAATATTGTACATACAAATGGTGTGCGCTGGGATGGTGCAAAAAAAAAAGATAGTAGGCCATAATTGATTATACATAGTAAATAACCAACAAAATACAGGACCTATGTAGTATCGTAGTAAGTTACATGTTGCAGTATTTAAGTTAATTTGCGAGATTTTATGAGTGGATAAATGAAAAAAGGGCAATTTCAGGACTTTATCATACACTACGCCAGAACGTCAAACCCTACTTAGCTCTCGTAACTGATCAGGCAGCAATTGCAATGGCGAAATTGCTCCTGGAAAGACAAGAATATCTTGTACTCTTTCTCTTGTAACTTTCCAAAGTGTTTTTATTATGGTATGCCGCGCTCCTCATGGTGCGGATATAACTGCTAGTAAGATGCCCGTTGCCACCCCTGGATCACCCAAAAGTAGGTTGGTTTCTATTTTTTATTTAATTAAATACTTCAGAGATAACGATTTCGTCTGCTTAAGTAGCAGAAGGCTATATTTTCATGCATAGTGCTACGAGATTTTTTTTTAGTTTTGGTGCCTGAAGGGCGACAGAAATTTACCGCATTATAAAATTCATTGAAAAATTCAAAACCTTGTAATATGGTATATAAAGTAGTCTTTTACTTGGATGGACGGAATAAGTAAGTAGTAAATTAATAAAAAATAAAAAATGGCAAGACATGGGCAATCTACAATACTACGTACATACACAATTCGCCACTGGAACCGCCTACCACTGGAGGTTAGGGCAGCTAATTCATTCAGTAGTTTTAAGAAAATAATTAAACAATTTATCTTGGATAACGCTTGAGACTCTCCGGTCTTAAAATCGTGATGACAATGAATCCCCCCATATATATTTTATCATTCTTTTTTTCTCTCTTCCTCTCTTTTTTCTTCTCTATTTAATTTTAAGCACTTATCAATAATACAATATTTTTTTTAGGATTAGCATGAAAACAAGACTGTATAGTCGTATTGCTCGCCTTTTGGTTTTTCAGTCGTAAGTCGTTTTTCAATTTCAAATTTTGGTGAGATCCATTGGTCGTCAATATCTGCGATCAGCTTCCTCGTCAAACACATGCAGTTTGATTTCCATTACTAGAGGCATACCTCACCTAGAATTGCGGGTAAATCAACTACTAACTATCGCATGGACCGTACATGCACATTCCACTCCAGACATAGATTTTTTTGAAAATTAGTCAGTGAGAACATAAGGAGCGAGATAAGGGGCAAAGACCGTTAGAGTACGGTAGTAGTAGTAGTATGGTTTGACACAGTCCCAGGCCACGGTGTGGGCCCATAGGACTCCAGTGGACCTCCTGATTATAGTGGATTCCGAACCACTTGGGAAACACAGTGAAGTCACACGATTAGTTCGGAGGTGACCAGGACAAGTCCTACCATGTTTCCCTACCGGCACTATGCACACGACCAATTTATCTGCAGCTTTGAACCTGCTCTGGTCCGCTGGATTCAACTTGGTATGGCGGCCGGCTTAGAGTACGGTAATCTAACCAAAAGAATGAGCCATCCTCATCAAACCGTGCCCCAGCCGTGGAAAAGGTCAAACCAAACATCTTACGTGAGAAGTCATTCAATTTCAAGGCGGTGAGTCCCATACGATACGTATATACCACAAATTAACATCATCGAATAAACCCAATGCACCACTTACAGTATACAATTAAGCAGTGGCGGCTCGTCCATAAGGGCACTGGGGCTACAGCCCTCCCATAATTTTACAGGCAAACAAAGCAATTTCCTTTTAATAATAATAATAATAATAATAATAATAATATACTATTCTGAAGAAAAATGCAACTGCTACAATTCGGCTATGCTATGTGCGTGCTCTGGGCAACTTGGGGCAATTTTCAATTTAGCCCCGGGTCGCCATGGCAACCGAGTCAGGCAAAAGTTAAGAAGATCGTTCGCACCATTGAAAAGGTGTACACAACTTTTCTCTTATGGACCTTGCAATGCAATTCATGCCATATGCATTTTTACATGGGCAGCGGGGCAGCGCCCCAAAAATGACTTTAAATGTTTCGTATTGATAATAACATTGAATATTGGTATTTTTTTAAAATCATAATTATAAGAGTTATTTTTGAGAAGAGTTTCACTATTTTGTCATGACTGATGATTATTACAAAATTTTTCAAAGAAGAATTTTTGACTATGGAAGTCAGGTTCTGCCCAACGGGCAGGCAGGGTAATGTAAACAAATATTACAAAAATGTAAAGAGCGAGTGATAGACTTGTTTGCTACATCGAAATGCCGAAGAATCTATTTGATATTCAAGTAGTGGTAAGTTATATGCTATTACTTTATTACAATTCGGTGCCCCACCATTTTGATACACCACGAGCCGCCACTGCAATTAAGTTAATTAAGGGGGATTCACTCTGTTGATAGAAAAGGGAATAGAAAAATCGAAAAATAGCTCAGAGTGAGGATACTTCCGGCGTCCTCCGCCAACCGTAGAAATAGAGAAAGTTTTTAAGGCAGTGTTGTAAACCGGCGCAAGCGCAATCCGACTGCAGGGTTGCCGTTTTGCGTGAAAAATTACGAAATGCGTATATTTTCAGAGCGTGTGAGATGTGCGTGTAAAGTGCGTGTATTTTAGACAAAATTAATTTTTTAATTAAATAAAAATATTGAAATTTAAACCAATAAAATAATAAAAAAATTAAAACCCAGGAAAAATGAAAACTTAAAAATAAAATAAATGCGCGAAAAATGCTCTTTACCTTAACTTATCTGATCTAGGACCACAAACCACAAGTGACAAGACCCCTACACAACTCCAAAAATCCAAAATCCAAATCTACTCGGCCGGCGGGCGGCCATTGTGATTTGCTATTTGCTCATTATTTGTCTGCCGCAGCGCCACATGGGCGCAAAATCGAACAAGATAATAAACATGCATATTATAGAACAAAGAAATGCCACATGTGAGAGGTCTTTCTCGGATTGAAAATTAATTAAAAAAACTACTTATTTACGAACCACAATGTCTCAATGTTCAAGCGAATAAGGCGACCACTTAAAACCCCACTATTTAATAGAAAGTCAATATTTTGGGTCGAATTATTTAAAAAGTAATAAATAACTTAATAAAGTGCTCATCTGAAAAATCTACACAGTTTTGGCAAGATGCGTAAAACCCCGTATTTCAGCTGGTCTATTTAACAAAAATCTTCATCCGGGGGGACCCCCTCGTTTGGAATTAGCCTATATATATTCATCGCCTGTAAAAATCGAAACGTTACTCCTATCAAAATGCATGAAACCCCACCATTTCATGCTCATTTTTCAAGAATTGTAGTTATATTAATTGTCTGGAAAATCTTATCATTACTCCTATCAAATTGCGTACAACCCCACCATTTCAGGCGTATTTTCCAAAAAGTTTGACCCGAGACCCCTTGCTAGTATTTTTATTCATTCCGACCCTTGGGGCCCCCGTCCACGTCTCCCGAACCACTGTGTGACGGACACTAATGTCATCAATTTAAATGCTGCGCAAGTCCTTGAGAACGGGTTTCCCCTTATTCTACACTATCTTGAAAGTGGGGGGGGGGGGGAATTAAACACAGCCCCCCTGATCGATCGTTACGCCACTGGAAGTAAGAAAAATAATTCACACAGATTTTTCAGCCCCACTACAAGCTAAGCATAGAAGTTGTTAGAAAAAATTAGGAAAACAAATGACATTTTTAGTTACCATAGTAATATTATAAATTATGTATTATGTATATATATATATATATATATGATATATTATATCATATTAATATGCATATATATTAGCCGATTAGTTGCTTGCGTGATATGTCGTGAATTTTGAACAACAGTGTCACGTCACGTCGGAGTCATAGTACCAACACCATGAAATCCGAGTACAGAGGCTTTATCACCGAGTACGCAATGAAGTGCGAAAAGAAAGAAAGAAACTTGTCTTTAGTTATCAATTAACAATTGTAATTTTACATGTAATGTGGACTTTCCTTACTTTCCTTCTTTTCCTTGCCACGTTTAGAAGAAACAGGCCTGAAATAGAAGGATTTTACGCATTTTGAAAGCAGTTCCGTTCAGATTGTACAGGCGATTAATACAATTTCGAACAAGGGGGGCCCGGGGGTTTTGTTTCGAATCCCACACTGGCTACACCTGGCCATGTTTCGGAGGCGGTACCGTGGTCATTGTGGTTGAATGACTTATAGCGCAAACGCCGCTATGTTGGTTCAGTAATAGTACAAGAAGTCATTATTAGCATTATTATTTATTTTCTTTATATTAAATTTAGTTATATAGGTGGATCATTCTGCGGGGTGTTGGCCCTAATCATTGGGCATTGGCACTAAGAACACACGTTGTGGATACAACCGCTACGAAAGTGTTGGGACTTGTTCAAGACAATCGCAACTCAAAAACCACTGTAAACACATACTATTTCACCAGTGAGCACTTCGGACTGTTGTCCAGAAAGTAAAAAACGAATCCAGAAACATTAACTGACTTTAAATATTGAAGAGTATAGTGTCAAGGTGGTTTAGAGGTGGGAGCTTTGTGTTGCTCCGGAGATATCGCAGATTTCATATCAAATGCCAAGTATTGACAGATAACATTCATGAATTGCATACTCAAATGGTTAATTTTAAACGGATCTATCAAGCAACTGATAATATAGGAGAACGGATATTAATAAAAGAAAAATCTAAAAACACAAATAACGAACATAATGCAGTCATTTGATAAAAGCTTCAATGTTGTGGCCGTTAACACATTTGTCGTAACGAGAATACAAAATAATTGCTACTTGCTAAAGGCTACTTTTTCATAATTATCTTTCCTAATTTATCACATTGAAATAAATGGACTAGCTGCAAGAGATTCATTTCTGAACTGAACTTTCACAAATATTAACCT
The DNA here is from genome assembly GCA_963971405.1 of Psococerastis gibbosa. NCBI lineage: Eukaryota > Metazoa > Arthropoda > Insecta > Psocodea > Psocidae > Psococerastis > Psococerastis gibbosa. Next base: position 32,371,571 of record OZ020487.1, read on the forward strand.
GCTACAGCTACAAAAGTTAAAAATATTCCAACTCCTGAACGCGAGATTCTGTCAATTTACAGAAAAAATTTAGTTCAACCCGCAAAATATCTATAGTACATTTCATGTGGATGCTGCAAACCTTAACCATTAATTTAAACCAAACAAAACATTGTGTTTATCGTACCTTGAAGACGGAAGAATTGAGTTGTAGCGAAGTGCTCAGTGAACTGAAATATGGAACAACGAGCAGGTGAACTAAGGAATACCACGGCAGATGGCAGCATGCAGGGAAACAGGTGAAAACCTGTACACAGAACCAATTTTCATCGATCGAAAGACCAAGTTTTGTAATCCTATTGTTTCTACATTAAAATTGAAGACAAGGCTCAGCCAGTAGATCACATTTTATGTTAATAATTAGCTAGTCTGCAAAAACTGAAAAAACTAAAAAAAAAGCGACACCAATGATAAGGGTCGAACAATGAAGGCGGTTATAACACCAATAAAAAAATTGCATGCCAGTATAAGTGCTTCTTTGGGCTGAGAATTTAATTAATAATAAGCTTTCACCCCAATTTATTTTTAAAAAATGTGGAAAGATTCACTTTGAAATCAGTCGTTCTTACTGGCAAAATGTATTGATACATTTCTGGAAACTAGATTTATCCCCAGTACAGTTTGTATGATATAGAATTACCTTCATAGCTTGAAGCATGTCAATAAGACAGTGTGTGTACGGCAGGGGTTCTCAAACTTATTTTGTCGCGGACCCCTAAATGATTTAAAATTGTATCCCGACCCACTAATTCTACATTGCCAATTTTTACTTCACTTTCCTACCTAAAAAATAGCCTTACAGTCTATGGGTGCACGCAGGAATAGGAACACGGGAGAGGGGGGGGGGAGGCAAGCCAGGGGGTGGACCCAGCGACCAATAAATATGATACCTCGCCTTACTACCCCCCCCCCTCTCCCCCGATGCAAATTTTTCAAAGGATAGGCCACTCTTCCTTTTTACCCGAGGGGGTGTCTCCCCCGGAGGAAAATTTTTGAAATTGTAAGCAGAAAATGGTGTTTTTTTAATGGGTTTTTATTTAATATCGTTGGTTCCCGCCAGTCTATAAAAGATAAATGACTTAAATTGAAAAAAAAACTTGTCATTCAATTCAATTCTATAATTCAATTCTATCTAGTGTATAACCGGCAGACGAGACCACGCCGCGACCCACTTGGAAATTTTTCGCGACCCAGACCCACTTTGGGGTCGCGACCCAAACTTTAAGAACCCCTGATGTACGGTACAGTATGAAACCATAACTTTCTAACGAAAAGTTTCGCAACAGAGAGATGCCAGTACCTATTGTATTTAACCGGATTAGTATAAATAACTAAAAATAGGTACGGTATCTGTGTTTGTGCAGTATAGTTGAAAACTTGAAAACAATGTTATCTAAATAACTATACACATGCACCATATTCACTATCAAAAACGGCACATTATCAAGCACTTACCATTTATTTTTAGCATTATTTCTGAGACGCATATAAAGGGGCCCAGCCCCCCCCCCTCCGGAATAGGAAAATATTAGACGAAATTAACTAATGCGAATTGTTGTATTGCATAATATGCCAGATCTAATACAGATATTCGGGTCAACAGTGAGCGTTAACGGATAGGTTGGTAAACTCAATGTCGTCTCCAGGGCCTCTGCCCTCAGTTGATCGATAGCGGCGAGCTGGTCTTTGCCCCCCCCCCCTCATCCAAAAATATAAATATACGCCATTATCTTACTAAAAAGAACATTTATACAGAAAACCGGAAACTACACTTATCTAGAATGCTGGAATTTTACAACTAATCCATTTCCCAATCAACTTGACTACGGCACATGCGAAATAAAAACTTAACCCGTTGCAACCAGCCCACTTTCTTCGGGAACCAGAAATGGTGCAGTCAGACCTAAACAAGTTGCAGAGTGGAAGGATACCGCTACCTCCAGCATTCCATACCACTTGCAAACTTCAGGAAGCTTCTCCAGCAAAAGGGGGCAGCCGCCACTGGAGGGGCGCACAGATGTGATGCAGGCTCCAGGCACTGGTATTGGGCGTGGTCTTGCAGACCGCTATGGCCAACTTTGTGTTAGACGCGATGGACCTCAGATCGTTGCACCCGGATCTGACCAAGAATTATACTGTATATAGGTAGTGTATGTTACAGGACGAGGAATACAAAGGTTATCCAAATGAAAATTAGACACTCAGGAATACTCCAGTTGGGAGAGAACTAGACTATGAAACGGAAGAACTGGGTTCGATATAGGGGGAAAAAAATTCCTTCTGGTTTTTTGTTAGTTATATTTTCCACATTCCCTTTGTAATACTTCGTCATATAGTAAATAAAATAACTTTGTCTAGTATTACTGAAGTTATTTTACATCATTTACTAGAACCCTTGGGGCCCTGTTATAGCGGTTTGCTGCGCGGCTAAAACAAAATATAAACTTGTTCTGTATTTACCATACAATAATATTTACTATAGAATGCTAGTCGGTATAGGGCCGTTTGTGATTCCAAATAGGAAAATCACATGAGCCGAGTCACAAAATATTTGCGTCCCAGTTTTAACCAATCAAATTAATTTATTAAGAAACAATTGTGAGTGTATTCGAACGTTCTATAAAACTTGGCCTACTATTGGCTGCCTGTTTTGAAGTCAACATTCATTTTCAAAACAATAACAACGCAGCAGAAATGAGTGGGTTTTTGATAAACAAAAATGATAAAAATTATTTATTGATTCAATCTCTGCAGCAATACCTACTTTACTAATAAAATAAGTTCGGTTGTTGGATTGAAAACTGCAAACTATGCTACACATTATGCAAAGTACAGTAGGCCTACAATAATACATCTAAAAGGTAAGTGAGAAATTTATATTAAACCCACAACAGCTTTAATTCTTCTTAAAGTGTTGCATTGTTGCCGTCTTGTAGCCAAATTAAGTCACTTAGCACACTCCCCAAACACACCGAGTGCAACAAGTTACTGCAGCATACATTAACTAAAACAAAATATGTTGTCTTATTTTAATTGGCATGTATCGGTAGACTAATATTATTGACATTTTTAGGGCAACAGATTTCGAGGAACAGGAGAAGAGGAGGCGTCTCGTCCCGCCACAGAAAATTTGAAGCAAGGAAATTCGAGTGGAAACTTTAAGTTAATGCAAGACAATTTCTACCAGAAGGAAAAAAGTCAAAAATATTAGTTGTGTTCCTTCCTCTCCACTGTAAATTACTGTATATTTGTTATTACATTAATGTTATTGCATTATGCTGTATTTTAAATGCCTCACCTTGAGTTTTCACTTGTCACCCATGGCTTACAGAGTCAAAAGGAAGGGAACATGGTGGGTGTCACCGTATTGCGTTAGTGAGGAACTACCTGTCCGAATAAAAGGGGTTGTGAAAATGTCCAATACATGGTCTACTGTGACAGTATGCTAACACGACGCAAAGACTTTTTTGCCACTTTCCCCATACAGGGTTTTGGTTTAAAATGCCAAACCCCCCAGTGGCCTGTACGAAAGGGCCCTAATGGATGCTTGCCGTAACGTAAAGTACAGTAGGTACTCTTTCTAAACTCATGTTAGAACATAATTTGAAGTATTGTATGTGATACTTCCATACATTAATACATACTGCGAAGGATACACGAACATTTTTTTTTAAATATTCATTGACCATTGTACTGTAGATAGGCCTAGGTGTGCGAATGATACAATAAACTAGTTGGTTTCATTAAATTTGGGTCATTATAGATTTATTAATATGAAATGACTCATTAAATTGATATTGACTACCACATTTCAATTTTTAAATTTGTGCGGGAAACACCCAAGCGCTACCAAGTGGCCAAAAGCCGAAAGTGGGACGCAAATATTTTGTAACTTCAATCCTGTGATTTCAAGAAAAAAATCACAAAGCCCTGAAATACTGCATCCTATGTATAAGCATAGGAATGCCAGTCTGCTTATTTCGATTGGCAGGCTATGGTATTTACATAATAAGTCACTGATTCCTTCTTAAGAGTCAGTTAGGAATTCTTTTAAAAAGAAACATCACCCTATGTAAATAAACAAACATCAAGCTTATCTTACATTTATGTATTGACTTAAGAGGATGTCACGTAGAAAATTGAATTAAATACTTTTCATTTTTTATTTAATTAACTCAGCAAGTTATTAGAAATTTGGCTAATGTAAGTTGTAGAAGACTGCTTCGTGCATCATATAATCGGGTATTTTTACTTTTTGGTTTTGTAGTTCTTCCAAAAATCCCAGAAATCAGAATACGCGAAATTTCAGTCCTGTCCTGTCTGTTCTGGTATTTATGGAAGAACTAAGGTGCCAAAAATTTGATATTTCCTGTTATATGATGCATGAAGTAGTCTTCTGCAACTTCCATGAGCCAAATCTTTAATGACTTGCTTTGTTAATTAAATAAAAAATTAAAAAGTCAATAAAAGCGACACATTTTGGGGTACTCATTTTCTACGTAGCATGTGCTCTTAACCGCGCGGCAAACCCCAAGCTGTAAAAGGGGCCTTTATGGGTACCTCACCTTCATGGGCAGGGTGAAAACGCGACCAGTCATGTTGTCACGTCCCAAATAAATAGAATAGTGATTTTCTAATTTCTAGTAGTCTCCAGATCTCATTGTCGTAACACGGCGTTTTTTTAAATTTATGTTAAAACTGAATTGGCACAAATTAACACTGTCGAATATCCATGCAAGCTGCGTGACAACCCGCTCAGGGTCTAGACAGACAAGAGGCCAAGTTGATTTGGGTTAGCAACATTAAAAATAGAATTAAAGATTTAATAATTTCTCTGATATTAGGAGCATTCATTTCTCTTTCACATTGCATCACAACATTCAAACGACTTTACATCCATGAAAAAAAAAAAAAAAAAAATACTTCCACGTGATAAATACCTCACAACATAACTAAGCTACTTTTGCCCAATATCATTGACGACTACAAAACAGCCAAAAACTTTTTTTTTTAAATAAAAAATAAAAATACAAATTTATACCGTAGATCCCCACACAAGCTCTTGTACTAGTAGATGTGAACTGTTGTAAAAAAAAATCATATTTAAAGTAAAAATAGCATATTTTTCAGCTTTAAGCCACCATTAAAATACACAAGGACACAACGAGGTCAAAGGCTTACTTTTCACCTCATGTTAGTGAACGGAACAATACATTTACAACTCACTTCCTGTCTCAGTAAATGTCATCAACAACACCAAATATACCAAAATGAAGTCAAGAATAGCCAAACTATTACTACTTCTATTATACTAATATAAGGAGGAATATGCTTCCAGAGGCTATGGAGATAGGTTAATGATTGCAAAAAAAAAAGACTGAGATAGTGGTTTCCAATTTTCTCTTAAAAGGAAATCGGACACGCCACTCTAATTTAAGTGTAAGTCAAAATCTAATTTCATAGAGAAACACCATTGTAGAAATATGAATTATGTCACATCTTAGAAAATATGTTCCTCAAAGCAGCACCACCAATTTTTTTTAACTCTATGCCATAGTTAAAATTGATTAATGATCATAGAGTAAAATCACAAACAAACAAACTAAAATTAAAAAATGGCGTCATGGGATATGTTAAGTACAAACATTTTAATAGATTTCTAAAAAAAGAAAAATTCAAATTTCCGTCAATGTCATTTGCATTCTGCAATGAGAGGTCAGTGGAAACCCCGCCTAAGTCTTGAATGTCTGCTACCCCGTCAACGTATGTGCATTCTGCAATGAGAGGTCGGTGGAAACCCCGCCTAAGAATGAGTAGATATTATATCCTGGGTATTTTTCAACTCAGTAGCGTAGATCAGGGGTTCTCAAACTTTTTTGCCTGTGGACCACTAGATTTTTTTATGATCATTATATACATATTATGACCACCATGGCTGTGAGAGGAAAATCGTCAAACCCTAGGACCAGAATCAAGTAGTTTGTTAGTTTGTGCGTACAATTAGGCTACGCGCCAACACCAACAGCACATTCGCGAAACACCAACTCAGAATTCTGAACGATTATTTGGGTTTTACTAATTCAGGTTGTTATAACAAGTGTTTCTAAAAGTTTTATTTATTTTTTATTTATTACGTGCTAATATTTGATTAAATGTTTAGGACTGGTACCTGATTGGATTTTATAGTTCAGTGCCAACACAATTTTCAATAACTCTGTTTAATAAGCTGTTTAATTTTCTTATTTCTTACATTGGTTCGTGGACCACCTGATATTTGCATAGACCACAGTTTGGGAACCACTTGCGTAGATAATTAGTAACTGCCCAACACACTTTTGCCGACTCCCATCAGACTAGCTAGTGTTTTGGGTGTTCTAAAGCTGGGTCCAGACTGGTGCATTAACACATTGCATATCGGCAAAGCCTCAGTGCTTTGCATTAAGGCCTCCATCCTCACTACAGTTGCAGTATGGACGTGTGATAGCGGGGTCAGTATCGCTCGCGATGCTTGAAGAAGAACATGTAGTGTTGGCCGTCGCTGCTGCCGTGATTTTGTCTTGTGCACCTATACGCAGGAAGCATGCTTTACAGGGGCTATGAAATCCTGTCCCACTGCAGCAATGGAGATAGTACTGGACTTCCCACCCCTCCATGTTGCAGCGGAAACTTCAGCCGAAAAGGCATTATTAGGAGCGGGTTAAAAAGGAGTGGAAGGGCAGTTAAGAGAGACTCAGCCTCTCTGACTACGTCTGACCACTGCCTGGATATGCCAAGCGATAGAATCCATCCAAAATACTGTTTTAGGAGGGAATTCGAAACTATATTAGGGACAAAGAAAGAATACTGCGAATCAGCAGGAATTCTCAATAGTCACACAATCAAGTGGTTTACTGATGGCTCTAAGCTGGGACATACAAAACCAAGAACAGGCCTTGGCGTCTTTGGTCTTAGGGTTATATATCTGAAGTCTCTTGGGGATACAACTACAGTCTTGCAGATTCTGCAATGAAGGAGTGGAGGACCTCAAGCACATTCTCCTTCATTGCGATACAATCGCACGAAGAAAAGCAGCATGCTCGGGAAGCTTGTAGTTACATGTAAAAGACCTACAACTTCTAAATCCCCTCAAGATCTTGGTTCTCCTGAGGGAGATAGTTCTCGAGGAAGAGATGTAGAAGTGATGTAGATACTTTGTTGTAGGGGCACAATAGGCCAAATAGGCTTAAGTGCACACAGGTAACACCTGTACCCCAATTTAATAAAAAAAAATAAAAAAATAAAAAACGCAGGAAGAAAAGATTTTAGGTTCGACCGAGTCTAAAAAGCAGGACTACATACAACGCCAGTGATTTAATGAAAGATTAGATTTTGGACACGTCGGCGAACTGAACCTGGAATATCGATGTGACATGGGGTTCCGAAATTTCTTTCGGTAATAGCAGATGGAAGACAAGACTCAAAACAACAGCAGAAGATGAGTGAGGCCAGACCACGTAGGTACTGAGAGCTTGTGAATGTTGCCCCCCACACTACGAAGACAAGACATGTAGAGTGGTGGTACGGACTCTGTCTCTATCACCCGAAAGGTTGTTGGTTCGAGTCCTACACTTCCTACTATTTCTGGCCATGCTTCGGAGGGCATGCAAAGCAGGCGGTCCCGGGCTTTCCTAGTTTAGTGTAAGAGAGGACTTTATAGCCCTAACTCCGCTAGGTTGGCTTAGTAATAGAACAAAAAAAGCCTTTATACATTTATTTTATTTACGAAGAAGCATTGCGGCTCCGCTTTAATGCACAGTCCGGACGCAGCTTAACAGGCTTTTGTAATGCCCATAACGGTGCTGCACTGGCATTGAGACCATTAATAATATAGGTAAAGGTCATGTTGCTGCGCATCATGAGTTCCAACAAGCAGCGCGGTCGGTTTCAACAAAACAAACTGTGGGCAATGGCTAGAAGTGAATTCGCATATTTTATTGTTCTTTCCGCACTCATATGGCATCACTAACGACCCATTGCATTGCTCGTTCTCTGCCCATGGATGGCAACATAACTTGAGAAATCTGGAAGACTGGTAAGGCAAGGCACAAAAACAACTGAACCAGTACACCTCATTACAAAACTATTAGCGATGTCTGCCATCATGTCCTGCCAGAAGCCGTTATCATATTAACTGGAAATCCATGAGCAAGAATGGTAACCTATACCTGTCCAAGCCATTCTGTCGATTGCAGGTCGATGCAGAACAAGACAAAAATATTGATACAGTTTCGAAATAGCGACTTGTGATTGCAACTAGTAAATAAATGGATGAAAGAGAACGGTTTAGACTTAACCGCACGTAATCATTTAGAACTTATTTTTATTTTTATCATTAAAAAGAATATTCGCATACAAACGATTCAATGGAATATGCTTGAAAAAAAAAAAAAAAAAAAACAGAAATTGATTACTGCACATGGTGGACGTCGCATGATTTTGGGAATGGAAATTTGCTTTTTATGGGTTAAAATGTTCAATAGCAGCGTTTTGGTAAAAATTCGAAATTAATGAGGTATAGAAGAATTTAAAAGTGGCCACTAAATTAAAAATGGAAATAAAAACAACAGCATCTGACCATGAAAACGTAACCATGATGCTTTAGCACAGTGGTCGGCAACCGTTTTGTATAAGTTAGCCCAATTCTGGGTTTTCTGAAGATGAGACCTTTCCAAAAGCGCCAACGAGGGCAGAACGATTTTCACCACATACTGAGCATACCGTCGATGTTGAAAGACGTTTTTTCTAGTACTATTCTAAATATTATTCCTTTTTTATTTATAAAATGGCAAAAACATATAGTTTTGCCGAAGCGCCAAATTAGGCTCGCGATCCTCGGGTTGCCGACCACTGTTTTAGCACTATGGGATATTCAATATGGAAACACACAAAGAGAAGTACATTTTTTTTTTGTTTTTAAACCAATTTCACAAAAAATATCGATCGTAGAGCAGTGAAAATTTATCATTGCTTAAAATAAATGTTCCTCTACATTTTTGTGATCGTCACTAACACCAATTGGCCACAGTTTGGGAATTCCATCGAAGTGACAACCTCAATGTCCATTATTATATGTAGCCAGTTCCAAAACCGTGCCAATCGGTGCTAGTAACGGCCACATAATGTTCATTAAAATGTAAAGGAACATTTCTTTGACGGAATGAGACTTTTTTAGCTCTACAATCTATATTTCGTGTGAAATTTGATTTTCATAAGCCTTTCACCCAAATTTTTCACTCAGCCAATTTACAATAATAGTAAATACAAGAAAGGCGGCCTTCAATTGGTTCGGCGAGTGGCGACGCTGTCACTAGAAAAGTAATAGCATCTATACATACTGTATATTAGGACTTTCTCTTATGATGCCAATGAAACACGAAAATGCACCATTATCCTATTGCACAATATAATTGCTCATAATACATTACGGTATGTTCATGTTTTTTGTTTTGTTATGTTTCTACTGTATACAACGGTTCAGCCACACTAAGCTATTTCACCCCCCCCCCCCACTATGATACAAAACACTGTATTAAAATGGACAATATACAACACAAAGCAATCTTGATGATGAATCACCATTTTTCAAACAATAACAAAGGTTAACACAATAAATTATGCACCAAGAAAGGTTAATAAGAAGAAGCCATATTGCATGTGCAAGGGTATGAAAACAAAAGAAAAGGCCTAAATCTGAACAATACACAAAGAAATATATAGAATATGGAATAAATCCATGTTCTTGTCACTGAAAAAAATAGGGTTGCTGGTATATAGTGCGTATAAAAGTCAAAAGGAGACGATCTTTTCAAAAAGAAAGGTCAAGGAAAGATTTGAAATTCCATTTTTCATTTTTCAATGACCATAGAATTCCGAAAAGTTGGCAATTTGGTTATACACAGCCATTGAATAAATGACAAGTGTTACATATTCAATGGCATAGCTATCTCTACTCTCTTACTATATTAGTGTTCACTAAAGATGAGTGTCCATTATGCTAACTGAAAGACAGGTAACGAATTGGCGACACCATGGTAATGATTGGGTGCCGCAATAATCTCCATGGCGTTGTTAATTGGGAATCTGTCAGAGAGACGACTTGAAGGTTAATCCGACTTTATTCAAACGGGGTTTAATATGATAGAGATAAGTCTAATAACTGGTAAAGTTGCTTTTCGTTGAGTTTGGCAACCCCCAGGACCTGTTTTAACAAGTTGGGTTAGTCCGCCATTATAGGTAATTGAAGCCCCAAGGCAGCGAATTTATGACGATCTGTACCTAATTTAACGTACCTACGTATCTGGGAGCCAGTTTACAGTATGTACAGTAAGATGCAAAGCGACCGTTCTCTCTTCGAATATCGAGTATGTACAGGTTGGCGTTTTCATGTAAATGGAACACAGTTAAAGGCAAAGTTAGTGTGCATGGTTACCGCATGCTCACCGTAGATATTGGCCACCCCTGGACCACATCAAAATTTGCTAATTTTTAAATTTAATTTATTGCGTAAGTTATTAAGATTTAGAATATCTAAGTTGCAAAGAACTATTTTATTCTCCATATTATAAGGTATTTGTAATTTTTGGGATTATAATTTTCTCATTTCAATTACAATTCAGCAAAAAATCTCTTTAAGCTTTTATTTGGAAACAGACCTGGACGTCCAATAGCATGGAAGTCTGTCTAATCAGTGGCTGCACGAAAACTATAAAGAACCGGGCCGAGTTTACTCCAACATGCTTTCCAATTTATCAATTAGTAGATACATAGCTTGCTTTATTGATTATGCACATTATTTGCCTAAATTAAGGCATTTAAAGATTAACATAAGGAAACATCAACACGCAGAACGATGCATCATGACCCATTCACCCGCGGCTCACAACCAGTTTCACAAAGCTAACTGGTGAAGGTGATAAATTCTTAATTTTTGTGAAACTTACTTCGCACATTCTTCTTTAAATTTCGAATCTAAATTCGAGAAAGAAAGTTAAGAAGCGTTAGAGACTTAGAGTCAACCTGAATTCGTATCTATAGCAAGGAAGGGGTAATTACTTCACGCCAGTTATGTGAAATAATAATGGCCGCTCTCTAACTCCGAATATAAAATCATAAAAAAACTGGACGGGAAACATTATATAGCCTAGCGGTTCTTTGAGGCTCTCTAAATAATAATAGCATAAAAACTGCATGGCTAACCCGATGCTCCAGCGAACTCTGATCAGCCAATTAGAAAATAAGATTCAATGACCCGTTTAAAACTCCATAACTCCACTCCAATAAATATTGACTTCTGTTTTATTACTAAGCCAAACTAGGAGAGTTGGGGCTATAAAGCCCCTTCTTACACACAACAAGGAAGACCCGGGACCCCTGCTTTACATGCCATCGTCCTCCGAAGCATGGCCAGAAAATGTAGCAAGTGTGGGACTAAAACCGACAACTTTTTGGATATTCGACGAGTTCAGTGCTGTCTAATTTTAATGCCTGACTCATTAGAATAATACGAGACCGTAGTATGTGTTAAACTTTGGATAATGTGAAATAGGGGGCAAAAGCCACTATACTCGATGCGGGCTTATTGATTTATCAAGTTGCTTCACTTACTGCTACACTTACATAACGGTTCGATAACAAACGTTTGTTATGCATCGTATCTTTAAACATAGCTTGAAGGGCGTTAGCTAATAACTAAGGCTTTACTAAATGTGAAGCATTTACCTCAGTAAATTGAGTTTTTCAGTATATGCAGGGAGCTTTCATTTCAACTATTCTCAACTTCTGATAAGCGGACCTCCACGAGTTGGGAGTCCGTAGATGGTGGAGCGTCGCACAAACCGAGATGACAGGAGGTGTGCTGTTGAGATGCCAAAGCCCAACAAGAGCTTAAGAGACGAAGAAGAAGAACGTGTTAAAGGACATAGATGATTTTATATTGTAATATGGCACACACAACAGTATTGAAATGAAATTCCCAGCATTTAATGCAATCGTGGATGCCTTTCCCATAATGGCCCTGTTGAATTGATTTGAGAACGACTTTATTGAATAAAAACAAAACAAAAGGCTAACAATAAGACTATAAAGTCTTCTTTTCATGCTAACCTTAAAAACAAACATATTGTATTAATATATAGATGCTTGTAAAAATACCCCGATTACTATAGAAAAAATGTGTAAAACACTACATACATATACATAATTATTTATGTCGGTGAAATATATTACGGAATTAGATTAAGAAAAAAAAGTGGTGGTTTGTAGTAAAAGGGCAAGGTAAAAAATTTGCATTTAAACCGCTGCACCTATTGTCACCAAGTTATGGCACCATGCATATTCTATTGTATATTTTACAGACAGCAGCTATGCGTGAAATTGCAGCATAGTTCCGCACCGCAGCCCTCAAGTCCAATCAATAACGCGCTCGTAGCTAGTCAATATTTCAACATTCTGGGTTATATAACTGTCCGATATCTCGCCGAAGGCACTGCAACCAAGGGCGCAGGCCACATCGGAGACTTCTAAAGTGGCTTGAATAGGGTGTTCTTACGATGTGAGCCTATTTGGTGATTGAAGCAACAGTTTTCCAAACAATAACATTCAGAAGATATTGACAAGACACAATGTGCATGGCTTGGGTCCCAGCCTTGCAATATTGCAATCCCGATTGTTGAAACGAGATGAAATGAAAAACGTCATTGTATTAGGCGGGGTTTCCACATACGTCAATGGTCAATGAGAAATATGAAATTTACGTTTTAGCAGACATTAAAGACATACTAAAAATTCTCCTACTACGTCAAAACCATATTTCCCATTGACCATTGACGTATGTGGAAACCCCGCCTTTGGCAAGCTTTAGCCCCGAACTCCGAAGGGCTACTCTAGCAGCTAACCTATATATTGTTAGCTGCGTCTTGAATATGCCATGTGGCATAGTAGTAGCATAGTCAGGATGCAGCTTTCGGCTTCAGCTTGGCACACAATAATGCGCTAAGGTTTGCATTGAAATTGAGTCTCGGCTAGCTATTTCTAAAAAAACATATGTAAAAACTTGCCCTATGCCTCACTTTTTGGAATATAAATAGAGAAGTGCCAACGGCCATACCAAGTGGAATCCACCAGAACAGAGCCTGTTCCAAACTGCGGCAAACTTGGTAGTGTGCACAGCGTTGGCAGGGGAACATGTGGAACATGATAACGTGCTGAGACTATACCAGTCAGTCTGAGTGCGGGTCAAGTCCTGGTTACCTCCAAATTAATCGTGTGACCTTACTGTGTTCCCCAAGTGGATCGGAATCCACCCAGTCAGTCAACTCCCCTTCTCCCCGAGGTGAAGGAGTTAGGATGCCTCAAGTTAATAAACAGACTCACTGCCCCCCCCCCCCCCAGGCTGACAGGGTCGCTTAAAGCAAAAATGCTGAAAGCAGGCGTTGGAAAATAAAGAAGCTCCCAAGAACGGTAGGTTCTAATGGTAAATGGAATCCGAGAGACACGGCACTCCGGGTGAACCGTTTCCCAAAGCCTGCGGCGAAAAATTGGATACACCTTAGGCTACCTCAGGAAAGCCTACAGTTAGGGGTAGTGCTAAGGCCTGTTCCCACCATCGCTTGAAAGTATTGGTAATGAAAGTTGGACGGCATGACGGTGTCGTGCAGTACTCCTTAGCGAGACTTTTCAAATGATGATGGAAATCTTCTTAAGTCATTAAAGTGGGGAAGAACTGAGTCATTGCACAGAACTGGAGCTTCTGGGATGACAAAACTGGGGAGAAAAAGGCCAATGAGCCGAGAGCATAATATCTATGTCCCAGCATTTTTTGTCAGTCACTGACACGAGATCCCACATAAATCCATCTCATTATTCAAATTTAGAGCCAACTCAATTCACCTGTTACTGTAACACTTAGGTTATTACGAAAATGTCTCAGCTTACACTGGACATGCCGATGGTCACATTTGTTACAATTACGCACTTTAATGGACTAGGGCCTCATGTGAGGCCATGGTACCTCTGTAAGCCAATGACCTGCTTTTCGGTGTATACTCGGCGACAGGCCCACTATACAGCACAGGTATTAAGAGTGTACAGCCCGTAGGAAAGTGGCAGCCCGAAATTTAATACTTTTTTATTTTTTATTCAATTAAATAAGCATGTTATTAAAGATTTGGCTCATCAAAGTTGTAGAAGACTACTTCATGCACCATATAATAAGGTATTTTTAGTTTTCAAAATCGTAGTTTTTTTATAAAATCGATTATACGTGAAGTTATTGTTTATAAAATATTTGCATGTTTTTGAAAAAACTAAAATTTCGAAAATTAAAAATATCTTATAATATGATGAAGTGGTCTTCTACAACGTTGATGAGCCAAATCTTTAATAACATTCTTAGTTAATTAAATAAAAAATAAAAAGTAATAAATTTCGGGCTGCCAATTTCCTACGGGCTGTACACTCATAAGAGGAGGAAGCTTACAATTGTTATTGGTCACACCTGGATCACTCAAAAATTGGTTGGAGTATATTTTTTATTTAAGTTAATACTTAAGTTATAAAGATTTGGTCCGTTCGATTGGCAGAGAACTATTTCATAGATGCGTGAGCAGGAGAAAATTTCAAACCGGGTCGCAGATTTGACTAATACCACCAACAGTAATCCACTATCGGCTATATTTAGCTTATGGTTAAGAGCGATCTATTCTATTTTATTACCATTGCTTCAGACACATTCTTTGTTTTCATTAAAAATTAAAGCTTCAAATGGAATGAGTTTTGTTTTAATCAGCACTGACCTTTATGAGTTTGAGATTTAAAGCTTGCGAACGAAGCTTCTGGTCCAATTGCGTTTTCAGGATGGAATGCCAACAAAATGAACATCCTACTGACGTCACTGAACAGATCCAAAAAAGCCAAAGAAAATCACATCATGTAGGGAGAAATCAGTGTTAGCAAAAGAGTGGCCATTCCGGGTAATGCAGCTAGCATTGCAGACACATGCACCGTAGATGGGTCAACCACTCCGCGATAGAAAGTATACCAAGGACCACAACCTGAGGGGATAAAA
The DNA here is from genome assembly GCA_963971405.1 of Psococerastis gibbosa. Lineage (NCBI taxonomy): Eukaryota > Metazoa > Arthropoda > Insecta > Psocodea > Psocidae > Psococerastis > Psococerastis gibbosa. The sequence goes on from OZ020487.1 coordinate 32,386,713, forward strand.
ATCTATAACGATTCCAGCATGGGCAAATCACTCAGTATAAGGACTGCTAAGTACCTTATAATTTCACTTGCCCAACTATTATAAATCTACGCTGAATTGAGCCATACGTCACAGCAGGAAATCACGGCAAGTTGACAAACGCATCTGTGCAAGTGTTACGGGATCAACAGTCATTACAAATTATATATACGACATCATAGTAATATGACACTTGCACAGTATGTCTCAGTCAACATAACGTGATTTTTTCCGCAGTGACGTATGGCTCAACTCAGCATAGTGATATATTTTAAAATTTTACCATGGGATATTTCAACATGCAGGTGTTTGAAATTCGCAAATGACGAGTGCAGCTGCGTTCGATTTCCATCGCATATGCTAAACTTGGATTGAACTGAGAGCGGCAAGAAATGCTACTAACTTCCCTAAATTGCTTAGAAACCATCTCTTAGAAAAAGCTTCTACACTGTCACTGAGGCACTAGCACAATGACAAAAATACCTAATTTTGACGATATTTCGACCATTTTACTTTATACTTTCTTGTCGATTACTTGTTGATTACTTGTATTGTATAATTTAACAGAAATATATATATTCATTTATATTTATTTCTTTATTTATTTTTAAAAAAAACACAAAGTAGGGTAACTTCCAGCTTACGCACGTAGGTTTATTTATGCGCGATAAATAACGTGGGTTTTTTATGTAAGAAGTAAGTTGAGTGTCATAAAATTCTGAATTATAAAATAAATTCTTCTATTAATATTGTAACCTTATATTCAGTGAATTTATCGTTTATCAAAAAATCTGTTTAAAATTTATACTTAGAATTAGAATATTAGCTAACGCATTTTTGTCAACATTTCGGAACAGACTAAAACAAAGTTACCCTAGTTTGCACTTTTTTTTACGGCAGTCAGTATTTTGCTTCAAGAGCAAAATGTAGAAAACAAAGATATATTATGGTTAACATGAAAAGAAGACTTTATAGTCTTATTGTTCGCCAATTGAATAAATTGAAAAAAAAAATTGAACCAAAATGTGAAAGTATTAGCCGCATGTAAGCACAGTGCAAACCCACTTTCTAATGCTTTTACGATTGATAAATATGTTAAAAGTTTTCACCTTGTAAGATGTTTTCTATTGGGAAATTTGAGAATTTCATAAAAGGGTTGAGCCGAGTGAACCATCTGTAGGCGTACTATGTGAAATTATCTTGTTTATGTATTAAAAAAAAAACTTCTTCCAGCGGAAACCCCAAATATGTTTAACTCACATAGTAAGGTGCAAGAGAAAACAAGACACCCCTGGACAACCACACTACTCGCTTTTTGTAGGGCTAAAAAAATACGGGTAACAAAATATGCCCAATAGCCATTATAAGATACATTTCTGTACATTTCGATGCAAGATATGTCACACCGATTGATTTAAACAACAAAAAACTATCGTGAGGCATCCGGATATGGATGAAATTTGAAAACTGTAACGGCCCCATATCATGAATCAAAATGTAGATAAATATTTCTTCTAACGCTGGCTATGATATTTTTTATAGCTCTACAAACAAACAATTAATATTCGACTTTGTACAAAAAAAAAAGGTGTAGCGAGTGTGTTCGCTTTGCTCTTAAGTAATCTGAGACCATAAAACCAAAAAAAACCTACGACTACTGTACTACTGTAGGTACACTGTGTAGCAATAGTAGTTTATATTAGTTCGTTGATCAGGAAGGAAAAAAAGGAACCATTTCCAAACACGTGATTGCATCAGGACCTCTGCTAATTTGGTTGCGACAACTTCCACCTCATGATTGATCTGAAAGGCATCGTTTAGTCAGGTGCTCATTAATTCGCTTCCCCCTCAGTTAAACTGTATCCGCGCGAGGCGAGACGCGGCAACTGTTTTTACATGCAAAATAAGTCTGTTTCCGCTCGAACTAGGTGTTCGATGACCAAGTTCTATCAAGTTCTTAGAGAGAAGACACCAGACACATCGGAGACTAAATGCGGTCCCCATTAACGCTTGAAAAGTCTCGGTAGGCACTGCCACCTACCAATACATGGCGGTGCAGTGCAATATTTCTTACCGAGACTTTTCAAGCTACTGTGGGAACGGCCCTAAATTTGGAACAGTTATTATAGAATAAAACATTCTAGGCAACAATAGGAATCCTTGAAAAAAAAGCATCCTCTAGGCCCCAAGGCCTGTAGTAAAGGGCTACACGCAACAAAAATCAACTCTCAAACATAAGTACTTTAGAAAATTCCTTTTAATGTTTCTATAGAAGTATGCACGGCAGAATGCAGGGGTGTTAATGTTAAGGGGGAACCTAACAGTTGATGATTCCCGCAGAGACAAGAACAAAACCCAGGTATCTAAACGGCAAATTTTATAGACCATAGGACTAAGAATAAGTTCGAGGCTATAAGAAACCATAAAGAGAAGAAATAGGAATCCTTAAAAAAAAACTTCCTCTACGCCCCAGGGCCTCTGGTGAATAGGTTACACCAAACAAAAATCCCCTCGCAAGAATGAGAACTTTACAAAATTCCTTTACTGTACGGACAGAATGAAGGGTTGTTACTGTTAAATTGAGACTAACAATAATGGGTTGACGATTCCCGCAGAGATAAGAACAAAACTCAGGTATGTTTACGGCAAATTTTTATCTACCTGGCACAAACGCCAAAATCGAACGGGACGGACCACACAGGTCACAGGCTCATCACAGTATTCACAGTTGAGACCAGGTAATCTGAAAACCAGCTTTAAAATGTGGCGATTCAAGCTGTTTCACAGGAAAAAAATCAAAGAGCCGGTCCGAGTTTACTCGAACATGCTTTCCAATTTATCAATTAGTAAATATAGAGACAATAAGTAAATTCATGGTAAATAATTTTCCTATGGTTAAATTTCGGATATCTCGGGGGAAGGGGGGGTGTCCACCTGACGTCACTGGAGGTGAGGTAAATTCTAGATAGGTCAGACCAACACATTACCACACAGTAATAATGGTAGGGCACGCAATGCATTTAATGCATTTGGCCGTGAATTTTCAATATTTTATTCAAAAAAAAAAATTTTTTGCACGAAACCAAATAGTTTTTTGGGAAAGCAACCTATCTGGTTTCGTTACTCAATTTAACATCTAAAACATTCCTGAAGGTAGAAATAATCGCTTGAAAGGTTTCGCCGAAAAATTATTTTTTAGTCGTTTTTCATTAAAATTTAGTTATTTTTATATTTTTTTACCCCCAGAAGCAAACTATCAAGGAGCAAGCGACCCCCCGCATTTTATTAACATTAATAACGACTACAATATACATGAATTTAAAAGAAATCGTTGGAGCCGTTTTTGAGAAATAATTTTTTTAGAAGTTTTTTTGGAGTTTTTTGAAAATATAACCCCCCCCCCCCCAAATTGAGTTCGCCCAAAATAAAACAAATGGTCTGGAGGTATGATTTTTGCAAACCTACATGCCAAATTTCATCAAAATCGGCCGAGTAGTTTGCCCAGCAATCGATGAACAGACAGAGCGACAGACATTTCGAAAAAAAAAAAACACTTTTTTGGGTTCCTGGGACCTCAAAACGTGTAAATCCGTTGAAATCTCGGAATCGAAAATTGGAAAGCAAAAATACCAATTACCTTTACCGTCGTTACCACTCCCATAGAGCTGTGCACCAAATATTTATGCATATCGGGAAAAGTGAAAAGACATTCCAAAAATTGGTAGCTAAGGCTCTGAAAATATTGATTCCATTTTCGACATCATACTTATGTGAACGGTCCTTATTGACGCTCCATAGGTTAAAATCGAAGAGCCGAAATAAACTAAAAGACCTGAGCTGAGTGGCCATTTTGCCAAATATTCGTCTCAACATCAAAAACATTTAGAAAAAACAAGGAAATGAGGGGAAAAATAGACCTTAAGGCTGAAATTGGGGTTTTACACATGTTTACTGGCTATTGATATCAATCCAAAGAGAGGTCACTTTCGAGAGAATTATTAACATATAGTGGGGTTTTACGCATCTGGGTAAAAATACTTTTTTGAGCTGCGGCGAGCATGTACGTATATAGTAAGGTTCATAAGGAAAAAAATATTGGCACAGTAAATTAGTAACGGAAAAGGTTACACACGTTCTGATTAAAAAATCTAAAAATGCTACCTATTTAGAAAATGATGTACCCTAAAAAAAATTTAAAACGACAAAGAAGTATTTTTCATCAACACCCATAAGTTATTTCTATTTTATAAAAACGTTTTGATCGATGGCTATTATAAATTTAATTTTGTATTTGAAGTGCTAATTATGAATATAACCGATTTGGCAATTACTTGGAAGGAAATTACTTAGAGAATCAAAATCTAGAAAATTCCAATTGCAAGTTGAAGCATACAATAAAATTAGCTTCTGTCAGTTATATTGAGTAGATAGACCTATTAAACAGGTCAACGCGAGCTTTTTTTAATGCCATGCTGGCACTAACATTCAAATATTACATTATTTTAAATATCCTAATTTTTTTTAAGATTAGTCTAGCATAATTATAGTGTTAAAAAAGTATTGAAAACCTACCAGGTACTTTTCAAACAATACCAGGTACCAGGTACCGGTTCTTTGTATAAGAAAAACGGCATAAGTAAAAAATATATACTTACTTTGGTGCCCAAAATTGAAGACGGGAAGAAAATTTTGCACTAAAAAAGACTCTGATGTAAGGAAATCACATACACATCATTAAGAAGACACACGAAAATACAGTCTTTGCTCAAAAACACGAAAAAAAAACACTTGTTGCTCGTGGGAAAACTTGACGTAATTCAAAATGGCCGGGCTTATGAGAGCTTTTACTAAATAATATTCACGCACATAACAATACACTTCGCGGAGAGATTGGCAAGACTTTGCGTAAAAATCATTTAATTATAAATAAAAAAATAACAAATTTGGCCATGAACAACACAGGCCCTAACAAATGCTGTCCAACTCCCAACTACACACAGGTAACGCTAGTACAGGTAAATGCAAAGTAATTCACTCGTGAAGGTGGGGCATAATGTGGAAACGTTGTAACTCCACATTGGTTTCACCTGGCCAAGTCACCCCTCAAATTTACTGCAGTATCTCCCCCCTGTTGTGCTATCTTTTGTACATTCCAATAGTTTGTTTAATCTTGTGCCGCATGGGTTAAAATGGATTTCTGGGATTTTTGTCGACTTATCATGTTTTTCCCTCAGTTTTTACGTCTTGAATATCATGCTACCACACGGGATACTGTAAAATATATAAATAAATAACGGCTTTATTTTTACCTGGACGAACTATAAGACTGTACTGCTAATGCTGACTTAAATAAAAGGGTCTAGAGCTGCTGAATGATAAAGTACACAGGAGAGCTTTAAAGAGCTAACTAGTGTTAATGTTACACACATGTATTTACGAATACCATTGCAAGTAAAAGCAGTACGTAATGGGGGATGTACATGGCATATTTTTTTAGAAAAAATTAAATTACTCGTGACTTCGTGGTATTTCATTTTAATAAACAAACAAAAACAAAAACTTCGTGTTTTAGCAAAACTTGTTATAACTATTATCACTAGAATTAATAAAACCCCAAAATTTTTAGTATCGGCCTACCTATTTACAAACATTTTTTAGTATGTCCTACAACCCTAGAGTAAAATGGGAAACTCTTAATATTGAGGTAAATACAACATTTCCCCTGTTTTCGTGATTATTTATGTACTACTTTCCAATTTAACATTACAACTGAGTTTATAAGTGAGTTGAAATTCTGAAATTACAAATTAGTTTACTTGACAGTATATTGGACTTCATTCGATGGGCCAATAGAAAAGTACATTGATTATAAAATCGGAAAGGTCGCGTTTACCGGTCACCAATACAAAACACTTTAAAATTGTTATCTTATCATAACACTTACCCGACAGCCGCTGCCCATTTCGAGGATCGTGAGGATCCATTATTATCTCACACAGTAGGCCATTTCTATCCACAGTAGTTTGCCTCTAAAACAAATCAAAATTTTCTATCATTCAGAGCATTATAGCTACAGTAAACGGTAGTCTTCCCGCCGGTTGTAAATACCTTACTAATAATAAACTGATGTGATGCGCAGACAATCACCAGATTCGCGAGAGTGCGTTCAGGTTCATATCAAATCCAAAAGCCCCCCGACTTAGTCAGTACGGTCAACACAAAGTTCAGATTATTCACATTGACAAGTTGCTGCAAGTCAAAGATTCCAACAAGTGCTACGCACATCGTATCACTCAAGACGGGTTGGCGGGTTGCGCCGATCGACAAACAAACCCTATAGATATTTGCCCTCTTTTTTTGAAGGGAGATAATTCTTATAATAATAATAATAATGGGAGGGACTGAAATCTTAATTTTGAGACGAAGGACATCGCCACTACCTTGTTTGTCAGGAGACAGCTTAGTGTTGTTTAAGGAGAAATTAAGAGAAAAACTCATTAAACTTCAGAATGTAAATTGTTAACTCCTGGTACCTACAATACGGGATTTCTAACGAAATCAACCTTCATTGGACCTAATTTATAGTTTAAATCGAAAATAAAATGAATAATCCAATAAAATATTCCGAAGGGGAATCAACGAAGTCATGTCTACACCGGGTACCGGTACCGATGCAAGTCGCTTGTTTGGTTTTACCGATGAGCCTAACAGATACCTTTACATATTTACCAACTCATCATGGAGGTAGCTCAATGGAAGAAGGGAGATTCTTGGTACCGAAGCCTTACCAGACGGTTATTATACCAAACCCGTCTTAAAGTCCACGGTTACCAACAAAACACAACAGGTTTACACGAAGAAATATTCTGATTCTAAATTTTACTTGAAAAAAATCTGATGGGCATTTCCTTAAGTGATAAGTGATATTCTTGGAAAGATGTTTCAGCGGGCCAACGACAGTACTACTATGCCGTTTGAAGAAGAATTTATTTTGGTGTTAAGAATGTAAATAAAACATTTTAGAGCAGCACTTTGCAGTCTAAAATTTTTATTTTGAATTGTTAGCAAAAAAAAAAAGTAAATTTTACTCCTTCAATCCCGGCAGCTAACTTTTATTTAACGGACGTGAAACCTGGAGTATAGCAGATAAGCAACTAAAAGGGCTTGAAGCGTTTGAAATGTGGTGTTACAGAAACATGGGTGGAGGCTTTTGAATAAGAGAGACAGCTGCTACCTCATATAAAAAGTAGAAGGGCGAAATGGGTAGGGAATTTACTGACTCGAAAATCTGGTACACACCATCACTGGGGGCACAGTGGAAGGAACCATTAGAAGAGGGCGGCCGAAGAAGGTATGGATCACCGATCAACTGAATGAGGACGCAGGAGCTCAAACGTACCAAGTGTTGAAGAGGAAGGCGCAGGACAGAGAGACCTGAGTTGCTGCCAACCAATAGTTGAGACTGTGACCTCAGAAGAACTGAAACACGCAATTAGCAGATGTCCGGTGCCTCACCTAATTTTATCCCAACGAGCAGCCATTGACAAGCAGGGGGCAGCTTGAAATTTGCTCATGCTTTCTTTGATCAGCAGCCCTATTATGGCGATTTAGGACTAATATAATACCGGGGTTTATTCAATTGTTTTAAGCAAATGAGTGCAAAATGCACGGGAAATTGAAATTGATAAATTAATCTTCGGCTATGTTTTTGCTCAGTGTTGAATTTTTTCATCCCTTATAGATGTAGACACATTAATTAAAATGTTTATTACATTTCAAAATTCTACCTGTACATTTTAATGTTTATTAAAAAATAAATAAAATAAAATAAATAAATAAAGACTTTTTATTGTTTCTATTACTAAGCCAACCTAGCGAATTTAGGACCATTAAGACCTCTCTTACACTCAACTAGGAAGGCCCGGGACCGCCTGCTTTACATGCCTTCCGAAGCATGGCGAGAAAATGTAGCCAGTGTGTATTAGTATATCCTTCAATTAAAAACCAATGCAGAAACCATTCTCTTGTATTCCAATAATTTAATAATTTGAATGAAATCTCCTTACACCTTACTTATCGACCAGAGCCGATTTTTTTTTTTTAGAAATGCAAGTCTTTTCTATCTTTCTAGTTGTAGTTCAATGGCGTTCTTTATTTAACAATTTTTAGTGGGATCTATGCGATATACAGTAATTAATATGATTAATATGACAAACGAAGAAACTTAAATAATTAAAAAATAAAGTAAATAAACTAAGAAAGATATAAAATTGCTATTATTAAATTTAAAATTGGCAGACATAAAAAGATTTTAAAAATTGACTAAGCAAATAATTCAAAAGATATAGAAAAGAAATGTAAATGAGTTAATTATTGTTTTGGATCCGTGCCTGCAAAATAATGTCACTACACCCTTAAGTTCCTTCATATAAACAAACGTTTAGGATGCACCTTTGCCACAAGTGTTGTCCACAGGCGTATATAAAAAGGGTTCATTCCATATAATAAAAACTTCCTGTTCCTTTGCATTTGTATACTTTTGGCCTTGCTGGACATCCGCTGCAATAGCACACGTGGCTCTAACGGTCTAACATAAACATAAGGAGGGAAATAAAGCAACGGAGTTTTTAAAAACATTTACCCAACAAAGTAATTTTTTTAAACGAATTTTCAAATCTTCGTGTCAAGACAAAAACACTGTAGATGGAGAATAGAGGGCTTAAGGTTGAAACACAATTTAGATTATTTAGATGTTTAATATTAAACGTATAAATACAAAAAAGCAAGTTAACTTTCAACGGCACATTATGAAACTTTGGCCGCAGAGAAATAATATGATTTAGTAACAACCGACCTGTGGTACACGTGTAGGTGCGTCCAAGCCAAATGGAAATGGGTTTCCCTATCCTTCCTTCATTGGTAGGCTGAAATGAGGCTGCAGACGACAACATCCCAAATGGAGAGAGGTAGAGGACCTTCCACCAGTCCGCAGGCCTAACCCGCATTGGGTTGTCGTGCCCAGTCTTTATTAAACTGATTCTATTGTATATTACAACTCTCCATTCTGCGAATTCTAAAAGCTATGGAAAATATGGCCATTGTCCAGTGTTGACGCCATTATTACCCCCACCGGAAGGAACATGATGGTCACTTATTGCTTTCCAATTTATGACGCTTTGTGATGGTCAAAAAAAATTTACCAAAAAAATATTTGGTTTTGTACAAAAAGTTATTTTTTGAAGAAATCATATAAAATTCACGCTCCAATCCATTGCGACCCGTGCCATTATTATTAAATTATTTACCATAAAAAAACTCATTACCTCTATCTACTGATTGAAAATTGGAGAGAATGTTCGAGTAAACTCGGAATGGTTCTTTATAGTACCTTTGACACCAGTTATATATTATTTATAGGTCAAGATCCAAAATATTAGGTTTCACTCTGCGATGACTCGTACTTGAACTAAGTCACGCTTACACCTGTTACATTGTGCCAATGATAAGCTTGTCTCAGCTTGTCCATTATCACTTGAAGCCGGTGTAGGTTCACATTATTGAGAACGTATAACAGTTTGACAACGGCAAAAAATTCTTGAGGAAACAATCCCAATAATAATGTCCGAAAATCCATGTCGTCGTTAGCAGGGTAAGGTTTAATGGGCTTACTATGTTAGGCGCCCATTCCATTGACCGGCTAGGGCTATTTCCAAAAACAGTGACGTGGTAGCAGACATTCAAGACTTAGGTTGGTTTCCACCGATCTCGCATTGCAGAATGCAAATGACATTGACGGAAATTAGAATTTTTTTTAATAGAAATCTATTAAAATGTTTGTAATTAACATATCCCATGACGCCATTTCTTAATTTTAGTTTGTTTCTTTGTGATTTTACTGTATGATCATTGATCAATTTTAACTATGGCATAGAGGAAAATAAGCATTTCCGTCAATTCTGCAATGCGAGGTCGGTGGAAACCCCGCCTAAGTCTTGAATGTCTGCTACCACGTCACTGTTTTTGGAAATAGCCCTAGCCGGTCAATGGAATGGGCACCTAAGCAAGCTCACCTCCATAAAAACCCATTCAAAATAATAATAGATGTAGCTACTGCAACCAATGTCAAAACAGCTCCAGCAAATTTACTTTCAAAATACTGTACTTTGCCCCTTTTCTTCAAGTTACCCCCTTACCCCACTATGAAGCGCATAATTCTGGTAGCCTAGTCACTACTCAGTAGTCGTTATCTAACAATTTGCCATGTGTAAAAAACAGACAAGTCGGTTCAGTCGAGTTCACGGTAGCCCTTAGGCGCCCATTCCATTTGTTTGTTTGTGATTTTACTGCATGATCATTGATCAATTTTAACTATGGCATAGAGGAAAATAAACATTTCCGTCAATTCTGCAATGCGAGGTCGGTGGAAACGCCACCCAAGTCTTGAATGTCTGCTACCACGTCACCGTTTTTGTAAATAGCCCTAGCCGGTCGATGGAATGGGCGCCTTACTGCAGCCTTCAGCTTATTGTAACCCGGTTCGGCCCATATTGTAACCGGAGGTTTTACATTGTGTCCCTTTGGTTACACCTTTCCTTCACTCAGGTAGCTGTGTCAGTCCCTGCAGTCAAGTCCTATGTTTACTTCGCTATTAGTCCGTGTATGCCACTCAACAACCCCCTCAAAAAATATCCAAATTCCAACAGACCTGAAAGTGTTAACCACTTTCTGATAGCTTTTGCTTTGTAAGCTCTAATCATGTACACCGTACATTGAGACCGCCGAAATAGGGGCTGCCGCATTCGTTCAGATTGTTCCCTTTCAGAAGTCGCTGCAAGTGAGATTCCAACATGAAACATTGTGCTTCCACAAGCTAAACAAGTCTTGAAACCAAATTTTAAAACATCCCCATTATTGCGCCTAATTGTTTAATTCTAACCAAATTCCCTTATGGTAAAGTGGCCAGGAATTTTAAACCGATATCCGCCAACAAACTTACTTCCAAAATATTCAGCCACATTTATCAACCGGGATATCAAAGAATCCCAAATACACGATACCCATGGGTATGGGCTATAAAGTAAAGGTTGGTTTACTAAAAGTAGCAATGAAGAGATACCTGCTAGTAAATGTTAGGATGGGAACCTTGCTTGAATAACTTGACAGGTGAATTCAGGTCGTTGTCCTCACAAGTACAGCTATACCTACCAGCTCCTTCCATACCTTCTCCAGTACAATTATTTTATAATGTCCTGCAGCATTTACCCATTCACAATACTTTTCAATTCTATTGATATCAAAAGGGTTGGTGAAATTATTCTCGGAGAGGATTGGAGACATCGACTATCTGAGAAACACGTACATACCGTATATGATGATGTATGCCAAGTTTAAGAAGGTGTTCTTAGGCGGGGTTTCCACATACGTCAATGGTCAATGAGAAATATGGTTTTGACGTGGTAGCAGAATTTGTAGTATGCCTTTAATGTCTGCTAAAACGTCAATTCCACATTTCTCATTGACCATTGGCGTATGTGGAAACCCCGCCTTAGCAGCAGTATCGGTATAGTACCTGAATCTGAAATACGGCCATATCTGAGCTATTATCAATGAAACCCCCCATTTTAAATGTTTCTTTGACAGGGGACATAATCAAGGCCTGGCCCGGGTTTTTGTTTGGGGGGAGGGATTCAAATTTTTTTAAACGTATTTTATTAATGAAAGTCCATTCTATCCAGTGTAGCCTTTTTATTTCTGAGGGGGTCCGGACCCCTTGGACCACCCCCTGGGTACGGGAACGTTCAAAATCGTACCAAAAAACGCATTTATGGGGCAAACGCTAGGGGATATAAAAATCTAAAAAGATTAGTAGTTTTTATTGCATCTGACCTAAACCCGAAATTATCAGGTACAGCCATACCAGAACCTTTTTTAAAATGCCATTCCGACTTTTGTCTGTTGTCCTTATAGAAGCAATTTTTCTCAGTTCATAAATAAAACTTGATGCAAATCCTTCTTCACTTGCAGTTTTCTGGTACGGAACCTGAAACTCATCGATCTCATGAACGGTCCGGGATATCAAAACTGATTTAACCACATGCCTGAACCTAAAAGTTCAGTTCAATACCAGGAAACAAGTTCACGTACAAATTTTGTGAAACCCGTCAGATATAATATTATAAAATAATTATATAGGCCTATTATAAGGTTATATACAGAATGTAATACATTCAATTGACTTCTAGAAACTTTTAGACTTCTAGAGACAACTCACTCAGGAAATGATAAACTAATACTGCCACGGAAAGGTAACAGAAAGAGTTAGAGTACCGGTCGGTAAAAACGTTTCACAAAACTCTCTTTTACGGATATAATTGAAGCATAAAGATACATTAACAGGAGCGGCGGGAGCCATAATATGCCTTACGAGGCACCCGTTAACCATAAGCCAACTATCAGAGACAAGTACCAACGCAAAAAATATCGAAGTCTTACACATTGCAGTATAGCAGAACGGATACCTGGACCCGGTCAAAAATTCTGTAGTTAGCTTGTGCAGGCTACACTTATCACTGGTTTCCCCGCCAAAATGCGTACTTGTGCAGACTACACTAGCAGCCATATTGGTGACGGTCCACCAACGAGATGAATTGAAGGAATAACAATCAAATTGTTTGTAAACAAAATTAAGAGTGTACGGCCCGTAGGAAATTGGCAACCCGAAATGTATTCCTTTTTATTTTTTATTTAATTAACTAAGCATGTTATTAAAGATTTGGCTCATCAAAGTTGTAGAAGACTACTTCATGCATCATATAATAAGGTATTTTTAGTTTTCGAAATTGTAGTTTTTTTTATAAAATCGCTTTTACGTGAAAAGATATTGTTTATAAAATATCTGCATGTTTATGAAAAAACTACAATTTCGAAAATTAAAAATATCATATAATTTGATGCATGAAGTAGTCTTCTACAACTTTGACGAGCCAAATCTTTAATAACATGCTTAGTTAATTAAATAAAAAATAAAAAGGAATACATTTCGGGTTGCCAATTTCCTACGGGCTGTACACTCTTAATTAATATCTCGATCCTCCAACAATTAGAAAAAGGCTTTTTGAAGGTTTTATCATAAAATATATAAGCTTTCGCAGTAAATTTACAATTTCGCACCTGAAAAACTATGACTGAAAAACAGGATCAAGTCCACTATCATGCTTTTATAGAATAGCGGTCCGCTGAAGTCTGGGTCTCGTGAACGTTTGAATTATTTTTGGAATCTTCAAAACACTATTGTTCAATGTACATGTTCAATGTATGTAGAAATTAATTAATTTCGCCAAAAATCACTTTTTTTGCAATTGTTTTTTTTTTAACGATTAACCTAAATGCGGAGATTTCCGAATATTTTGTATACAAAACAGGCCTGGGTACTTCTGACTAAAATAATTAATTCCTCGATTCACAGCAGCAAATATAGGAAAATGATTTTTTTGAAAAATTCATTAAAAAACAAGCAACTGAATTAAGTTATTATTACTCTACAAAGTTTACAGTCACATGATTTTGGCAGAAGTCAAAATCCCAAAATCCACGTGCCAAAAAACATAGTATAAAGTGGTACTCGGGGGAGAGAAAAAGCGGCTACTACAAATTACAGGGGAATCTGACCATGTGTTGGAAATGTTACCGACGGATTAGCCAAGCTTTTGGATTGGTTGCAGACAACTCGCCGACTGGATTTATTTAACTAAGGAACTATTGGAGACAGTCGCCCTTCAAATTATCCAGTGCACCACACAACTTCATGCCTGTGCGGCTATTGAGATAAGGCGTTATTTCACAAGCTGAAACCCGGGGCGGGTAATGTTCGTTTGTGGCACGACCCTTCACTGGATTTTGACATTATATTAATATATTAACATTGAAATAACCGCACTGAAAAAAATATTTCTTACACACGCTGTGTAAGCCGGGACTTGTTTGGATATTACCCAATAAAGTAAAGATTACCCAAATTTGTTTTAAACTAAGAGTAGCAATTGGTTTCCATCAGCAAAATGATATGTGTAAAGTCATTAGTGTAAGCATTACACAATGATAGGGTTCTACCAACCTATTTTGTGTAGGGTGACTATTTACACGAAACTATTGTTAACGCAGGCCAAAAATTAGGTCAGTATTACTCGGTGCTCAGTGTACCTTCTAGCCGTGGGTATTGAGTAAATTTCACACGAATAAAATGGGCTGAAAATACAACGCTGCTATGTACCTTTTACACAAATTGCGTTGGTGGCTGAAGTTGGGTAAAATCTAAACTATTTGGTTAATATGAGCACTAGAGAATGGTGTAAATGTTAGTCTACAGTTTGTGTTAAAGTTGCAATGACTACTTGTGTTGTCATAGCCGCACCACTTGTGTTCCATACACGCGAATGCATATTTTTTTTTAGTCTACACAACCCTTAGGTGAAATCTACACGAACCTGTGATATACAGTATATCTGTACATGGCCGACCCCAGAGGGGTGGTCCATGGGGTCCGGACCCCCCCCCCCCCGAAATAAATTCTTGTATGCAAACCTGTATGGTTTGAAAAATTGATCCATTAATTCATTAATAAATTACGTTAAAAAAAATTTGGACCCCTCCTGAAATCAAAACCTGGGCACGGCCTTGCATCCGTACTATTTATGCAGCGATATTTGTTCACTGCCAATCAAAGAATTGTCAGTTCAAGTCCCACACTTTCCTTCATTATTGCCACATGCCTAATACCATATTATATTAGTAAGTATCATGCCAATGATCATAGTCTAGGTATTGAGGAGAAGTCTCTACTTGCCAAGTTTATCAAAATCGGTTCATAATTACGTATTTTAAAGTGTTGTCAAAAACTGAGATAGGCAAAGGTGTACACGTAGGAATTTAGACTCATGGCCCGTCCCGTATTAAACCTCATCAGTAGCCTAATACCCATGCCACTTGACCACTGTGGCCAAAGTAGCTAATAATGAACAGTAAATTTACCATTTGTAGAGTTATAGGAGCTCATTTTGAAAGTCAACAGACTAGTCCTTTGATTTTCTTTTGAAAGACATAGGACCTAGGCTATGAAGCATGCAATATGTTACAATCACCTCTCAATATTGAACTTCTTACTAAATCGTGATTGAAATTTTCTTTTAACATTGTCTATGACTTCTATTGCTTTCATTGGTATGTCTACTATCAACTGATAACAATTTAATTTGTATTTATACGTTAATCCTTAATGTTTACTTAACAAATTTGAATTCTGGCGGGAACGCTCTACACGGAGTTGTGTAAAATGTATACAATACATAAAATTGATTGGAAGTTACACACATTTGTTTAAATATAAGCACATCATTTGCAGAAATCACACGAAATCGAGTAAATTCTACACTACTTCTCAGTTTACAATTGAGACTAAATTTTATGACAATTTAGTGCATAAATGCATAAATTTTCCATGAAGTCGAACGACGGTCTCGCTCGTAATAGGCCTGCTGTATGTAGAATTTTCAAATTCTACATATCTAAAACTTCCAAACGCGGCCATGTCAACGGCCTACTCCTATTTCAATCTTATATTTTATAGACCCCGTCCACTCATTCCCCTAGTAATGCAGTCTTGTAGCTTTGCCATGTAATTATAATAATATGTGGCGTATCACTGAGGAACCCCCCCCCCCCCCCCAACTACCCCCATAATATCAGGGATATTAATATACATATTATTGTATATGATAACATTTAATAATAGCACGATGAAACGCAACAAACTACTGTTATTTGGCAAAAAACCGTTGAAATCTGAATACAAGTTGTGTAATGCTAACACAACTTGGATAGAATCCACGCGAGGGTCGTGTAAAATTTACAGCGGGGTAACACCTGCAAACCTGAAATACCGTTATACCCGCGATGCCTGATGCTTCCCTATCCCCCTCAGACGAGCGGTCGTTCAGTCATTGAATGTCTATTAGCAAGTGCGGTAGCCGGTTGTCAAACTTTTGGACTTTATTTTCCTTTAGGTGTTTTTAGTTTCAGCGCAATTCAGTCAATGTTTGAAAAAATGGAGGGAGTAGTGCGATTAGATGGCGAGAAGTCAGGTCCGTTTGCCATGAAAAGAGGGGTAAAACAAGGGGACAGTTTAAGCCCACTATTATTCCTGATTTTTATGGATGAAGTAATGAAGACGTGCAAGGCAAGAACTGATCGATCGTTGGTCGGTTTGTGGCGACTTAGGCACGTGTACGTGTAAGCCCTTGCCTATGCAGATGACGTAGTCCCAATAGCAGACTCTCCAGCAAAACTACAATTATCTGGGTACAGCAGTGAACCAGACAGGCCAACACCAGACCAAAACCGAGTCCAAAAGACAACAGCAAGGAGAACTCGAACGGAAGACAAAGACCAGAGTCCAACAAGCCATCTTGGAGCCGATTCTCCCCTATGGGAGCGAAAGCTGGACACCTACAACAAGTGACCTAAAAAAAGGACCACCTGGAGATTGGCGGAAGCAAGGCCACAAGGAAGAAGAACCATCGGCAGACCGAGGACAACTCTCGAGGAAAGGATTGAACAACTCGCCGGAGCAAGATGGAAAACAATTGCCGAGCTCAAGGCGTTAACGTTCGACAGGGGCGAATTCAGGAAATGGGTTCGGGGGGGAGAAGAAGGAGAAGTGTTTTTAGTGTGGCCTCTTCAAATTTAATGTAAAGTGAAAGTTTGTTAAGTTTAAAGTTCAAAATGGATATATTTAGCTCTCCAAATTTCGTGTCAGCATTGTTCTCTGATGGCGAAGACATGATAGAAGTAATGCTAAGAGTTGAACGACAACAAGAAATCCCTTTTGATCATTACGGTAAAATGTAATGCTCAATTTTGTTCATTATATGTTATATGCCAATATATAAACTTGTATTCTTATTTGGTTTGTCTCAATCCTTCTTTTGCTTTGTATCAACTGTCGAATATTATTCCTGATACATCGAATGGTTGACGTCACTTTCGTATTTTCCGGACGTGCAGCTAATGTTTGTGAGTGTAGAACTGTTACCTATATAATATGTTCGAGACATGCGAATGTCACTAAATTAGGCTGTTGTTGTTGTTATGTATGTATTTTGTTGTGTTTGTTCACAGTGTGAAGAATTTACCGATGAAACTGAGTGGGATAGTGAAAGAAACCTGCGGTTTGGGTGTTCCATGCCTTACTTAAAAAAAACTCCCCATTCGTGACTGCCAAATGAAATGGAAATAACTTTGAAAAAAAATCGCGAATAGTCAGTTTTTTTATGAGAAGATGGACCGTAGGACCTTTGCCTTGGTGGCGTTCAGTTGTTAGCTTTTTATAAATTATTCAGAATATGTAATTAACGTTAGACCCGCTAAATTTATTTGAGGCTCTAACGTTAATTACAAGTGCTGAATAATTTATAAAAAGCTAACAACTGGACGTCACCATGGTAATGGCCCTACGGTACATCTCTTGAGTAAGCTATGTGCAACCCTAACCGAGGGTACCAGTAACACCCAACGCCTTCTGTAAATTCTACACAACGTGTGTTCAAATCCAACCCAATGCATATATATTGCTGTGTTACAACCACACAATAAGGTCGGCTAGATTTTACCCAAGTAGTTGAGTAGCATGAACCCAAACAGGTAGCCTAAACTAGATAGTACTCAAATAGTTGGGTAGAAGATACACATGTCGTATGTTTCAATCTACATAAGAGTTGTGTAAAATAAACACAGATAATTTAGTAAGCATTACTCAATCACATTTACACAACTAGTGTAATTTTTACCAAACTTGTATGGGTAATATCTATCCCAATTATTGTAACAATTACTCTACGTATTTAACACAACTCATTTAGTAGGATTTACACCCTATTCGTGCCGTCCAAAAGTTACACGAAATTTCGTGTTGCAGTAAGCCCTGTTGGGTTATATTTACAATAAAATTTTTTGAGTGCGTTAAGCATCACTGTTCTATGCACCAATATCAGGGACATCACTTATAAATTCCATGTTGAAGTTAATTAGAGCCCCATAATTACATCTGTGTAACTTACATTAGTAAGCTGGAGTAAGCATTGCTTAACAATAATACCTGTATTATCGCAGTATACTTCGTTCACATCCAGACGTATCTTACGTTCATACAAAAGAACAACGTTTAGTACAGTACCTATTCAGCACGTAGCTATCCAACTTGCACCTTATCACACGAGTCACGGCCATGAAAATACGATACCTCACAGCAAGACAAGAATTACCTACAGATGGAATGTGGTCCGTTGATTAAAATTGAACACTAGAGAGCAAAACAACGGTAGCGATAGGGGAAATAGGTGCTACAGCTCCAATACTGATAATGGCATTATATTTAAGTGGTCAAATGGGTTAATTGTAAGAGTGGGCCGAAAGGCCCAAAATTCGCCCATATGGAAAATAAAGACAATTTTCTTTCTTTCTTTGTTTCAAAATAATTTTCCAACTGAAGAAATATGATTTATTGCAGGCACCGTACCATATGAGCTAATACATTTTTTTTACGAAGGCTACAACGGGGCCCGTTAAAAATGGCTAACTGACTTGAACTTGCCTTAAGTTGATTGATATCATTTTATTGGTCATCAAATCAAAATTTCCTGACTTGAGTATCCATTTGCATTTGCCAGAATTTTTCGTTTTTTCCTAGCATCAAAAATTATTTGTCACACGTAATCATTTGTTAACTCCCGCTACTTGTACATAAGGTATGCGTGATAGACCTAATCATAATAGCAGGGAATTATACATTCCAACATATAAGTAGAAGCAATCTTTTTGCCACATGGCCTACTGCTGACCTTTTCGGGCCATTTTTCGTCACATTATACTCAAAAGCCCTCTTCAATAGATCTACTCCTGAATTATAATTCTTTTGTCGTTGTCATTCGCATTCGTGAAAACTGACTTAATCATACTAGTAGCATACGATGAAGATAATATTTTTATTGATCGTTGGAAATCGGACTAGAAAAAACCAGCTTGTCACACTCTAAAGATACATTTGCAAATGGTCATTCTCTATCACTCACTCACTCACTCACTACATGATCTAAGGAAACAATGCTTTGATTGTGTTGACCAGGCGGGTTTTCTGGAGAAGCTAAGAAAATATGGAATAGATATCCTATTTCCTGTTTCTCCAACAGGCGCCAATGTGTGTCTATTCAGTGAGCGATTTCAAAATGGCTGTTTGTCAGGTACGGAGTCCCCAAGGGAACTGTGTAGGTCCCTTGTACTCTTTCTTATAGTGGTGAATGATTTAGGCTTTCAGACCCTGCTTTTTGCTGACTATGCAACTGTATAATGTAGGGGCCCCTCCCTCACCGAGGCCCGAATGATGGCAGATGCCCTGCAAGCTGCGTCCTCCCAGTGGTTCGAGGACAACGAGCTTCTACTTAACGTAGTCAAGACGCAAAGGATTACCTGTACACTTCAGACCGAAACCCCGAACATGTTGCAGTAGTATATGATATATATAACACTGACATTTAACTAACGTTGGTTGAACCTCCTCATTATAACCAAACATAGAAGATATAGAAAAAACTTGACTTGGTGGGATTCGAACCCACGATGTACGCCTAACCGGGGCATCGTTTTAACCGCTGGACCACAAGCCCCGAGTCCCCGAATAGTGCAGTTCCCTCTACCAATAAATCCTCTACTTATATGCTCTTATTGACCAGATAGGTTATTACAGCTACACAACTATCTAACCGAGCAGGTCGGTGGGCTTACATTATTGTATAAAAGCAGTGCCTTATTCTACAATGCATATTGCAGTATTATATAATATACAGGTATATGTGTATATACCACTGACATTCAACTAACTTTGGTTGAAGGGGTAATCTCCTCTTTATAACCATGTCGGGGCTTGTGGTCCAGCGGTTAAGACGATGCCCCGGTTAGACGTAGGCCTAGATAGTGGGTTCGAATCCCATCAAGTTCGTTGATTTCTTTGTCTTCTAATTTCGGTTATAACGAAGAGGTTCAACCAAAGTTATTTAAATGTCAGTGTTACATAAATCATGCAATAGAATACTGTAATATGTAGAATACGAATCTGGTCAATAAGGGCATATATAAGTAAAGGATTTCTTATCGGGGCTAGTAGTCCAGCGGCTAAGACGACGCCCCTTTGAGGCGTAGCTCATGGGTTCGAATCCTGCCAAGTCCAGTTTTTTCTATATCCTTTAATTGCGGTCAGAATCCCGAACGCAGAGTGATTGTGTGAAGCTGTTGGGCTTCATGGTGGAGGTTTGTAAAAAAAACTGTCAAAAATAATTTTTATGTCGAGAAAACTGAAGAACTAGGTCACCAAACAATATTTGCTAATGGTATATCATGCTCTTTTCCACAGTCACATGCATTAACTACGGCATACTTCTATGGGGTCACTCTGATGTTCGCCTGTTGCAGAAGAAAGCTGTCAGAATTGTGGTGACCAGTGGGTGGAGAGACCACTGCCGACTTTAGTTTGAATCCATGGGCATCACAACGGTGTACGTATACTCTATCCTGCTCATTGCACATCAAAACTAGAACTATTCCGAGAGCAAGCTGTTCATCTGCATAACAACTATTGTTACCATGTATAGGGTGCCCCAAAGTAGTGCAGAGGATTTTTACAACTTTTGCAAAACCCTTGGTGAAGTGCTTGATAAATTCAGCAGAGGTAATATAGTTTACATCGCTGGAGACTTTAATCTCAATCTACTTTCATCTGATTCTCAAGTAGATATTTTTAAAGATCTTATCGCCTGTTATGATGTTAGACCAACTATATTTGAACCGATTAGGGTCACTACTTGCATTGACAATGTGTTGACGAATTCTGATCCCTCCTCTTATTTGGCCTCGGTCACTAGGACAGGGTTGTCTGATCACGATGGTCAAATTGTTACTTGTCAGCTTTCGTCATCAGATGAGAAATCTGAATTACGCCTTGCTAGGTGTTTTTCTCAGCCAAACATAAGAGTCTTCCACAGATACTTGGCTGGTAATAACTGGGACAATATTTTTATGCATAATAACGTCGACTCCACTTTCCAAATGTTCTTAGGAAGTCTTACCTCATTTTTCGAATTATCGTTCCCTGTCTGTGTCTCTAAGCCAAGGAAAGGTGATTTTAAAATCCCAGAAGTAGAGTAGAAAGGGGGTTTCTGGCGCTTATCCCACCCCCCGTCGTGCTATCCCATCTATCCCCCGCGGGTGGTCTATCTATTTTTGTGTGTTACCCCTCGTGGGTGGTCTGAGGTTCTGGCACCATGATCGTTTTTTTTTTTATAATTACTAATTTGTGAGATACAGAGTTATTTTTTTTTATTTTTTTATTTTTTTATTTTTTTTTTTTTTTTTTTTATTTATTTTTTTTTTATTTTTTTTTTTTAATGGTGTTAATTGAATTAAAACATTTCTTTCTTCTTCTTTCTTCTTCGTGGGTGGTCTTTGTACCCCGCCGTGCTTATCCCGTTGTCTATCTATCTCTGTACCAGGTGGGTGGTCTATGACGCACCCCCCCCCCCCCCTCCCCGTACAGCCAGACATCTAGAAGGTTCTAAATGTGTCGTTACAAAAGGCATCACCTTGGGTTGAGGAGCTTAGTTGAAGCCAAACCTTCATTCAAGACTCAAGTAATACCACTTTATACGTAAAATTGTATAATCTTACAACATGACATCTCTATTCAATAAAGTTAATGCTATCAACCAAGTAGCCGGGCCTACCATACCAATGCGAAAGCTAGTGATTGGAGTTAAATACCTAATATTGAAAATAGTGCAAATCGAAAAAACAGAATATGGACCAGCTGTAAAAGTCATACTGCGAGGATTGGAAAAAGAAGTCGTGGAATGTTTTGTGCCTCAACAATATCTGCCAGCCTTTCAACAAAGTGAAGTTACTCCAGGAGCTGAGATGTATCTTATCGTTTCAAGCCATCGGGGAAAAAATAGTGTCAACCTACAGATCATAGAATGAATATTTCATGATGTATTATTATTGTAAACTACAGAAATAATGTAAATATATGAATAATTTCTATATATATTTTTGTTCTTGTTTTATTAATTGCATAATTAGTTTTAAGCTTATAGTTAGATGATGATGAGTATTAAAAACTAGGATAGGTTAGGATAGGTTAAGTTAGCGGCTAACTTAACCTATCCTAACCCAATGTAACCTAATGTAACCTATCCTAATTCAATGTAACCTAACTTAACGTCATATTTATTTGATATAAAAATATTTTTGTTAAAAAAATGATGAATGTAATCTAGGTAAACAGCTAACCTAACCCAATGTAACCTAATCTGGCCTATCCTAATCCAATGTAACCTAATCTAACCTATCCTAATTCAATGTAACCTAACTTAACATCATATTTATTTGATATAAAAATATTTTTGTTAAAAAAATGATGAATTTAATCTAGGTAAACAGCTAACCTAACCCAATGTAACCTAATCTGGCCTATCCTAATCCAATGTAACCTAATCTAACCTATCCTAATTCAATGTAACCTAACTTAACATTATATTTATTTGATATAAAAAATATTTTTTTTAAAAAAAGAAATGATGAATTTAATCTAGGTAAACAGCTAACCTAACCCAATGTAACCTAATCTGGCCTATCCTAATCCAATGTAACCTACCCTAACTTGATATAAAAATTTAACCTAGACTAATATTAAAACTTAACCTGTCCTAGCCCAATGTAACTAAATCTAACATAGAAAACACAACTGCCTGGTATATTGCACCCAATGTAACCTAATCTAACCTATCCTAATTCAATGTAACCTAACTTAACATCATATTTATTTGATATAAAAATATTTTTGTTAAAAAAATGATGAATTTAATCTAGGTAAACAGCTAACCTAACCCAATGTAACGTAATCTGGCCTATCCTAATCCAATGTAACCTAATCTAACCTATCCTAATTCAATGTAACCTAACTTAACATCATATTTATTTGATATAAAAATATTTTTGTTAAAAAAAAAATGATGAATTTAATCTAGGTAAACAGCTAACCTAACCCAATGTAACCTAATCTGGCCTATCCTAATCCAATGTAACCTATCCTAACTTGATATAAAAATTTAACCTAGCCTAATATTATAACTTAACCTGTCCTAGCCCAATGTAACTAAATCTAACATAGAAAACACGACTGCCTGGTATATTGCACACCTATTGTGAGAAACTGAGACTTAGTTGGGATTATTGAAAATTCATTTTTATAAACACGGCTGGTGGGTATATTGAACACCTATTGTGGGATTAATACATTTCTTTTAAGATGCTGAGTGCACTTATTATATCGGCGTACCTGAATTAATAGCGATGTGTCATAATCTTAATGCGAGGGGGACTGAAATGGCCACCGACCTTATGCACTCCAATATATAAAGGGTTGTCTGCATGGCAAATAAAGGGACTGTCTACTCATCAGCGACTGCTTATATGAATATGTACCTTTAACTGGTATTGTACATCAACTATTGTAAATGAATGTAAACCATTTTATGATATATAAATTTTATAATACACATATTTTAAAAGAAATCAATGTCTTTTCATACAATCACTTAAAACAAGCTTTTAAGCCTAAGACTTATCTATAATACAATAATGACCATGAGCTAAACGAATGTAAACCATTTTATGATATACAAATTTTATAATACACATATTTTAAAAGAAATCAATGTCTTTACATACAATCACTTAAAACAAACTTTTAAACCTAAGACATATCTATAATGCGATAATGACCATGAGCTAAACTATCAATTCCATTACGACACACATACCGTTTATCATCATAAGGACTAAGAGTGACTTTTTGCTGTTTAATTGTAAAAAGCTTATGATCTCTACTTTGAATACGGAACATTGGTTTACGTGAGTCTTTTGCTATGCAAGGCTTAAATAAGGTATTGTAATAGTCTTGATGGTTAATATGATGTTTAAGGGTTGAACGAACTATACCTTTGCCCACTTTCTTCTCCTTTCCCTCCTCTAAAAGGGAATACAATTTTGGGCGTAAAGCAACACATTGTAAAATGTGAGATTGAGCATTTTCATCTTTGAACGTTCCCACTTTCTTTTTATTTTCAATATTGTATAAGAGATGGTTCGGAGGATATACTGAGTTATCAAATAAATGGGGATATGGTTTTAAATCAGTGTACAAATCATCACTCTCAACCTCATAAACGAGCGAATCTGTATCTGTTAAAATCAGTGCAGCTTTATCACCATACATTTGTTTTACAAAGTTATAATGAAATTCATACATAACTACCTTGGATAGTTCGAGAACGGTTAGGCCAATAAATATTGGCTTGTTTAGCAAAATATTAGTTTTTTTTGACCGGACTGCTATTAAATCGTTTGAAAAAATCTTAAAATCTTTAAATGCAGGGGATGAGATAAGTTTACGAGCTCGTTTGGCAGTGTTAACTAACTCTAATTTTGCGTGATTTCTAACATTCTCCATTGTCTTCCCATACATACTATTAATTTTCAATTTATAAAAATCCTTCTCGAAATCATTACAAGCTAATTTCCGTTTTTCTGTGTTAAAATCGATAAAGGGTCGCATCCAAGCGCTTTGCTTAAAAGCTAAAATTTTATGTATACATTTTAATTTTAATCCCAATTCTAAACATTGCTTCAAATTTCGATAATGTATTATATAGTTGTGTTTATCGTTTAAGTTGGGAATAAGCTTTGAGAAGTTGGATGTTAAAGATATATCATTTTCAGCGAGAAATTCCTTACAATAGGGGGAAATCATGTCTGATGTTACAACACAATGTTCAGCTGCTAGTGGGTATTCATTATGTAAATCATGTAATTTTTGTGGATATTCCATGTCCACCTGTAATATGAACCCATCATCGCCCTCATCAGGTGCGAGCATTACATTAAAGTTTTTGATTTCTTCCTCCTCCATCCAGCGAAACCCACTAATAGGTAAAAATTGACGCATCGCATGTCCGTATAAGTTAGTGCAATCCCAATATACTATAAATTTGGATGGCTTATTTGAGTCAAATTTTTTTAAGTATTTATTGTTGCTTTCCGCAAATCTTTTTGAAATCATACTTATACCCCCGCGAATCCCAGCCCCACAAAACAAATACATATCAGGTTCGCTCAATAGCTCAAGTTCTACTCCTGTCATTTTCAGACAGCTCTGAAGAGCTAGCCCTGGTGCTGTGTACATGTGACAAATTTCGAGGTTATCGTTTTCAAAACATAAGGCTCTAAAGGCTTCAAAAACATCGCAAAGGAGAAGGGTGTCTGTTAATACATACAAGTCTTGGTATTCTCCTAAATTCTTTATACTAAAAGCATTCCACACCTTTTGAGCATGTTCATATTTTTCTTGTGAAATCCCCTCTTGAGTTAATTGACTAAAAAATGCATCAATTGGAGGTAAGTGTTCCTCATTAAATTTTGATTCGTGCGTTATATATTCATAGGGGAAGACACCCTTCCTCAACATCAAGTCTAATTTTTCACCCACAAAACATGTTTTCATAATTTTAAATTTATTTTTATCCGCATCAACAAGATTTTTGACTAATGAATCTAAAGAGGAGGCCATAAATTGATAAGTGTCTAAAAAGCGTAACTCTCCAATACTAAAGGCTATATATTCCTCCATAGTTTTAGCTATACAAGTAATTTTCATATTTTTTAGTTTCCCAACCCCTTCCATGATAAGATGACCATCATAACGTTTTAAGTTATGCATAAAAACGGGGATATGTTTTGGAGTTCGAAAATTGCTCATATTACAAACATTATGTAATGCTTGTCTATATTTCCCCGTTATATGACAGTGGTCTATTACACGATCATTTCCTAGTGGTTTTTGACAAACATTACAAATGACAGAGTTTTTAAAATTTTCTCTATCCTCGTCAGTCATAATTACTGCTTTAATATTTTTATAAATGTTTAAAATTTCATCCTTAACATTTAATAACGATTTCAAAAACACATCAACAGCATTAGCTCCCCTGTAAACTACCGGTTCTTTAAACTTATTCCCATTGATATCTACAACAACATAACAAAACCCTGATGGTATATGTGCAGATAATTTTTCAGTGTTACAAATAGTCCCTTCAACGGGACTGAGAATGCTCTCGAAATCGGCATATATTCTATATGCTACAGGGATCATATATTGTGCCTTATCAAATTTCATAGTGCTTTTCTCCTGAATTGGAAATGTGGTTTTTTGAGGATCATGTCTTGAGCAGAGTGGCTTATGTTCATGTAAGCGTTCAGCACTACTAAAGGCGTGTATGCACCAACGACAATAAAACTTTTGTTCCTTATGTTTAGTGATTGAGAAATTAAGTTTGTTGAAATTTTTAATAAGACAATAATGTGAATTTTCGTCTTCCGTTATGTAAAGCAGATCCACCTGCTTATTATAATGGTGACTTTGTGATAAATATAATGGGTACAGTCTGTGATCATAACCAAACACATTTACTCCAATATTATTATTTTTTTCAAATTTTGAAATGACTTGCAAAGATACTGGGTAAGTTATACCTTTCATATCTAACTCTTTTTCATACTTTTTATAATTATAAACCCGCTGAGCATCCCGACTTACTGGATGTAAGTATGCTAAAATTGACCATATAAAACATTTGAGATCGTCATTTTTAATATTGATTACTGCTTTAGTGTTATAGATTTTTTTGGGTAAAGGGATGTAACTACTACCACTGCATGGATTATATTCAGCAATAAAAATAACAAAATGTTTTAAAGATTTCAACACCCACCCGCTTCCCATTGCTTGAAATTTATCTATTTTTACTAAAATTTGTTCAATCATTTGTTGATATTTTATTGTGGAGTCATCAGTGAGGAAAAGTTGTTCGTTTTTAGCATGAAACCATGCTTCAGTATAGTTTTTATTATTGTCGGGTCCGCGTTCAAATTTAATGTGTAAGGCTACATACCATTTAATTGCATTAAAAAGTTTAATGTTTTCAGTTGTAATAGAATCAACCTCACCTTCCATATTATTTAAATATACAACGGGATCATGTATGGTTATGTTTTTATAATTGTATTGTTTTACTACACCATCTAGAGCTATAGATGTTTTGCATAAAAAGTTCTCCTCGTTGGATAGTGCTCCCCCGCTCATAATTGTGCAATTATTCTTATGATTAGTAAAATCTTCCCTCATAAACAATTTCTTGCAATTCAAACAATTAATAATATGTATGCTTAATATGTGGACTTTCAAACTATACTTCCGAGCAAAAGGGACCGAACAGAATTCACAAATATATTTACACTCAAGGGTTTTAACAGATACAGGATTCTCATACTTACACGAAAAGATAGATGAACATTCTTTACACAGAACTGTAAGTGGACTGGAGTTGTTGATTTTGCCCCCGCATGCCTTGCAGTCCTCTCCATTCCCAGCAGATGTCAGTTTTGGGCGAGTTTGTACAATTTCCATCCCGTGATTTGCTGATGTATGCCGCTGCAATATATGATGAGATAGGTCCTCTCTGCATGTGAATGTGGCTTTACATTTTTTGCATGGTATAATACTAACTCCATGTTTGTTTATGACATGTCTTTTTAAATTGCAATTTAGTGTGAAACTCACAGCACATATTCTACACACATATTCCCTCGCGTTCAGTTTCCTTTTCTTCGATTCCATGCTGTACGATTACACAAATTCACTACACTGAAGTGGTATTACGCGAATGAAGGTTCGGTTTCAACTAAGCTCCTCAACCCAAGGCGATGCCTTTTGTAGCGACGACCACCCACGAAGGATAGATGGTAAGGGTACAGGGATAGATTGTCCATCACGAAGCGGATAATATGTTGTTAAGACACCATTCATTTTCTAACGATCGATTGCAACTAATGCAAAAACAAAAATCACTTTAGCTTACAATGGACTGTCAGCGAGGGGTAGATTTATTAATGGCTTGTTTGTTTGAACCATTAGACGGCTGTACAGAGTTATATGCACCTGGTGATTCACAACAGGTTTGAACCTGCACTCTGTTATTTGTTTGCCAAATCAATACTTCCCTTCAACCTAAGTGTTGGATAGATTTACGAAAACAAAAATCACTTTAGCTTACAATGGACTGTCAGCGAGGGGTAGATTTATTAATGGCTTGTTTGTTTGAACCATTAGACGACTGTACAGAGTTATATGCACCTGGTGATTCACAACAGGTTTGAACCTGCACTCTGTTATTTGTTTACCAAATCAATACTTCCCATAAACATATGCTTCGGATAGATTTATTAAAATTAATTAGCTAATGTACTCGTTTAATTATTTGATTTACATCATTTCATAGTCTATGATTAAGATAACCCTTCACCGTTCAAGTACTCGATTATGACTGAAGCAATAGCTTGTTTCTTTCAACCATTAGTTTTTAATACTCATCATCATCTAACTATAAGCTTAAAACTAATTATGCAATTAATAAAACAAGAACAAAAATATATATAGAAATTATTCATATATTTACATTATTTCTGTAGTTTACAATAATAATACATCATGAAATATTCATTCTATGATCTGTAGGTTGACACTATTTTTTCCCCGATGGCTTGAAACGATAAGATACATCTCAGCTCCTGGAGTAACTTCACTTTGTTGAAAGGCTGGCAGATATTGTTGAGGCACAAAACATTCCACGACTTCTTTTTCCAATCCTCGCAGTATGACTTTTACAGCTGGTCCATATTCTGTTTTTTCGATTTGCACTATTTTCAATATTAGGTATTTAACTCCAATCACTAGCTTTCGCATTGGTATGGTAGGCCCGGCTACTTGGTTGATAGCATTAACTTTATTGAATAGAGATGTCATGTTGTAAGATTATACAATTTTACGTATAAAGTGGTATTACTTGAGTCTTGAATGAAGGTTTGGCTTCAACTAAGCTCCTCAACCCAAGGTGATGCCTTTTGTAACGACACATTTAGAACCTTCTAGATGTCTGGCTGTACGGGGAGGGGGGGGGGGGTGCGTCATAGACCACCCACCTGGTACAGAGATAGATAGACAACGGGATAAGCACGGCGGGGTACAAAGACCACCCACGAAGAAGAAAGAAGAAGAAAGAAATGTTTTAATTCAATTAACACCATTAAAAAAAAAAAATAAAAAAAAAAATAAATAAATAAAAAAAAAAAATAAAATAAAAAAAATAAAAAAATAAAAAAAAATAACTCTGTATCTCACAAATTAGTAATTATAAAAAAAAAAACGATCATGGTGCCAGAACCTCAGACCACCCACGAGGGGTAACACACAAAAATAGATAGACCACCCGCGGGGGATAGATGGGATAGCACGACGGGGGGTGGGATAAGCGCCAGAAACCCCCTTTCTACTCTACTCCCAGACTCTATTAAAGTTGAGTATCAGAGAGCTCAAGACCTGAAAGTTTTGAGTAGAGTAATTGGCGACCGCACTCTTTCCTCGATGTACAAACGTCTCATGAAAGAGCTAAATACCGAATGTAGTCGTCTGAGGAAGGAACATACGTGTAAGAAAATTATGGCTGCCCCAGATAAATCAAAAACCTGCTGGTCCATTATTAACGAAGCTAGGGGTAAACGTAAAAGTACCCAACAGATTAATGAAATTAGCCATAATGGTACCATCACACGCGACTCGGGGAGTATTGCTGACACCATAAACAACTGATGATGCCCTTGCACTCCTGCAGAATGTTCCTCGGGTAACTGATACCTTCCTGTTGGACCCTGTCACAAAAGAGGAAGTTGAGAGGATATTATCTTCCCTTAAACCTACTTTGTCCGCTGGAATAGATGGTATACCGTCTAAAATTATGAAATCATTACCTGACCACATCATTGAAGTATTGGTTAAATTAATTAACCTTTCGTTTCAGACTGGAGTATTTCCAGCCTGCCTGAAGGAAGCCTTAGTATAGCCTCTCTTTAAGAAAGGGGATAAGGCTGATCCCTCCAGCTATAGACCGATAAGCCTGCCAACTTTATCTAAAATAATGGAGAAGGCTGTTAACTCCCGGCTGGTTTCCTTCTTAGAAGTTTGGTTTTCCACCTCTGATGCTATTTCCAATTTGTATCAACTTCTGAGAGATGGGCATGAGGGAAAAAACATAAACCTAGGCATATTTTGTGACTTAAGCAAAGCCTTTGATACCCTCAATCATGATGTCCTGTTAGCTAAGCTCGAGCATTATGGCATTAGAGGCTTGCCTTTAGACTGGGTAAGATCATACCTCGTGGATCGGAAGCAGGCTGTAGATATTGGTGTTCGGTCTAACTGGAGGAACATAAATACGGGTATTCCTCAGGGAAGTGTCTTGGGACCCACCCTATTCATCACCTGTATAAATGACTACCCGAGAAATTTGGGATGTCTAGAGGTAAACCCATTGTTGGTCTCTTCGCTGATGACAACTACATACTTCTGAAAGTGCTTGATGTTTTAGGAGCTGAGGACCTTGGGAAGAAAGTACTCGTTGTCGCAAGGAACTGGCTTTTTTCTAACAAACTTGTTCTCAGCCTAGGCAACACCTCCTTTACATTGTTTGCTGGTAGAAAGCCTGTTGAAAGGAGCCCATTATTAAGGGTGGATGATGTTCCCCTGACTGAGAGCGATTCGGTTGGTTTTTTAGGGGTCGAGCTGGACAAGGACCTTAATTGGAAAAACCAAATTAACACATTATGCCATAAGCTTGGATCCACAAACTTCCTACTTAGAAATATTTCATTTTTTATGGATAATCGTTCGCTAAGGCTTGTGTACTTTGGTCTTTTTGAAAGTCACATCCGATATGGTATTATCTGTTGGGGTAACTCTACTGACTCCCTCCAGGTTTTTCGCTTGGAAAGGAGGGTTATTAGAACCATTGCGGGTATCAAAGACCAAAGAGTATCTTGTCGGCCCTTATTTAGAGAATTTGGTATACTAACTCTACCAGCTCTATATATCTTGGAGACATTAGTGCATTTGCGGAAAAACCCGCCCCCCAGATCAGGTGATACCCACACCTATGGGACCAGAAATAGAGACTGCTTCCTCCGGGAGAGCAGTCGTCTTACGGCTCCTTAGGTCTCCTAGGGAGATGGGGGTCCGGTTGTTTGACAAACTACCCCGGGAGATTAGGACACTGGAAGAGGTAAAGGTTTTTTCAGGGGCCGTCCGTCGGCTACTGTTGGAACAAGTTCCCTACTCGGTTACGGATTTTTTTATATTTATTTACTATTATTTTGTTTTAGACGACAGAAATTGATGACGACGCCCAGAAGCTAGCCCTAGCTAGCTTGAAAATGGCATGAATATAACTGATATATATATAACTGATATATATATATATAACTGATATATATATATATATATATATAAACACCTGTTTGGATCTGCCCAGAAGCAGACTGAGTAGGTCCGTCACATCATTCCTAAACTCGACAATTAGGTATTACAGTGCCCTGCCCAGCAGCCTTACTAATAATGATTTTTCAGGATTGAAGGCCGTTATCACAAGGAGAATGCAGGAATTCTACTCTTTAGCTTGTACGAGTTCAGGGAACTAAATTGGGACACATAATACAAACCACCCCCCCCCCCCTCCTTTAACGCGAGCTTTTGCTTGAAACTTATTTCGTTTTTGGACGCTGTCTATCCAACCTTGGGTGTCATGGACAGAGGTTGATTGATTGATTGAATTGGAAAAACTAGTGGCGTTGGTGTCCAAAGGATTAATAATTGCCATTTTGGGCACCCCTCGATTAATCGTTGATTATTTTTTATTTAATATTGCATAATATGGTCTATCCAGGTTGAAAAAGACTACTTCATGCACTGCATCATAGGTTTTTTTTCTCATTATTTTTACTGCTGTAATTATTAAATGAACTTAACGTGGGACTCAATTTTTACGCAATGTGAAGTTCATAGAGGAATAGCAACAACAAAAATTAAAAATACTCTACAATATTGTACATGAAATAGTCTCCAACTTCCATAGACCAAATATGAATAGCTTACATAGTAAATTAAGTATAAAAACAAAGACCAGGCGATTTTTGCGTGATCCCAAATTTGCGTTCCGTATCCTCGTAAAACTCTATGTAAAAAGCAAATTACCCTTACCCCTAACGGGTTAATGATGTTGCTGCTCAAATTCCTGTAGTTTTACTAAGCACCAAAATAAGGCTAAAGCTAGGAAATAAACTAAATGTCTCATTACTACTATAGCCCTATACTGAGGGCTCATACTTCTACAAAATGTCATGCAACCCTCAATGCCTGTCAATTACAGGGATGCTTGCTGTTGCTGTCGTTGGGGTATTATGTTCATCCCCATGGTGTCACGACCCATGAAATTCAGCTATAACGGCTTACCTTTTTTATCATGTGCTCTTCGGCCGTTTGAATTGTAGAAAATTGTAAATTGTGATTATCTTTTCTGTCAAAATATACTAAAATTTAACTTGGAACCCTTCGCGCGACGCACAGAAACCGTGACATTTGTCAGTTTTTGTTTACTATTGAATCTAAATCCACGTTTAAAATATTAGCATTTTTTATTTCAAATATTAAAGTAAATTGAATAGCAAAGAACAATACAATTATAATTTATTAAGTTATTAACAAATTTTATTTATCTTATTACATATATTTATTATAAGTTGAACAAAATATTTGACTAAAATTGGGAAGTTGGCAGCAAATGAGCAAAAAAAGGTAAATATATATGGCGGAAAATTTTAGTCAACTGTAGATATTATTTAGAAAAAAAAATTATTAGAGTTTTATTGTAATGTCTGGAATGGGAAAAGAATCAAAGGCAGAGAAGGAAAGACAAAAAGCTATTCAAGACAGATGCCAAGCTATCTTGACTCAATTACTTCGGGATGAGGACAACAAATATTGTGTGGACTGTGATGCAAAAGGTAATATTTAAACTTTTTTTGACCTATTTACTGTCCCCCTAGTTGATCAGTATATCACTTAAAATTAATCTTCTTGGTAACAAAAAGTATATCATTGTAGTATTCACTTTATATATGCTGAATGGTCAGTAACAGCTGTTATTAGCATTGACTCATGTTTGTTGCTACGTCTACGGAATCGCCAGATAAAACGTCAACAATCTACCTTTAAATTACTCATGCACCGGGGCACGCGTAATCTTATTGTAGATGTTGCTTTATTATGCGTCAGAAAATTTAATCAATTTATGCTTGGGTATCGCCTTTTATGATTTTTGTTTGGTAAAATTTCAACCTTGTGTATTATAATTGAAAGGCACTTTCAGTATTGACCGTGACAAATCTAAATTTATCGATATAACAGTTTAATTAGTTTGTCAATCTCCGATTGTCTTCAACTCGATTCAGCTCAACTCAGTGAACTGGTCAATTTATAGTCCTTGACCTGCCGAGGTGGTCCAAATGGAGATGGTTGTGATTACACTAACTTGAGCTATTCTTTACTAGTTCACAATCAAATATATGCCATAAGTAATATAATTATTAATCTGGGCATCTGGTAAAAGTCAAGTTAAGCTACCCCGCGTTACGTAGTCGGATGAAAATGCATATTAAGTGGATGGCAAACTTCCCATTGGGAAGATAATTTATATTTTAAGCAAGGATTATTTTATTTGCATGCTTGTCCTTTCCTTAAAATTGTTCTTACAATAAGTACCTTTACTGAAGTTCTTTATGATTTTGAATTTACTGTGTTCATGCGTAAAAAAGCACTGTCAACGTGCAAACGTGCCGAGAGATGAAATTGCCTGAAAGTCCTAGGATTCTACAATAATCACAAGCAACGGCCACCTCTCCAGACCCCACCCTAACTAATGAATACACACAATTCCCAGAAATACTCAGCAAATGTTGACAACACTAGCTAGTGTCTCTAATCAACATGTTACTTAGCTTTTAGAATACGGCTCTATCCTTACGTTGATTTACAATTTTTAGGTCCTAGATGGGCATCTTGGAACTTAGGGGTATTTTTATGCATCCGTTGTGCAGGCATCCATCGAAATCTTGGCGTCCACATCTCAAAAGTAAAATCAGTTAACCTGGACACATGGACTCCGCAGCAGGTAGTCACTCTTCAACAAATGGGGAACTCTCGTGCCCGGGCCATTTATGAAGCCAATCTGCCTGACACTTGGCGTCGTCCTCAAACAGACACCAGCCTAGAAGCATTTATTAGAGCAAAGTACCAAACTAAGCGTTATATTGCTAAGGAATGGGTACCTCCCCCCACGCCAGAGGTAAGTAATAAAAAATTCGTCAGGTTTATTTTCCTTACTTACCATTTGTTAGCACTGGTGGATATGTCGACACTTTTGGACAAAGTGCTTTCATCTGCTTGAAAAGACGAACGTGACGTGAAATTTACTCAACCTGGTGGTACAATATTTCATTTTTAAAATGCCTCATATTGCCTCAAGGAAAGGCTCAATTCAAACCTCCAATAGTATATCAGCACGCTCCAAATGATTGGAGACCTTTCAAGACTTCAACACAAGGTACCTTGTCAGCGTCATCCGCGATTTGGGGATGGGTATTACCTACGCAGTTGACTGAAGTGGTTTTTCGAATTAAATTATTTGTATTCACTAAATTCACAGTATTTATACATATGCGCTGGACATTTTACACTTTATTCTATGTTACTGAAATGTTAACTCATTGAAGCTATCAGCACTAGGAATTACAAAAATTGAATCAACTGCAAGTGACAGTTGTGTTATTCCTCGGGAAAAACATTTTAGATGAATATATAAATAATTTTTCTCCCTTTCAGGTGGACTGGGACAAAGAAATTGAGGAAGAAGCAGAGCGTCAAAAGAAAAGAAAGAAGGAGAAGCAAGTAGTGAACATTCCACCAATTCGGAAGCCAATCTCAGAGGCCGCTGTTCCTCCCCTGCCGAAACCTACCAACAGCCCCAAGGCCGGAAGAACATCGGCTGCTATCGTGGCGCCAGAACCTGTGAAAACGTCGTCTGCAGTTGATCTCCTCGGACTGAGTGAGTAATGAAAATGAGAGGTCTTTCTCTAAATTCATAATTAATATTACAAAAAAAAAAACTATTTATGAACGTCAATGTCTCAAGAGAGCTCCATCCATTAAACGAATAATGCGACCACTTGAGCCTATTTATTAAAAAAAATCCCCCCGACCTCATTGTTTCCAGTTTTGTTAATTGAGTGTTCGTCTGCAAAATCTAAAAAATTTTGTTGACAAAATACTTTGTGCCCCACTATTCCGCACCTATAGCTTTAAAAAAAATGTTCCTCCGGCGAAACTCCTGGATTCTCCTGTTGCAAGCACTTTCAATAAGTCTGGATCTGTAAATTTTAAATGTGGCTGTTTCTGCTACTGCCCAAATAATTCTCTTCTATTTCAGTTTCCCTCGGACGCCTGCGCATCAGATAGGTCATCCCCCCTAATTTTGAAGCTGCGTACGTCCATGAGTGTTAGTTAGAATGGTTTTCCTCAAACGATACACGCCCCCCCCCCCCCCCCATCGTAAACCTATCGTTACGCCACTGCTCTGAATGTTCTAGTTCTGTATGTTAGCTGCAAATCTAACTGACGAAATGCTGTAACGTCCATTATATTAATCAGTATTTTTGTTCAGATACCGTGAGTCATGCGGCTGAAGCTCCTGCCGCCAACGGCGGAGTTGGTGAAGATGCATTCACAAGCTTTCTGAGCGCTCCGGCCAATGCCGAGGCGGTACCTCAAGTCCCCGATAAGCCCGACGTTAAGGGGTTAAGCAAGGAGGAAGACAGTTTCTTCAATCAAACGTTGGAAGCGAAGAAACCCATGAGTAAAGACTCAATATTGGCTCTGTACAGTAACCAGCAGACTGCGCCTCAGCAACAAATGTTCCACGCCCCTGGTAAGTTGTTGTAAGGCGGCTATTCCACCGGCAAATTTGCTTCACTAAAATTCACTTGTGTTTTGAGATTTTTTGTTTGTTTTATTTTAAGGAGACTATTATGTAGATAGTTAACTTATCTATTATAAATTAAGTTATAATATTATTAATGATGTCTGCTACCATATTATAATTTAACGCATAATAGATAAGTTAAGTATCTACATAATAGTCTCCTTAAAATAAAACAAACAAAAAATCACAAAACCTCGTTTAAAATACGTTTCTTCTGGACTCCTTCATTAGCAGCTCCTGCTACATAGTTACTTTGCCAGTAATCTTTTTGTCAGTTACTTGGGGTCTCAACCACTCTGTGACGACAACCACGAATTTATGCCACCGAACAGCCAGTTGTTGGGCTAATTGACCCAAAAAACCGACATTTGCCGTCCATGGAAGCCATCAGTGATCAAATCTGTACTCATCTTAGAGGTGGGTCGTTCTTACTGGAGTCGTTCCTAAGAGCGGTTCTTGAGCTAGGAACTAGTTGCAACGGCTCGCGGATACAAAAATATTAGGTTCTTGAGGAACGCAATTCTAAATGGGGATTTCCGGTCAGTTACTTAACAAGTTCTTACTCCACGGAAAATTAGTCACAAATTAGTGTTAATGATAATATTTTTTTTACTTATTTTTACATAAGCTAACCATTGGTAAACTGGTTCCTACAGAGTATGGACAGGGCACGATTACTAGTCACCAGTATTGGGATTGAGCCTAAGGCAGGAACTGGTTCCTAAAAGAACGCGTATTAGGAACCGTTATTCTTGAATCACTGGAACTGGTAACGCAAGCCCCTGAAAAAAAACAGAAACGGCACACCTCTAACTCAACTCCAATTACCCGTGTATTGTATCCTCCATTTCTTATCCATTATCCCTTCCATATACTCCAGCCCCACTCCTGAGATAGTCGGCCATGTTTCTCTATCTCTTCCTTGGCCTTCCTGCCCTTAGGCGCCTATTCCACCTACGTCAATAGTCAATTGTAAATGTGGTATTGACGGACATTAGTTAAAATTGATCAATGATCATAGAGTAAAATCACGCGCTGCAAACAATAACAAACTAAAATGGCGTCATGGATCATGGAATATGTTAAGTACAAGCATTTTAATAGATTGTTTATAAAATATTATAATAAATATTTTTTCTTCAGACACTTATTCGCGCTGCTATTCATTTTTCAATACTTCATTTTTTCTGCCCTATCCACCTATTAAATATGTATTAAATGGTATTGTGTTATCTGTGAGAATCTGAGTTGTAGCAGTGAGAAAAAAACTCGATTCGTTCATATTCATACATTGTATTACATTATTGTATACATTTTGTATAAATATTAGAGCAATGGCCAAATAATAGTATTTTTATGTTCCTTCGCTTAGTCCCTTACACAAATACGTACTAACTCAGTCAGCTATCTATTCTAGCAGTTTCCAAGTTACTAATCCCCATCAAAGCCGTGATGAGATCATTTCGGAGAGCCTTACATTGTTATTTTTTTTTTTTTGTTTTAGGAATGTATCCAGCAAATCCTGGGTATCCCGCAAATAACACTATGTTTGGCAATGGCATGAATTCTGCGTTGCCGAATCAGCAGATGTCGACTACACTAGCAGTCAATCCATTCTATGGCATGTCATCCACGGTTGGAATGGCACCGCAGCAAGGGATTCCATATCAGGTACCTGACGTAATCTAATTTGTTGCATCCTAACATTTTTTTCCTTACCACTTAATAGTCTATTCTGAGTGTTTGGTGAGCATGCTATTTAGATTCTTCATTATACACTTTTCTATGTTCACCTTAAATGATAGAGGTATTATTATTTTGCAATGGCACAAGATGTCTCTCATAGTCTAAAGTAAAAGCTTTTTGCAGTGTACTAAAATCGGTTGTTAAGTAATTTAAAAGAGAATTGACATGATTCTGATAGGTCCCTAGTAGTATGGTTGGACACAGTCCCAGGCCACGGTGTGGGCCCATAGGACAGTGGACCTCCTGATTATAGTGGATTCCGAACCACTTGGGAAACACAGTGAAGTCACAAGATTAGATCGGAGGTGACCAGGACAAGTCCTACCATGTTTCCCTACCGGCACTGTGCACACGACCAAGTTATCTGCAGCTTTGAACCTGCTCTGGTCGGCTGGATTCAATTTGGTATGGTGGCCGGCTGATAGGTCCCTAAACTAAGTTCATCAAACGAATAAACAGAAGTAATTAATATTTTGCATTATCATTGTTATTACATAAATCCTTAACTTCTCTAAGGCTACAGTTTACATACCGTAGCATAAGAGTTTATAATTTTCATCATCTTCTTCCCCCTTAGTGCTGCGCGCGCAGCTTGGGTCCATTTCTTGTATTCCATCCGTTCGGTTGGCTTTGCCGTCAACTCTGCCCTCAATTTCCAGTTGATTCTTCCTTCAAGTATTGTCCTCGGTCTGCCGATGAGTCCCGGCCAGTTTCCGATTGATTCTTCTCCCATTCTTTGGCCGTAACCAAGCATTTAAAAAAAAAAATCCAGTTCCTAGTCTTTTCTCTACTGATTCGACTTGTAGATCTTAGAGTGTATCAATGCCAGTAAATAAATGTTTGTGTGACTATCCATTAATTTTGCAGCATAAGTTTTAAACAGATTTATACTTGTTAAACCATCAACGCTGAACTTTTTTCTTATAACACTTTTATTTACTTTAACACTACCATGATGTTTGCACTAGTATTTCGAAATCACTCTATTCGCGAGGCTTATTTTCATTTTTTTTTATTTTATTCGCCTTATGACCTGCTTTTTTACTTGGATCAACCGCAGGATAATTAGATCTAGTTAGCAATGAGTCTGGTGGCACGGCTCCCCCCTTCTGAATCCGTGGTTGGTGGGTAAATTGGCTGGCCAAGGTGACCCTACGGTTGTAATAAGAGTTAACTTTGTAAAATACCACATAAAAACATATAAAACATTGATTAATTTTCTCCCCATTGGCCCTATAGTATAGTAAGCTACTGATTTTTTCACCTTCTCATTTACAAACACTCCCAAATAGTTACTAAATTTTCCTATGTACGGAATTTTTACAAATTTTTTATCCTGTGTGGGGTCAGGTGTGCACACAGTTGCAAGTCGAAAATGGAGAGAGATAGGAAATCAGGAGTTTACCAACTATTATGTGACGATTGTGATTGTTCTTATGTTGGGCAAACAGGAAGACAATTTAAGAAGAGTCTGTATGAGCATTTTAAAGGAATAGGTAAAATAGATACGCAATCAATGCTAGCCCAACATAATATGAAGAACACAAGAAATTCGTGTACCTTTAAGAATTTTAAAATATTACACATAGCCAACAAAAGAAAATTGCTGGATAATCTGGAAACCATTGAAATAAAAGAAGAATAGGAATAAACCCCTATTAAATGATATAACGTTTATCAGCAATTCTCCTTTGTTGGACTAGGCAGCAGGATCGTATATGTAATGTATTTTTATTTATATTTATAACGTGACTTAATGTTTATAACTTGCAATTACTTGTTTTTATTTTAAGTTTTATATGCACACTTGAGAATGACAATCTGTCGAAACCGGTCGTGACGATATATTTTCATATGTTTTATGTGATATTTTACAAAGTTAACTCTTATTACAATGTGTTTAAAATATTACAAAGTTACAAAGGAAACGATTTTATATATGACCCTACGGTGCTGTAATGCTTGATTATTTCAGAAGTTTCCATTGTGCCATTACGTCGGTTTATTGTGGGTGGTGTTGGGACTTGGGAGGCGCACGGATGGCGAGAATGACAACGACAACCTGCTGCTTTATTGTATGCCGTGTGGATGGCCATCCAGCTAGCCTGGTTGTGCCACGGTTTTTTTATGCGGTTGTGGTGGTAGTATTTGTCAAGGAAAAAGTAAGCAGGGCAGTTCTCATTAAGGAACAGTCCCACCATAGTTTGAAAAGTAGCTGGCACCACCACCTACCAATGCATGGTGGTGCCGTACAGTATTCCTTATCGAGGCATTGCAAGCTATGTTGGAAACTTGCCCGCGAGCTAGTCGTAAACGCCTCATACTGTATCTTAGCTTGTAGTTTTTTGTTTGTGGTTTTGTTAAATTTACTGTTTGGTTTTGATTCAGCATGGTAGTAGTAACCCTCCGAAGCCGTCCGATGACTTGCTGGGCGACTTTAATGGTCTTAATTTGGGCGGCTTATCAGCGGCTCCTGCAGTAAGTATTCCTTAATATTTGGGCATCCTCAAGGTACACACGGACTATTCAGGCCGTCGCGATTTGCCGACGTCTTTTCGATTAGGGCTTGCTGAATGGTTGGTGCCCACCCGCAGTCTACTTTAGAAGGTTTCTATGATTTGGCGTGTCTATGGGAAAACTGTGCACTTTTGCGTTTCGTGTGGTCGGCTTTACGCCAGCTTCCGAAATGGTCAAGAATTCTTCAGCTAGCCAAAAAACATGTTTTCTCCTACTAAACCTGGTTGCATGTTAAAAAAAAGTACAGTCCTTACTTCTCAAGGACAACAACTGATGATATAAAAAATGCCGTCTACAGTGGGACGCAAGCATGTCCTGTACCTGTACAATAAAATTTAAAGAAATGCAGCATTTAAAAATTGTCATACAGTTAAGACAAGTGATAGGGTGGAGAGGAGGGGAAAGAATGCGGAATGGGTTTCTGGTAGTGAATGGTAAATGGCATGAACTTAAAACGGAGGTTGCAAGGAGGAGAAGTTTGGTAATTCTCGTAAAATCGTCGCCATTTTATATTCTAGGTACTGTTGGAACAGGCCTTGCAGCGAACGAGACATCGAGTTTTTTGGATATCATTAATTTATGCTTGTGGAAGTATTGGAATCAACAAGGACGTGTTTTGTTGGTTTCAATGCCTGTTCCAACAGTTAGCCCATTATCGCCTACTGTTGTGCTCGTTAATTTACTGTAAATTATACTTTCAGCTTAACCACCATATGTCAGGAATGAGTCTGAACCCGCAGCCGCAGGTCGGCATGCCTCCAAATTTCACTGCCATGGCGAATTCGTTTCAAATCAACAACTCGGTGACTCCAGCTCAGCAGGCGACGCTAGGCCAGACGTTCACCACGCATTTGTGGCAGTAAATGTGCAATATTTTGTACTCTACAATTATGTTAAGTTATTTGGCCTACTTTATGTACATAATCTAAACTGATGTTGCTTTCGTCACCGCGTGCGTTTTCGGTGTGATAGAAAATAAGAAATCATAATGCGGAAGTAAGCTATTGACGTAATAATCACTTGATTTGTCACTGTTACTACATAGCTGTAAATTCTCTTCAAAATTGTCTATTTTTTCTACAATAACCTTGGCCACATAATCAGTACCCCTGGATGCCTGATATTATGGCGTTAAATAAATGCTTTGCATTGACACAACGAAACCCATTCTCCCATAAACTCAACTGTTAAGTACCAAATTGCGATAACCAATGAACGTCAAGACTGCTTTCGACCATCTTCCCAAAAGCAATGTTTCCGTTTCCAGGGAAACTCAGCTTGTTACTGGTTGGTTGACTAGTAAAAGTGAAATTCAATTTCCTGGGAAATTGTTAAAAACCGCCTTTAACACATTTAACGCCCTATTAACAGGTGCAGAAAAATTAGTTTTTTATATATTATACCAATATTTGATGCTGAAAAGCAACTTTGAATACTATGAACTAAAATGGTTATTTTTACTGTTTATATGTATGTTAGTATGTACTGCATGTAATTGCCTCGTCCCTGCTCTATCCACATTTTCATAATTTTCACATAGTTTAGCTCGTGATTTGCTTCACTTAATTTTATAGAAATTGTTATTTAAGTTACTATATAATCTTTATTTATTTCCTTCCCTGTTGTCTATGGTAATGTAAAGTATTATATTACGGCCATGAGCCAGTAAATTAAGATGTGAAGGTGTGCACAGACGATGCAAACATGTCCCATGCAATACAACGCTCACACTTGTTATCGCCAGAGATAATATCATTGTAGACTATCATGATATTACATTACCTTAAGCGCAAAAGTTGTAACTCGAAATACAGCGTTTAACAGAGAGCCGTTTACAAATTTTTCTCAACATTGTTCGTTTCACTGCCTCTAACGTTTTATCTGCTCTTTAGGGGGCACTATTGCAAATGCCTATGTATAGATAACTCGTTGTTTTACAAAAAGTATGATTATTTTTCATTAAAATTGAAAAAATAGCGAATTTTTCCATATTTTGAGTTGAATATTTATATATTGATCATGAATTTGATAATTCTGTGAATTTTGGTCCTCAGGGGCCAGGGCCTTATAAATTTCACGGAAAAATCACTACGCCAAAGCTTAATAAAATTTATTATAATACCATGCATGGAATAGTTAAAGAGACTAAATCGTTAAAATTACGTATTAAGAAATTATTATTAAGTAGCCTATTACCTGTAATTCCATTTTTTTTTTTTTTTTTTTTTTTTTGTCAAATTTCTCATGAAACAATGTAAATGAAGTGTCGTAAACTAGAAAAATATTCCTCTACGCTTTGATGAATATTATGTAGCCATCACTGAGGACTAAGTGTTATATATACCATATAATACTGCAATATATTTAATAAAGCATTGCCTTTCTGCAACAAAGTAACCTCACAGACGTGTTTGGTTAGATAGTTGTGTAGCTGTGTCAACCTGTCTCGCAATACGAATCTTGTCAATAAGATCATATAAGTCTTGTCGGGGCTTGTGGTTCAGTGGTTAAGTCGACATCCATAGGTATAGATCGTGGGTTTGAATGTCGCCAAGTCCAGTTTTTTCTATATTCTCTAATCGGTCACTGAGGATGTCAGGTTGAAGAAGTTCCAAACCCGTGGGCAATGGGTGTTAGTCACATGCTACGCATCGAAATAAAGAGGAACATTGCTTCTGCTTTGGCGGCTATTCCACCGACGTCATTTTTCATTGTGCATGTGCATGACGTGGTAGCAGACATCATTAATAAGTCTCTGCCATATTTTAAGGAGACTATAATGTAGATACTTTACTTATCTATTATAAATTAAGTTATAATATGGTAGAGACTTATTAATGATGTCTGCTACCACGTCATGCACATGCACAATGAAAAACGACGTCGGTGGAATAGCCACCTTAATGACATCTCATTTATTACTGTACGATTGAAATTTCTTGGGAAAGTTGACTTTGTGCAACAAAAAAAGGTAAATGCAGGGGTCCATTTGCTCTTAAATTAAATAAAAATAAATTTAAACAGTTTTATACAGATACCGAGGTGGCCATCATCTGCGGTCGCCGGTCAGGTTCCTCTTAAAGGCGACGAAGTGTGAGCGATGGAATATTAAATGAAACCAATGTGTAGCAGCTCCACGAATTTTTATCGTTTTACGTTGCATACTTACATACGTTCCGTGACGAGTGTCCAGTAACAACACACATTGTATAAGAAGCTTAAGAAGATAGGTTCGCATAGGCTGGTTTGGAGTTGTGTGCTGTGTGGATTATCTAACGTTGCGAGGATTAGCGTTCAAAGTTAATTTTGCCCTAAATGTGTCAATAAAATTCGTGGAGCTGAATTAGGGTGATTTCCAATGTTATTTACTTTCTAACTATATCTTTTAGTAAATGCATAAACTGCATATACACGTATTCTTAGTAAAAATTAAATTTATTTTACGTTAAATTCTACTATATATAGTATTATGCACCATACGGCACCATACTTATTTTCATTTAAGTGGGTATGTTTCTTAAACAGACAATATCTTATTGGGGAATTAATAAAACTTGAATATTCCGAAAATTTTACTTTATTGGGGGAAGTGTTGCTGGGCTGTTTTATTCAGTGATGTGTTTTTATGTAGATTTACTTCAACTTGACCAGACCAGAAAAAAAAGGGAAATAATAACTACAATAACCGCTACAATGGAAAACGATATTGATATGAATTATATCGATTTGTTTGACATGAATGAATATAAATAATATTCTATAGACTAAGGTATTTACATTCCAAGTCTGCTTTGCATCAGAGTAGTGAGAATTTGTGAAATTCCTGTTGCATCTAAATTAAATTCGCGCAAAGTACCTAACATCTTAAATAGCCTAATTTTATATAT
Source organism: Psococerastis gibbosa (assembly GCA_963971405.1). NCBI lineage: Eukaryota > Metazoa > Arthropoda > Insecta > Psocodea > Psocidae > Psococerastis > Psococerastis gibbosa. The sequence continues at coordinate 32,431,015 of OZ020487.1, forward strand.
AATATTGTTGTAATAATAGCGCATTCCCTCATGATACTATAGATTGTATAACTTCCAATACTACCCGCTTATAGTAAGTAGAACACCTACTTAGTAATTACCGTATTTTGTTTTTGGTGCTAATCAGTGCGGTGCATTCCAATTTATGTTAGCCGTATTCTCCTATTACTCTAAATAAAACCTACGCGTTGTCGTAGTCGTTTGTGGTGAATTTGCGACCATATATATACGACTATATAACTTTTTTCATGGATAAGTTTTAAATTCTGTGACTGTTAGTGCTATTCATGTGCCACCCTCACACACCCCGGCTTTAGGGGGCACAGGTTTGAAAGATATAGTGTATTGTATTTTTTTATAAACACGCAAATAATTATCTATCCATCCAATATATGAAAGCATTAACTGTAGGCAAACAAGTTGCAACTTTGTTATCTTATGTTTTTACTGTTGATAATATGTTAACAGCTTTTGCCTTGTTTAGCCTGCGCAAAGTGGCGCATTATATTAAGTAACCTAAGAATACCACAAAGGAGCTACGGCTACTGTACAAAATATCAGACTTAGGCAGTGGATTACCTACCGTGCCCAGATTTAATCCAAGGCGTTCATGATAACCGTTTGAATATGCATATATCATGTGACTGCGCATGCTACTGCTCGCCCAACCATTGGATATTATACGCACACAATAATGTCTGTCAGTACATCTCACCTCTCCATGTACACTAGGAACATTATTCTTGTGTATATTATTCAATGGCTTGTCGATTTTTTTTAAAGCTATTGTTTTTAGCCATAAGCGCCATGTTTGATGTGTCACATTTATATAATTTTTGTAGTGTGACGTTCTTTCAATGATATAGGAGGTGGGTGGGCTATATTATCCAGTAAATAGTAAATATTATTCTATGATATTATCTGTCCATGTCCTATGCCTGCTAGCATGATATTTTGTAAGTTTCCCGATTATTGTAAACAAGTAGAACTATTGTAACATACTGTACGCTACTGTTCTACGTACTTAGTGACTGTGAAAAATAGGTAGGCTTACTCTTATATCTGCTTAATATTTTAGGGTATGTACAGAACCATAAGTTAACAACTGTAGGCCTATCTTCTTAACTTATTTTGGTCGGTCTGGCTATTTGAAAATCGGCAATTTAGTGTGTTGTCTAATTAAGTAAGTTCTAGGTAGGTAATAAATTATTATCTAGATATTTTCACGGCTAAATAAATTATTTTACCGTCTTAAACCTGTGTTATTCAGATAGTAGGGTAACCTTTATTCAGACTATGCGCGTATTTAGGAGATTTTTTTTTTTTGTTATAAAAAAAGATGCCCTGTAGATATAAGAATACATAGCCTACTTAGAATTTAACATTTCTAGGCTAGAATAGACTGAAAATAATATTAAAAAGGTACTGAATAGTAATTATTCACTATTATGGATAGGGTGAATACTGTTTAGCCTACTTAATACTAACACAAAATTTTCAAGATGCAGTGAATATGCTCTAGTTGCTAGTTTGAGTTTGACTAATCCGGTCAAATTTAAATGGGAATACGAGTATAATACCGGTGTACCTCACGGGTTGACTTTGTTGCCTAGGTCCTAAATTAACAGTCTAAAAATATCTTCGTACGGTTTCACACATGTTACAATTTAAAATAAATAAAGAACAATGTAAAGGTATATAGTCTATCTAGGCTTATTAAATTTTTTAATTAGCGCAAAAAGTAAATATTATTACTTCTGAAAACCACAGTGACGTGCAATGATACAATTTTATTCAATACACTAGACTGCTCTTTGAGAAAACTTGAATTTCTTACGACTGTTTCATCTGACGACCAGAATCTTTGCGGCTGTGGAACGAGAAAATAATTGATTTCGTAAAAATACGCGCGGTCATTCCTTGCGCAACATCACCTGGGGGCGCCAAATTGGACAATAACTAATTGGCATGCATATTATAATTATAACAAAAAATTACAGCATTATTAAACTAATTAAACATTTACAAATAAAAATAACAGAATATCCCTACTGCAATAATTTGGATTTCAATTGTATCATAGCAGATTGGGAGTTTTTATAGGCAGCAATAACCTGCCGAGACACTATGGCTTATAAAAACTTTTTGACATCTCTCTCGTTGCCACATTAAAATACAATGTATAGTTCCACTGAAAATGTCGACCGCAGATGTTGACGAAACATCTGGAAGTATACGCTTTCAGAACGACCACGGCCTATCTTCCCGGATCCTACTGCTTTGTCACATATTAATTTTGGGCCAAAATAATAACATAATAAAGTCTTCGTCTGCAAAAATCTTACCATGTTGCTGACAAAATGTGTAGGTACCCATATAGCCAGCGAAGATATTGATGTCTATCAGATATCTAGACTTAGATAATGATATCTGAAATAGTTATCATAATATAAGTAGGGCCTAGACGTTTTGTAGACGTCAATGGAAATAATGTCTACATCTAAACGTTTTTAAGACGTTTGAGAGAATATTTGATGTCATGGTGCCAAGATGTCTACGCGGGTTGACTTTCTGTATGATATCTCTAGAAGACATGAATAACTTCATTTATGTATCTGTTAGATATTCAAATCTAACCTAAGACATCTATTATACATCTTTAAGATGGCACTTCGCCATTAGGGTAAAACCGCACTAATTCAGGCCTATTTTATCGAAGAAAATCCACGGGCCCCACTTTTTGCATTAACTTGTATATTTTTCGCCTGTAAAATCGGGCTGTTACTGCTTTCAAAATGCGTAAAATCCCACTATTGCAGGCAGACATATTTTGTATAAACATATCTCCATCTAGACATAAGAATTTTCAACCCCGTGAAGCGTTTAACGGCCTCTATCAGGTCGGCTACAATAATTGCAAGTTTGAACAAGAGAGAAATACGATGAACGGCAACTCAGCAACTGGGTGGTCAACAAGTCAGTTTCACAATATTTTAAACGGCCACTTAGTCTAACTGTCCAAGCCTCCAATAAGGATTCAGAACCCACGAATATACTATACTATACTATATATACTCTTTAATGGATGATGTATTGTCTGAAATTTATTTATTTTCTATTAAATGTCTTTAATGTAAATTTAGTTGTCAATTTTCTGGTCAATGCACAATTATTATTACTCTGTAGGCCTATATACATACATATGTTTTAATTTCCTGGGCTTTCCCTACTTCCTTTGCCATTGGAATTTAGCATGTAACAAATTTTGTAACTATACCGTACATGAACTGCATTTAATTATATTGTAATTTATGATATTTAGGATTTAGTTAAATTAATTAAGGATCGATGATCCCTTCTCCAATTTTAAACTTTTCCATTGCCCAAGACATTATCTGGGGTCCCAAATTCCGAGTCCCGGTTCCACCCAGGGAAACGTAAGTTATTTTTAATAATCTGATATAAAGGTAATACCGGTATCGGGTATGTTGTACAGGATAGCCTACTAATACTAATAGATATAACGTATGCGCAAAGTTTCAGATTTACCTTACCGTAATAGAAACAGCTGTAACGCCTTAGTATACCGTAGTCTAGAACCAATTAAATTCTGAAAAGGCTGCTAGTTTTCATTTCAATACGCATTTTGGGTTACATTTTGCCAAATAGGCTTATATTTTACTAATTATGTACAATAACCCACTGAATACTAATTTCAATGTTGGTATCTCGAAATCTGTATATAGCCTATATATACTATGTTGTTCTGTGATCTGTCTGTATACCATAAACAGAGAATAAAAGATGGCCGCCAAAATCCGGGCTTCTCTGATCTTCCTTATTTATCGTTTATTATATTGGATTGTTTTTCTTGTTGCTCCGGTGAGTTGTTCATTTCTTTCCTCGAGGGTTGGTGAGTAGGCTGCTGTAGTCTTTTAGGTGCCCATTCCATTGACCGGCTAGGGCTATTTCCAAAACGGTGACGTGGTAGCAGACACTCAAGACTTAGGTGGCGTTTCCACCGACCTCGCATTGCAGAATTGACGGAAATGTTTATTTTCCTCTATGCCATAGTTAAAATTGATCAATGATCATACAATAAAATCACAAACAAACAAACTAAAATTAAAAAATGGCTTCATGGGATATGTTAATTACAAACATTTTAATAGATTTCTATAAAAAAAAACATATCTCCTTCAATGTCACTTGCAATCTGCAATGCGAGGTCGGTGGAGACGCTACCTAAGTCTTGAGTGTCTGCTACCACGTCACCGTTTTGGAAATAGCCCTAGCCGGTCAATGGAATGGGCGCCTTAGACTTTGCTTGTTAGGTCCTTCTTATTTGGAGCTTGCCGGCCTGGTTAACCATTGAGCCCTGATAAGTGATAATTATAGTTTTCCACTTGCTCCAGCCGATGTTCCATGCACACGACCATATTTTTGTGAACCTACAGTACCTATACATGCCAAATTTAATCAAATTCTTTCAGAAAGAATTTAGACTAGCTACATTGTTTATTTCAAACAAATGTGTTCTCATTGTTTTTTGGCACCCTGTAGTTGGGAAATGCAGTGATCGCATGTGATTGGCTGTTAACACTTAACAGTTAACTCACACCACCAGTCCATAGACAACAGATAACTAGACTCGTCACCGGGATAGGGATTCAGTTCGCGATAGCAGCGCCACGCCGCGCAGCGGAAATTTTTTCTCCGTCCACTTTCCTTGAACAACAGAGCTCAAGTTAAATTCTTTTGTAAATATTTAAATATCAAATTAAATATTCATGGGAATAAAATGTATTTTAAAAATTGTAATGATTTTTTTACAAATTCTAAAACTATCACTAAAATCTCAATTTGAAACATATTTTCAAAAAGATAGTCCAAAATCAAGGACTGAAGGACGCACGCCATCCAGCCTACCAGCCAAAAGCCATTACTGTCACTGACATTGTTTTGTTTACATTTTCAACTGGGCACTATTATATTTTAGATTTTAGTTTTAGTAGAAAAATGCCGAAAGCTAGCAAAAGAAGAGTCCGATATTGCTCGGTTGTGGGCTGTTTCAATTCAATTAATATGCCAGTCAAAAGGGTGATAAGTCCTAGGGAGAAGGAATAGGTAGTAGTGGGACGACCACGGATGCAATGGCTACAAGGCATCGGGGTAGCTGTGGCTTGCCTAGTAGACCAAGGTCGTTCATGGGTTTCAGTTTTGACTTGGTAAAGTCATTCATACGACTATGCTATGTTTATGCACATTTTGTCCATGTTGAGCATGGCTCATTCTCTCATCGTGTCCATTATCCCTCGTATAGTAGATAGCATAAGTTGACATCGAAGACGTTTAACGGATTGCTAATGGAAAAAACAATCAATTTTGGTCGTTGGTATTAGGCATTCGACATAGGACGAATGGGTTACTAATAATAATCTAGAGTAATAAACAATGTGCTACGTACGGGCTATGAAAAAGTTTTTTAGGACATTACGGGCTCTAGACTGTAGCGCCAAAGAGTAAAAATAAACTACCGTATTAATGGGAATGTTCAGTACAGTATAAAAGTATATGAATAAAATTGAAATGTGGAAATTTAACGTTTGAACTGCAATTGACTAACGCTGCTTACTGTATTACCGATACTTATCTACTTATCATGCGTAAGTTTATTAGACTTTACACTGCCAATGGCACATTACATAATATAAGCGTTGTAATACAGTCAACTGTCATTATAATGGAATATAAAAAAAATAATATTAATCTCCATTGGAATATGGCAACTAAAATGTTACAGACCAAAATTTGAATTTAAGTGGGAACGCTGCAAGCGCCGCGGTGCGGAAAAAATAATCTCCGTCCACTTAGCAGAAGACGGTTCTTAGTGGAAGAAAGGCAAAATTCCATTTTATACAGCGTTGACAGCCCCCTGCACCAGTCCACCGACCACCACCAACGGCAGTCGGCAGCGGCACCGCCCGACCCCGGCACCGGACCGGGCACCTACCAACTACCATTCTGGGCACTGGGCAGCCCTGCCCTGAGTCCTGACCCCTGAGCCCTGCATAGTGCATTTGCAATTGCATTTCACATTATTCACTAATCTGATACCGTACTGCTGATAGTTTTGATCGAGATTTCCTGTTGCTACTCTCTGAGATTCAGCTTGTAAGTACCTTTTTAATTTTCAAAAAACATGTGTACATACTACATAGGCCTATTGTATCTAACTGCTGTGAGTGAAAGTATTAGGTAGGTTTTGAGGGTGAAATGAAAAGGTGCAGAACGAGCACGTGGTGGTAATTGCCGACAACTATAATGTAAATGTAAATTAATTATTGACCTATCGTATATTAGCCCTTGGCCGTTATCGTTGTAGTATGTTTGTTAAAAAGCACTGGCTTGTCAATTTTACTACGGTCCACAACTTGCCCCCCAGCCTCGAGCATTGTAAAACGTGGTTCATACTCCATAGTCCCCTTTGCAGCAATATGAATATAAGCATTTCTTTTTTAGCTTTGTAAAATTTACAGCTATACTTTACAACTATTAAAATGCGTAAAACCCTACTATTTCACTCTTATATTTTCAATTTTTCCTTATCCTGCCTGATTACGTCATAAGGTCTACCTAGTTTGGCCCCCGCCATCATTCTAAAACTACGCCTCTGACCACTACTATATTACCAGTACTTCACTTCTTATTGTTGTTAAGCTCGGGGACATATTTTGTAGGCTTTGCTACAGAGGAATTTCAAATAGCCATAATTTAATATTAAATTAAAATATTTGTTATTTCAGAACCACGGAGAAGCTGAGCGCATATGGAAGCCATAGTACCCGATGCCTAGAGAAGTGCTTCCGGCTAACTTAAGCGGCCTACCAACCACAGCAGTGGGTTTAGACGACCTTTCTCCATACAGCCGGCATTTCTGTACGAACGCGAGGTCCATTCAGGGTGCTGCCGGAGCAACCTGGCCCAAGGTAGGTTAAATATGTCTTTTCAGTGGGCCTACTATGGCGATTATTTTTAATATTTAATATATATATAATATTTTTATCTTATGATGTTCACGAGTATAGAACAAGGCGTAGGAGTGATGTGAGTGTCATCGGATCGCAAGTGAAATCTATGTTTGACGTAATACCTGAGTATAACAGACTTCCCAGGGAAATAAAAAGCGTAATGGACCCAAAGAAGTTTAGAGTAGCACTGGCAAAAAAATTGAAGAGCGAAAGAATGCGGCACCAAAGGCAATAGTCAATCAGTGATCTGAAGTTGGAGATTCTGAATAAGCGCGCGGCGCTTCTGAGATTCAACAACAACAACAACAACATCCTCAAATGTAAACAAAGGAATTTTACAGTGGAATCAAAGTGCTATTCAAAATTGTTTTCTTTACTCAGGAATAACTTAATACTAAACGGCACATTAGGCCTACGGGTACATTTCTTGAGAAATAAAAGCATTAGAAGGCACAGATGAAGTTAAAGAATTTTTTATTTACCCTTAAGGGGTAGGCTGCTGTAGTCTTTTGGACTCAGTTTCTTATTTCAGTCTGGTTCACTGTTGTGCTCAGATAATTTTAGTTCTCCACGTGCTCCAGCCGTTGCCCGATGCACATTATGATTTATGATCAGCGGCTCTACATGGTCATCTGTGCGTGCCACCGTCATTACCTGACTTTTCGATAGGTTCACCCGCATCCCTCTCTCCTTTAGGGTTTCTGTCCATTCCGTTACGGCCTTTTGTAGCTTTTGCTGGAGAGTCTGCTATTAGGACTACGTCATCTGCATAGACAAGGGCTTGCACACCCACGTGCTAAGTCGTCTCATACCGACCAGCGATCGGTCTGTTCTTGCCTTGCACGTCTTCATTACTTCCATAAAAACAACTGTGTACCTAGCCTATATACAGTACATTTTTCGGAATTTCAACTGCTTGCGGCATCTAACCTAAAAAATGGGGCCTAACTGTAGGTATAATTTTAATCCATTATCAATTTTGGTTCTTGCAGCTAACACACAACATTGTGTCTTCGCCCCTTCCGACGTGACTTGTGGCATGACCAGGCTGCGCTGATTTAGAAGTCGCCAAAATTATTCCGTGGCATCCACCGGTGGTGGCGTAACAGGCGCAAACCCAACTGGAGGCCAGGCGGTGATATGGTAAGTCCCACCGTTAATATAGATCTAGACTGAGTCATTTCCACTGCTGCTGCAACTGCACTTAATAATGTTCTGATATGTTGCATTTTAAAACCAAAGCATACTCAGATCTGGTTTCCATGAATAGCTTATTCAATGAGAGCAGAATCGCCTAATCAGTGCAATGCGGAGAGCATCAGAGAATTACTTAGCTGTATTAATTTTTATTAAGTTTTACGCATTAACTCATTGGGCGATTCCGCTCTCATAGAATACGCATGGGTACATGATCCGAGCCAACAGTACAGCGGACTACAATAATTTGTTAGTTCCTATATGGTTAGCCTGGCCTATCCTACCTCAAAATCCTACCTCATACCGAGATCTTTATCATTTTACATTTCTCAATGTTAAGTTATTTTTACTTATGGTAGGCTGCAAAGCGTCTCAATATGAAAGCAGTCTTAAGAAATCAGCTTAAACTAGATAATTGGACGGATTCTTTTAATTACAATTTTTTTTCAGCATTCAGCATCACCAAAGTGGACGAGAGGCATTAGTGGAGGTCGTCCTCAGCGAATTGGCTTACTTCATGCGCAGCAATTGCGCAATGGTCCGGACAAACTGTGGCAGTTTTTGCGGCGGTGCTGCCGCTGGGACGAGTGGAAGATTCCTGACGAAAAAAGCCTGGCTGCTGGCAAGGACAATGACTCAGTCAATTATGCAGTCATGCAGCTGCAAAATAAGTTAACGAATGAATGTAAGAAAAATTATTATTTTCTGCTCAGATATGAGTCACGGTTAAATTTAAGAAATTATCTTAAAGCTTTTGTATAAAAAAAATATCCCCAGAAACATTACACTGTACAAGCTATGCTGATTTCGGCAAAATGTTTTAATTTTTTTTATTTTCACTTAACCTCGTTAAGAATCATAGTTATTACTTAGTAGACCCCTTTATAATGATGTTAGCACGCGTTAACCACCATATCCCAAAAATCTGTCAGTAAGATTGAAAGCCCATGGTCATTGATTAAATGTCGGCCCTCCTTATATGGGAGTCAACGACCATTCGTGACAGGTCAATCCATTTACCAAAAGAATATGTAGCCTACAAATTATTAAGCCTAGCTTTTGGGGCCATTTGGTATCTTTCACTGTCGTAAAAACAACGAAATGCTCGATGAAAACATTGTACATCAGAATAAAATATATTTTCCAATTTTAGGGGTCATCCCGATCATCCGCTGACCGATATCATCCCTACCTACTAGTTGTATAACAGCCATTGGTAAATTGGTTTCCCTTAAACTGCCGCAGGTTTGTAATAGGCCCTACTGGTGTAGTTACAGACGGGCCATGGCCCAGAGTGGCAGACCTTAAAAGGCGTCAAAAAGCTGAGTTTTCACTCCATACATGTTAGAACTAAATGATTATATGCTCCTAAGTTAACAGTTTTGCACAAACTTAGCCAAACTTTGGGTGGCTATTCAGTTTTTCTACATCTGTGCATTAAAAATTCATAAGATTTTTGTTTTAAGGAGACTATTATGAAGATACTTAACTTATCTATTATAAATTAAGTTATAATGTGGTAGATACATCACATAACTTTATTTGTAATTGATAAGTTAAGTATCTACATAATAGTCTCCTTAAAACAAAAATCTAATAATTTTTTAATGCACAAATGACGCCCACCTAAAAGGCTGACTGAGTTGTAATTGTAAACAAACACTTCACTCTGTTCTCGAACATATTTTGAATTTGTTATTCAATTGTTTTGTTCAATTGTTTTGGAAGCATCATTTTTTCACGGACGCGTCATGTCTAAGGTAAAATTTATTTTAAATCCATTATTTCCCATATTAAATCATTCCTTCCATAAATAAACCTATTTAAAATTGCTCTCCATAAAGTCCATAACTTTCTTACTCAATAAACCATATTCTTGACAGAATATGAACCTTTAAAAAACCTCTTTGTTGTAGGGGGCCTTTAAATGGAGTCACTTTTTATTAAATTCATTCCTTGACTTGAATGACACTCATGATGCTCAAAAGATGAAGACTGGTGAAGCCTAATAGGCTATAGGGTTCTTATTTTTATTATTATTATGTTTATTATACAGGTATGGTTAAATGCACACTGGCTATTATGTAAGGCCTGTATGCAAATTGACTGTAAATGACTGGTTATACCCATATTTTCGGCCTAGTATGAGTAGCCAAAGCTCCCCAAAAAAGCAAGCCCAGTGCAGCAAGGGGCTTAATAACATAGTCGAATTTTTAATTTTTTTATGCGCATTTTGTTTCAGTCTGGCAACGCAGCTAGATGAGCCACATGCATATTCTCAGCGGGCAGGTGGGTGTGCTGGTTTGGATGACCTTGGTACTCTTGGACTCCGGTGGACGGGTTGGGACTTGGATTAGTCACCCTCTGCCCCTAGCGCAGTGCAGTACGCCTATGTACGCCGCACGGTCCAATTCCCACGCAGTATTTCAATTTTCAGTCTGTCTCTGCGCTGCGCTGGTCTGCTATGACCGTGTTGTACCCTATTCTTCTATCTACACCTGTGACTGCGAGCTTCTATTCCAGATTCAACCTGTATGTATGTATAGTAGGTAAGTGTCATTTACAATACGGATATTCACCACAATGAAATCTTTGTGGTTGTAGACACACACATGCTTTTAATACATAGTGTGTTATGCCTACTCCTAAAAATATACGGGACATTTCATAATAAGCCTAGGCCCTTACTTACTGTAGCCGAATTTTAGCATCGCCTGTAAAACTCAAAGCAACGTTAATTTTCTTAAATTTTTGGTAAGGTACAATTGATAGCTGGTGCAATTGATTACTGTGAGCCTAAGAGCATGAAGACATCCTGTGGGCCTACTATGGTCTATGGCGATTGGACATTGGTATTAACTTATTCTTGGGTTAAAAATGTAGGCTTTAACAAAACAATTTTGAACAGCACTTTCCATTCTAAAATTATATTGTTTACATTTTTAAGCCCAGGTTATTAAGCACTGGTGCTGCAACTATGTCGTGACATTCTACTAGACAAATTTCTGTGTTTCTCGTTTGCGTTCATTTTTTCCATGTCTTGCTATCTCTAATTCAGACTAATGACAGAATTACCCTTACCTATAATTGAGGGACTTACTAGATCTATAACTCCCCTGCCATAATTTTGTTTATTTTTGCAGGTACACGCTCCTAGGCTAAGCATCTGCTTAACACATTACGGTGTTCTGTGCTGCATTCCTACACCCTGCGCCAACTGTTGGTGACCCGTCACCGTGCCGTTTGAAACCTTACCTTCGGGAGATGCCCAACTGCTGAACTTTTGATACGTTGAGGTGAGTGACTAGATATATTTTCAAAACTATGGTCCTAGGCCAATACCATATATCATACAAATGCCAAACACCAGCTGACCTACTTTCGCATCACATGCTTCTCACGAAGGAGAAAGGGCCTCGCAATGGGTAAGGCCGCCACTGCGGCTATATGAGGAGCAAACTTTCAAAACGTCACAAATCCATGAAAATTAAAAATTGATTTTAGCATCGATTTTCCATCTTGAAGACGAGTTGAATCAAGATTACTAATCAAAACAAAAACAAAAAAATTTTAACCCAGTCTTCTGAAGGGTTAAAATCTTATATTCCCATTATAATAAAGCCAAAATAATTATGTTTTTTGTGTTTCCTGAACATTTTACGAAAATGGATTAGTGCCGTTTTGAAAGTTTGCTACTCATATGGTCAACATTTAAAGAAACAATGAGACAGCATTTGCATTAGGTGAGTTGTGCTGCGAGTACCTAATAGAATAGGAGTACACAACTGGCCACTTAAGTACATAACTTTTATCTTAAACATGCGGGGCTTGGGACCGCTTCGCGGCGCCGCCCCCCTTGGGCCTGCGGCGACTCAACGCTTAGTTAGAAAATGTTTGTATTGGAAAAAGAAAAGGGCTGTTTTTAGGAGTTTTCCGGCAATTATTCGAATTTTTTCCGTAAAAACCATCGTTGAACTTCAATGAACATTTAAAAAAAAAAGAATTGTCCAAATTGGTCCAGGCGTTGTCGAGTTATGCGCTTACCAACACATTTTGCGATTCATTTTCATATTATAATATAGAGGCAATCCGTTAGGATGATTGCAGACACAAGGTTGGAGCTATCCTCATTGGTGCAATTGCAATTATGAGACTTGCTACAATTTCCCTGCAATAATATAGTTATTTTATCTTTCCAGAGGTTCACGCCCTCCTGTCTACCATAGTCTGTATCTTAAGAATGATGTTTTGCATTACGTTCCTATACTGTCGGCTGTCAGCATGCTGCCAACTGTTGCGTGAGCTGCTGGTTTGGTGACACCTTGAGGAATTTATTACTTCAATAACTACGGCCACCGTCTGCAGGACTATCGGCACTGAACCATTGAAGTAAGCTACTATGAAAACATGTTTTTTTTAATCCGTAGGCCTGTATGGACAGAATTTAAAGAAACAAAACTATTTAGCACGAAGGTTGTAATATGTAGATAATAGACTGATAATGAATACTGAATAGACCCCTTTATAATGATGTTAGCACGCGTTTAGGCGCACATTCCCCCGACCGGCTTATTTATTTATTATTAACAAAAACGGTGACGTGGTAGCAGACATTCAAGACTTAAGTGGGGTTTCCACCGACCTCGCATTGCAGAATTGTCGGAAATGTTTATTTTCCTCCATGCCATAGTTAAAATTGATCAATGATCATACAGTAAACTCACAAACAAACTAAAATTGAGAAATGGCGTCATAGGATATGTTAAGTACAAACATTTTAATAGATTTCTATAAAAAGAAACATAATAATTTCCGTCAATGTCATTTGCATTCTGCAATGCGAGGTCGGTGGAAACGCCACCTAAGTCTTGAATGTCTGCTACCACGTCACCGTTTTTTGTAAATAGCCCTAGCCGGTCGGTGGAATGGGCGTCTTACCACCATATCCCAAAAAATCTGCCAGTAAGTTGAAAGCCAATTAGCCTTGCACTTCCCATGGATTTTATGGCATTGTTGGTATTGTTTCTTCAAGCATTGAAAAAAAACTGATACACTTCCTTGGTCCAATGTAGAGTTTCTCTCGTGAAACATGTGTAAAATTACAATAAATTATAAGACAGAGATATTCCAAAAATATAATAAAAATAAAAAGTTACAGCTGTTTCAGTGATAACACCGTCACCTGAGTCTGATGATGGTGTTATCGCTGAAATATCTGTAACTATTTATTTTAATTATATTTGTGGGCTAGTGGCAATTGTGCAAAAGTCTTATAATTTATTGTTATTTTACACATTACACTTCCTTGGTGTCAGCCTACATTGGCTATAATTGCGATAATGGACACGCTGAGGCAAGCTTACCGCTGACAATGTTACAGGCGTGACTTAGCCAAGTATGGGTACGAGTCCTTGTAAGTGTAATTAAAGGACTTATACTGTAATGCCAGATGACATGTGTATTTAATATCATTTTACCTGAATCCATGCAGTGGATGGATGCAGCTCGACCTCGTCATAAAGTAAACTATCACAACCAATTAAAACAAAACAACATTGGCGAGGCTCTCAAGAGCCCCCTTACAAAATGCCTTATATACAATGCCAATGCCCAGGTCAGTCTCCATGATATGTTCACTTTTCCCTGCGATAATTTAGTTACTTTGTCTTTCCAGAGAATACTTTAATACCTGCCTGCCATAGCGTTCTTTCGCCCCACCGTCTGCTAAGTGATGCTTGCGCTGCTGACCCGTGAGCCTGCAGAAACCCTTGCCGTTGGGACTCCGAACATACTACTTCCACAACTGCTCCCACTGTCTTTCGATGCTTTCGAACCATCAAGGTATATGAGAATGTGAAGATGAAATTGTATTTCCATCATTCGTAAGCATATGGACAGTATATTTGAGCCATTATCAAAAACATTGACAAATCTGAATTGCTTATTTTTAATTATTTTATCAACTCAAAATTGCCCGTTAATATTTTTTTGGGTCTTACGAAGTCTACTTTCAATACTAATGATTGACTTTTCTATTTGTTTATTTTCTTAACACTGTGCCGGCCGGAGCATCTGACAAACGTTAACGGCCGCCAGTGTCCATTGGACACTTATGGGATCTCGCATTGTCTATTCACAAATATACTCAGCCCTGATCGCCCCATCCTGTTCCGAGCGGTTCTTTTCCCAGCTGTATTAAGAACAGGGACGGATCAGCCCATTTGGTGGGCGGGAGGGGGTAGTTGTGGTATTATGTACATTATGTAACATTATGTAGTATTGATTAAATCAGAGCGTAATTTAAATTAACTTACAATGGATTTACTAAATTTGGGGGGGGGGGGGCAGTAACCCCGCCCCCTGTATCCATCCATGATTAAGAACTTACGCCTTTTCCCACTTTTCCATCCCAATTAAAAAAATTAAAGTTTCAAGTTTTTGGAAACCATCAGGTAATAAACTAAATTTGGGGGGGGGGGGGGCAGTAACCCCGCCCCCTGTGTCCATCCATGATTAAGAACTTACTCCTTTTCCCACCTTTTCTTCCCAATTCATTTTTCAAGTTTTTAGAAACCATCAGCTACGGTAATATACTATACTATTGGCAGACTAATAAAGAAATTGTCACGGGTGACGTTTCCTCCACTATTTTCAATTTCTGCTGCCAATGATCGTACAACGCACTCATTGCCTCGATTTTTTCATTTTTCTATTGTGCCACTTGAGACCTCCTATTTTCTGGGTCATCGAATAATTACACTGCAGTTTGACTTTGCTAAGAGGACAAGAGGCATGTAATGAATTAAATGAGTTGTGCTGATTTGGCAAAAAACTGTGGATCCGTAAGCTATGTTGAGGTATATGACACTAAAGAAGTAAAAGATATGCCATTCTTTATGCATTTCTTTTCTGTATAAAGTTAAATACTACCTGAAACTAAACAATCCCCCCGAACTGGCTATTGATATAGCAATGGCGCAATGCATTCTCCCATAAGTGTCCAATGGACACTGCGGCCGGCAACGTATGTCAATACGGTTACCGGAGAAACTGCTGACTAAATGCAAATTTTTTTTCATGGGTTTAAAATATGCACATAGTTATGAAAAGTCATGATATGCCAAACCGATAAGTGAATGGTAGCTCATGTAAAAGAGTTTTGAAAATCAAAAAAGAGTCCATTGGACACTGCGGCCGGCACAGTGTTAAGGCAGGGCTGGAACCAGGTCATATTTTTCCTAAAAAGTCATATTTTTCATTGGCAGTCATAAAATGTCATTATTTTCTTTACTTGGTCACAAAAGTCATATTTTCCCTTGTCGGAAATAATCAACTTATTATATCTTATTAGCTTAAAACCGTAAATTTCACGTTTTTTAAATTTAAAAGTAATTTGCGCCAACATAAACGTCGTGGTAGAAGCATTATACTTATTGTACCTATATTATATTAGAACTTCTTATATATTCTTATATATTATAGTATTCTGTGGGTAGAAGCATCGGGAGCTTGCAAGCATACCTCCATATTATAAGGGCACAACATGCTGGCATTCACATGCACTTGCCCTTCTTTGATGGAGCTCCCACACTGGCTACATTTTCTGGTCATGTTTCGGAGGGCATGTAAAGCAGGTGGTCCGGGTCTTCCTAGTTGAGTGTAAGAGAGGGCTTTATAGCCTTAACTCCGCTAGGCTGGCTTATTAATAGAACAAAAAAAAGTCCTTATTTATTTGCACCTACACAAAGAAGCCAGCTACTGAAGAGCCGATCGTACATCCGCATCGTTTCGCTCTTGAAGACCAGCAACATGCGTGCTCAGATAATATTCATCTGCAAAAGCGCGAGGATTTTCACTCGTTTTAATGGCTTTTTCCAGTCGTCTGATCCGATGATTCATTTACTGTATTTGGAGTTAAATCGCTTGGCTAAAACTTTAATATTAAAGGTCTGCAAACCTGATGCTGTGGCTAAACTTGGAGTTAGCACGGATGTTCTGTCGAAAAATCACCTACTTCCGTCTACTCAAATTATTCTAGATGAAGAGATAGTTGAAGAAATCGGCCGTTTAACCGATTTTGATCGATCAGCTTTTCTCTTGAATTTTCAAAACCATTTCGTTTCCGCTTGCAAGCACTTACTAGAGAAAAGCTCAATCAATAATAAGTTCATAAAGGCCTGCCGCTGCTTGCATCCTGATGAGCGCAGGAAAGCTGTTAGCATTGGGTGGTTGGTGACAGTAGCTCGCTCACTGCCTCTTCAAATCGATGAAGATTTCTTACAAGACGAGTGGCGACTTCTACAGTTAGAAACAGACTCTATCAAGTTTGAAGAGAACGTTAAAAGTATACCCATTGATGACTCATTTTTCCCCCCCATCAAAACTGCTACTGGAAAGCTGTCCTATCCAACTGTCACAAAGGTTGTCAAGGCAGTGTTATCTCTCTGGCATGGTAACGCGAACGTAGAGGGAGGATTCTCTGACTCTGCTCGTTATTTACTGGAAGATAGGGCAAGTATGAGCGAGCGGACGCTCAATGCTGCTATGCAGGTAAAAAGTAGTTTAAAAAATATGGAAATCAAGCCCAGTTGGTGCCAGCCACCCAAAATCTAGTGAAATTGACGAGAAATGCCTGCAGTACATATAAAATGCACCTTGAAGATGAGAAGAAGAGAAAAGATGAAGAAGCCAAGAAAATTAAGGAAGCAGAAGAGCAAACATTGAATGAAAAAGAGGTACAAGCTAAAATGGCAGCTACTAGAACTGTGCTTCAAGACGAGGAATTGAAATTAAAAGAGATGAAAAACAACGAGACTGCCAAAAGGAAAATAGAAAATAAACTATTCGAAGAAGCCAACAAAAGACAGATTTACAAAAAAATGACCTGAGTGAAGTAGCCGTTGCTACTGCACTCCTAGATGGTGTCTCCAAAGTAAGAAAAGAAGTAGAGAAAGAAAAGAAAAACATTGATGCAACCGAAAAAACTGTAGAAAAAAAACTATACTTATTTCACATTTTTTTTAAAAAGTAAAAAAGTAGCCTAATTTTTCATTTTGTAATTATAGTAGCATGCTTTCTTTTGATATTGCCTCTTTTGATTTCGATATGTAGGCCTACCTACCTACTATTCTACTTCTTAAGACATCTTTTTTGTACTGCTTTAAGTCATAAATTAGTCATAAATTTCATTGCTGGTGGTCATAAAAGTCACATTTTCGTATGAGTATAATTGGTTCCAGCCCTGTTAAGGAAATAATATAATATATATAATAATATAATAAAGGATTTTTATATGCATTTATTTTTTACACCTTTAGATGTAATCCCCTTCATAATTATTCGTTTGGGTTTAGGTATTAAATAATCTTTGATATTTTAAACAGGGGAACGCCAATGTGAAAGGCAAAGCCATCCGTAGTGGTATGAACGTCAATATCCCAAACATGACTGCCCTCTGTGTTGAGACTATCACCGCCCGCAATGGCGAAACCAAGACCAAGACCAGTGGTCACCAGTCGAAAAGGACCTGCCTGCCTAACAAAACGGTGAGTTGCAAGTAAGCTTTCTTTATACTGTACTTCAGTTCAAACTGTTGATGGTGTTCGAAATGGCGGATGAAAATACCTGTACTACAAAGACCCCTATAAATTTTAGTGAAGTAAGAATAGTAACCATTGGCTACCCTGGTAATGGTGAACCATTAATAGACTGTTAATATGGAACTAGACTGAGACAGTACCACTGCTGCTCCTACTAATTGAAAAACCAAATAGTGGCTCAGATTCCCAGGTTGACAGGTTCCCATGAATATTCCATGAAAGCAGAATTGCTTGGTACAATGTAGAGAACATCAGAGAACTGCTTAGCTGTAATAATTTTTATTATGTTTTACGCATGCATGAGCTCATTGGGCGATTCCGCTTTTATGGGATACGCATGACATGATCCGAGCCAACAGCGGATGACAATAATTTGTTAGCTGCCACGGTTAGTCTGCCCTAGGCCACCTCAAACCATACCGAGAAGTTGAACATTTTACATTTCTCAATGTTGAGTAATTTATACATAATTATGGAGACTTTCACTGAGTTGTAATTCAAAAGTAGGCTGCAACACTTCTCAATATCGGAAGCAGTCCTATGAAATCTGCCTGCACTAGATGATTGGACTAATTTTTTTAATTACATTCAGCATTCTAGACTGTCATCACCTAAGAAGCGATGGAGCTGCGGCCGGGATAAGTGGAAGCTTCCTGCCGAAAAAAAAAGCCTGGCTGCTGGCAAGGACAATGACTCAGTCAATTAAGCAGCCATGGAGCTGCAAAATGAGTTAACTCCAAAATGTAAGTTGAAGGCCATTTTCTGCGTAGATATGAGTCAAGGTTAAATTTAAGAAATTATCTTGTTAAAATATATCCCCAGAAACGTTATGTTCTGTACACTGTCAAGTCAAGTCAAGATGTCGGCAAAATGTGCGACAAAATGTTTTAATTTTTTTATTATCACTTAACAACCTCGTTAAGCATCATACTTTAGATTCAGATCATGGGTCACCAACGCATGTCGCCCACAAATGTTGAACCAATGGAGTCGACATAATGGATTGCAGATTGAGTAAATGCGGCCGCGGCAGGCGGAAGTGGTTGCAGTAGCGTATGCACATTCAAACATATGAACCTTTGCGTTGTTTGTAGTCCATGTCTGCTAAAGAGCAGAAGCTCAGAATAATATTAGGCCTATCCGTTTATTTACTGAGCCACTTAATTGGCATTTGCAGTGCCAGAAGATGTGTTGAATATTGAAATGAGTTCAACATAATAACAATAAGAACAATAACAGTTGCTTAGGCGGTTATTCCACCAACGTCAATAGTGATAGTAAATGTAGTATTGACGTGGTAGCAGACATTAAAGACAGTCTAAAAATGTCAGCTACCACGTCAATACTACATTTACTATCATTATTGACGTTGGTGAAATAAGCGCCTTACAGAGTCATTGAGGCACAAATAAAAGGAGAGAAGTCTTCATTGCCATTAGGTGCGTTTAATGGCCGCCTACAGAGATTTTTTTTTTTAGTTTGCACAGCTACAGATGGAGCAGCAGCCTTCACCTCCAACGTCGCGTTGTCATCGCCTACAGGGACCTCCCACCAGCACCAGCAGATGACGGAACACGAGTTGGACCCCCGCCGCCGCCCCCTCCTAACCATTTCTCTTGTGTTATCCGCACCTCGTAGACGGCGGCGCACGCACCACATGAACTGCGGTTATACCTTCTAGTCTATTGCCCGGACGATTCGTCACCTATGATTTTCGTCATTTTAGCAAATGGGTAGTTGGAAAACCACAGAGTTAACTTCAGAAGATTTCTGAGTCTGGCGTGAAAGCATGGTTTTTCCTGTAATTGCCTCAGTGGTTTGCCAACGACCCATTTGCTACAATGACACGCCATAGTTCGTGCCGAATCGTCCGTGTGTACTCGGCTTTACAGCATGGTGGCAGGACATTACACAGCTATCTTCCTGCACGTAGGCCACGACGGCTTTCTCGAAGGTATTTAATTATTATTGGTTATTTTCTATATTTTAGTGTTTCCGGTATGCATCATTTCTACTTTTGCTACTGCACTTTTATTTAAGCCCTACCTATCAGCTCAATTGAATGTTTTGATTAGCGCAAGTACTCTATCTATCTTTGATACCATTGATGCACACCACAGCCTCAAACAAAACATCCTCCCAGCTGATCCGATGAACTGTTCAGGGATGGCTTATGAGAGCACATAATTATTTTACCATTCCGAAATATTCTTAATGGGAACCATAGAACTATAGATAACCATTCGAGTCATGGGGTTTTTTCCCTTATAAATAGGTCCTGCACCTGTACCTGTGTTTACATTTTTAAAATGTTTAATTGATTTTCCCACGCAAGCCAGAAATAATGGGGTAATCCAACTGCATCAGTGAATTCCACAATAATTTAACCGGTATTATTTTTTAACAGTTGAGAGCCATTTGCTTGTGGGATAGGAATAGAGGATAAGATACCACCTCATTGATATCAAAATGCTGCTTCCTAGGGTTTTAACTGCTTCTTACTTTTCCCAACCTATTTCCATTTTAAAAATATACTTAAACTACCAGTGTCGGATCCAACTTCAAAATTTAGGGAACAACATTTTAGTTATGCCCCTAAGCATTAACTCTCATTACAAAAAGTTTCACGTGAGGTCTACTCTCGGAAGAAAAAAAAATAGTACCGGTACTAAGTTGTTCAAAACCACCCCGCGTAGGGGCTTATGGCCAACCAGTCGACATTAGATGGAAGCATAGGCCTCAAACGTCATCACGCACTTACTGAGCACTAGTATGCGCTCGTTGAGCCTCAAGTGGCCAGTTGACCAGACCAAGACCAGGGCTGATTTAACCGAATTCGGGGAATGACGGTCTAAGTGGGGAGGCGCTAAATTTTATTTTGAACACAAGTTAACAGTATTCACGCGCTGGCCCTGTGTCCATTAAAAAAAAAAATATGGTAGAAAGACCGGTGTATCTCAAGCACCTAGTTTAGTAGGAAGCTTTGAATGGGGATGTTGGAAGGTCCTATTCAGCATGTCTTACATAGTCTATGTTGTTTTGCGTCAAAGCATATTCTACGCCTCTTCAGCACTCCTTAGGCTGCAGCAGATTTGAATTCTGCGTTCCCGTTCTCGATTGGCTGGATCTTCTGTGCCTAGAGCTACTGTCTATTTTTGATAAGGTCGATAGCTTCAGTACCGATTTGGTTCATCGGTAGCTGTTGCGTACAGTTTTGCGGTGTATGCCAGGCAAGGTCGTTTCCTTAAAGGGCTGAGGATTCTTCAGACTTGTTTTCCCACAAGATTGCTTCGCAAAATGAGTAACGGCTAGCCTCCAAGCTCTTCAAAGGCCAGTTTAACTTTAGTTTGGAATGCGACGAGGTGTTTGGAGTGGAGTATTGTGATAAGACAGTCAAGTGTAAGAGTTTTATTGCGGGCCAACTATTTCAGCTAATTATGGGAAATATGCACAGAAAAAGCCCGACGGAAGAAGGCTGTCCTAGCTTGATCTGCCATGCTTATTTAGTACTTTGGTTAAGTTATCTTCTTACGTTTTCTTCTTTTCATCAATTCCTCTTTATACCTTACTGTACATCTGCCCCTTCGTACCAGCAGCGTATGTACAATCCATCTGGGCATCACTGCCCATAAGATTTTTCCCCTGCGCTATAGCACTTCATCTCGAGCGCCTGTTTGACTATTTAAGCTTTCACTTATAGTCCAAGTTTCACATCCAATATTAGGTTTATTTTCTGAATAGAAATAAAGAAGTATTTCTAAATTGTAGAGCCTATTTGCGTATTCATGCTTTCACTTATAGGCCAAGTTTCACATCCTAAGTTGGCGACTAGAAAGAGGTATACCGTATTTCATACATTGTAGAATCTTTTATCTTCTTATTAAATGCCAAGTGACCCATGATTATTTTATTTATTATCTTCTTACTTCTCCCGTCCTGCGTTATCAATCCCCATAGTTATTCACATGTTTATGTGTTAAAATTTTCAACAACGGTGCTAAATTAACTTTGTTAGTCGAGCTAGGACTACTGGATGGGAGCCCAAAGTGGTCGCAATTTATAAGATCCGAAGCAGTATAAGATGGGTGCCTTCGGGCAGCTGGGTGCCTTGATCGAGGGTCTGGTGACGTGTCAGTGAAGTGGGAAGAAAGAAGAGGAGATGAAGAAATTACATGTGAAGTGCGTATAGGCTTAAATTAGGCATTTGGTGAAGTGAAGTGAACGTGATTAGTAGGGTTGCGACACCTAGCTGCCTGATACGGTCCATGCATCGGTCATTGTATCATATACCTTTCCATACAATGGCGCCCACGTAAAGTTCTTAATCCAGGACTCTTCTCCGCTGTTCTGTCGGGTATGCACTCCTGACGTGTTCTGAGCTCTAAATTCTATACTTGTCCCAGACTCAGCTGCTATCGGTCGGCCTTTAAATTGACCGTTGTGCTGCCCATTGACCATGGCACTGGTCAGTTCACTGGTGTTCAGGGAAATTTCAATATGGAACTTTAGTCACTGACTCCATTCCAAGCTGAACTTGAACCGTGGTATTTGCTTGGGTTCTGAGACGAATATTGTCCGATAATCATGTGAATGCATGCATATGATTGTCTTCTATTCGTCGCTGATAACAAGAGCTTATCGTTTGGGGAGTTTTGACGTTGCCAGAGCTCAGGTTGTGAAGATTCCTCTTCTGGAAAGCACATTGTAAGAAACTACTCGGCACCTAAGAAAATTGATCTGGAACTGATCTACATCGAAGGCTGTATCGTAAGAATGCCGCCGATGTATTATGTCGTTACAAAGCTGAATCTTATCATCAATAGTACAGTAGCTCGTAAGGGACATAAGAGTGAGCACGTTGAGAATTCAGAGCGTAGCTTTTAGAACTGTTGTTCCCTGAAGGCGTTGATTAGGCGTAGAATATGCGTATGACACAGACAACATGGACCGTGTGAGGCATGGTGTGGGATTGGATATGATTTCCCTGTTAAGTTTCCTACCAATCAGAGTGCTTTAAGGTCCAGATAGCTTATAGCCCCCTTGGGGATTTATTTTGATAATGGTTTTAATGGCAGAGGGGTAAAAGCTATATACAGTAGGTGTAAAAATCAATTGCCTATCTCATGGAATATAAGTCGTAGAGCAGTAAAAAATCAGTCATGACGAGCAAAACATTTTTCCTGAATATATTGAAATCTTTCTGACACAGATTGGCCATAGTAGAGGCTACTTGGCTGTTGCGACATTATCAGTATAAAATATGCTAGGTATGCTTATTGAGGACCTAGGCTAACAAAAATAATACAATGTTTTTTGCATGAAAAAATATAAATATTGCAAGAATTAAATAAATATTGATGTTTTTACTGTTGATTGAAAGAGCCAACTAAATGTGGGTCACCAAAGCAAAACATGGAACGCCCCCCTTGCTCCCCTGACCTTTTGGGGGTCTTGGGGTAATCTAGGCTGCCACAATTTTTTTTCTAATTTGTAAAAAATGTTTCATGGTTGTTTTTTTTGTAGGCTATTTCCTGCCGTATCAATGTTTTCGGTGTCCTATGGTAAAAATCAGTTGGCCCACGATTGGTCACCCTATACTCTTGTGCGTGTCACCATTGCGAAGTGAAACCTTAAATTTTCATTAGGGGTGTTGGCTATTGATCACTATGGGATTCAGCATGCTAAATGTTTAAAATATTTAATTCGGAATTGTAAACATCGTGAAGACACCTTAATTAGCCCATACTATGTATAGACCTAGTTCTTCTAAAATGTTAGATCAACCAATTTTTTCTTATAAAATGTAAATAAATAATAAATACAACTAATATACAAGATAATAATAATAGACTATGTAATTCCCACTCTATCTGCTGATATTGAAACAATTTAAAAATATAATAAAATTAAAATGGCTGCGACCTTTAGGCTGTTTACACAAATTTACATTTACGATGAATCTAGCGAAGAAGCGAACCCGAAACGCTAAGTTTCAGTGTTTCCATTGTTATAATTTACGATCGAGAATAAGATTCTAGAATTAACATGTTTAATAACTCAGTTTAGCACGCCAAATACCCGATAGTGAACGCCCCTACTATTATGATTTTTTTACTTTTTTAATATTAATCACATATGTACAATGTGTGTACAATCAATTTATTGAATGCATCTGATTTACCTATTTTGTCGCCTAATTAACTTAATAGTAATTGTGTTGAGTTACGTCACGTCTCCGATCGCAAAGTGTGTAGTGAGACACGCAAGTACAATACAAGCACGCTACCACTATGCCACTGAAGCCCGTAAATGGGCTAGAATTTCGGTTACAACACGGTAATGCCTGCTAACATTTTATGGGGCACGCAGGGAGGTTACGGGGCAGTTTGTCGCAAAATAGAATACGCATGCTCACGATTGAACAGTAATATCCCAATATCTTCCAAAATGAAGAAAGTCAGTGCTAAAAGGGGAAAATTAATTATTAATTAATCAGGTACAGGTTTGTCTCCAAGTAGGCCTATCATCGTTGTATCGTCTCCCGATAAAAATTTCCGGTTAAGGCATAATATGTGCACTTAATTTAATGACTTTGGAATAGGTACAAAATATTTATATTTAACTAATCCATAGGGTTTAACCTGTAATGTCCGATTCTTCATGGATGGAGATGAGGATGAAAAAGTAAATAGTTGAATTCAACTTTTCCTAATAAGAAGTTATTGATAGTTCTGTCCATTTTCATGATGATCAGTTGGGCAACTTACAAAATATGATTTTTTTCTTCAAAAACACACAAAAAAATAAAAATGAAATGGGTGTCATGTCTTAAAGACTGATTGCAGAGATTGGGCTGGACTGGGCTTAGAGAACTTCAAATGCTGTTGCGCTTAAATTTACAAAAAAGAAAAAATTGCCACTGTTATTTTTTAGGAGGCATCAACATGAAGCGTACTCAGTATATGTATAGATTAGGCTTTTACTTTTAAGCCTGCAATATGACCATATTGAAGCTAATGTTAATAAATGGTAGAAAGTAATAATGATGCTAATCGGAAACATGATTTTTTTTTCAAAAATTGTAACCAATTAATTGTATGCCACCTCATTTGCATTATCTTTTGCAGTCCTGCCACCATTCCTCCACGTCGTTTTAATCAACCGTTGATATTAGTTTATAGCCTGTACCCAACCCAGTTACTAGGTATAAGCGTACCCACTAGTCCGTGTGTGCTGGGCCATAGAGCATGACTGCAGGACATCAGCCATCTTCCTGCACGTGACGGCTTTCTCGAAGGTATTTAATTATTATTGGTTATTTTCTATATGTTAGTGTTTCCGGTTTGCATCATTTCTACTATTGTTACCGCACTCTTACTCAAGCCTTATATGAGCCCAATTGAATCTAATGAGTAGCGCAAATGTAACATTGAAAAAGCCCAATCTCTGCATGAACAATGAACACAGCCTCGGACATAACAACCTCAACAGCTGATCCAATGAACAGTTCAGGGATGACTTATACACTGATGAGGCCACTTTTTTTGCTTTCCAATTTATACGTACGTAGTATGAGGAAAGCTTTGTGATGTTAAAATTTTTGACTCCGAGATTTCAACAGATTCACACGTTTTTAGGTCCCAGGAACCCCAAAAAGTGGTTTTTACGAAATATCTGTCTGTCTGTTGATCGATTTCCGGGCAAACCACCGCGTGGATTTTGCTGAAATTCGGCGTGAATATAGGTTCACAAAAATCATGCTTCGGAAACATTTTTTTTATTTTGGGCTAACTTAATTTGGGGGGGGGGGGGTTATTCTTTAAAAACTCTTCTAAAAAAATTATTTCTCAAAAACGGCTCCAACGATTTCTTTTAAATTCACATATATTGTAGTCGTTATTAATGTTAATAAAATGCGGGGGTCGCTTGCCCCTTGGCAGTTTGCTTCTGGGGGTAAAAAAATAAAATAACTCAATTTTCATGAAAAATGACTAAAACATAATTTTTCTGTGGCACCTTTCTATCGATGACTTCTACCTTCAGGCATGTTTTAGGTGTTAAATTTAGTAACAAAACCGGACAGGTTGCTTCAAAAAGTATTTGGTTTTGTGCAAAAAATTATTTTTTGAAAAAAAGGTTAGCATAAAAACAAGACTTTATTGTTCGCCTTTTGTTTGCAATAAAGTCGTTTTTTCATTTAATTTTTTTTTTCAAAACTATAGAAAATTCACCCTGAAATGCATTGTGCCATTATTGCTATGTGGTAATGTCTTGGTCTGCCCGATCTAGAAAATTCAATGGAGTAATGCCATCGATTAATTCAGTGCTTTGGGACAGGGAACATTCTAAGCCGTTGCAGGGGTCAGGACCCCCCTCGCCCAAATTGTTGCAGCGTACACTAGATAGAATTTAAGTATTGATGTTACCTCACCTCCAGTGACGTCAGATTGAGGAAGTCTGTAGGAAGTCTTAAAGACTACAAACAGTTTGTTCACACACCACAACTTTCATTATAAGGCGCCAAACGAAGAAAAAGAATGAAAGAAATAAAACTATAAATAAAGTATAGAAAAGTAAAAGGCTACACCCCCGACGTCTTCATTGTTAGTAAAATAAATAATCTTCATACCGGTACTCCACAAAATTCTAAATTGATTGCTAGACTATACACGCAATTTCGTTTATTCAGTTTAAATATTAAAACTAATCAATTTTAATATACATTTGATTGTGGGATAGGAGAGGCCCTAAGATAGCTACCTAATACGAATATCAAAATGCTGTTTCCTTGAGTTTTACTGATTTTTTACTTTTCCCAATCAATTTCCACTTCTAAAATATGCTTAGGCTACTAGAGTGTGATCCAACTAAATTTCAAAATTTACAGAAAAGCATTTTAGTCACGCCTCTAAGCATTTACATTCATTACAAAGAGTTACACTAGCGGCCACTTGAGCTCAGCTGTCGGAAATAAAAAAAATTAGTAGTCAGTTCTTCAGCAACATGTAGGCTAAATCACCCCGCGTGGGAACTTAAAGGCCAACCAGTCGGCATTAGATGGAAGCACAGGCCTCAAACATCAGTGGTGAATCCAGCACCTCGCATGGGCTCCTTTGACCTCATGTGACCAGTTAATTAAGGGTTAATTTAACCGAATTCGAGGAATTCCAGTCCACGCTGGGAGGGCGCTAAATTGTATTTTGAACACTAGTTAGCAATATTCACGTGCCGACCTTGTCTCTAGTCTGGAACACTAAATTCAATTTTTAGTAGGAAGCTTGGAATGGGGATGTTGGAAGGTCCTATTCAGCATGCCTTACACAGTCTATGTTGTTTTTCGTCAATGCATATTCTACGCCTCTTCAGCATTCCTTAGGCTACAGCAGATTTGAAGACTGCGCTCCCGTTCTCGATTTACTGGATCTTCTTGCGTCTAGAGCTACTGTCTGTTTTCGGTAAGGTTCGATACCTTCAGGACCGATTTGGTTCATCAGTAGCTGTTGCGTACTGTTTTGCGATGAATGCCAGGCAAGGTCGTTTTCTTAAAGGGCTGAGGCTTCCTCAGACTTGTTTTCCACAAGATTGCTTCGCAAAATGAGTAACGGCTAGCCTCCAAGTTCTTCAAAGGCCAGTTTAACTTTAGTATGGAATGTGACGAGGTGTTTGGAGTGGAGTATTGCGATAAGACAGTCAAGTGTAAGAGTTGTATTGCGGACCAACTATCGCAGCTTAGTAAGTTAGTAGTTTTTTTTTATACATTAGGTTTTCTTCTTTTCTTCAATTCCTCTTTTTACATTACCTACTGTACATCTACCCCTTTGGCCAACAGCGTATGTGCAATCCATGTGGCCATCACTGCCCATAAGATTCTTCCACTACGTGCTATTGCACTTCATCTCGAGCGCCTCTATTTGACTATTCATTCTTTCCCTTATAGTTTAAGTTTCGCATGCAATATTATACCTAAACATCACACATAGCGACTAGAAGAAGGCATACCGTGATTCTAGATTTTTTTTATTTTCTTATTAAATCTTATTTATGACCCAGGCATATTAGCCTATATAATTTGTATCTCATTCTTCTGCCGTCCTGCGTTATTCACATCTTCATGTGTTAAAATTCTAAACAACCATGCTAAATTAACATTGTAAGCCACGCTAGGGCTACTGGATGGGAGCCTAAAGTGGTCGCAATTTATAAGATCCGAAACTTCGACAGGATAAGAGGGATGTCTACGGGCAGCTGGGTGTCTTGAGGGTCTTGTGAAGTGTCAGTGAAGTGGGAAGAAAGAAGAGGACATGAAGGAAATACATTGTGAAGTGCATAGGCTTCAATTAGGTAATAGGTGAAGTGAAGTGAAGTGAATGTGGTTAGTAGGGTTCAGACACCTAGCTGCTTGTCGTCGGCCCATGTATCGGTCATTGTAACATATGCCTTTCCAAACATAAGCGCCCACAGAAAGATCTTAATCCAGGGCTCTTCTCCGCTCTTCTGTCAGGTATGCGCTCCAGACGTGTTCTGCACTGATGTCTATGCTTGTCTTCCTACTGTCGGTGGCCCGCAATGCAATTCAACACCTAATTCTCAGTCCTTAAATCCACCGTTGTGCTGCCCAATGACCATGGCACTGGTCAGTCCACTGATGTTTAAGGAAATTCCAATATGGAACTTTAGTCAGTGACTCCATTCCAAACTGAACTTGAATATTGGTAGTTGCTTGGGTTCTGAGGCGAATATTGCCCGATGACTATGTGAATGCATGCATATGATTGTCTTCTATTCGTCGCTGATTAAGTGGAACTTAACGTTTGAGGAGCTTTGACGTTGCCAGAGCTCGGGTTGTGAAGATTCCTCTTTTGGAAAACATATTATACGGAAATTGATCTGGAACTGGTGTACATCGGGGGCTGTATCGCACGAATGCCGCCGGTGTATTACGTCGTTACTAAGCTGAATCTTATTATCAATAGTACAGTAGCTCATTAGGGACATTAGATTGAGCACGTTGATAAAATTAAGAGCGTAGCTTTTGAAACTGTTTAACCCTGAGGGCGCTGCTGGTTAGATGTAGAATGTGCGAATGACACAGACACTTTGGATCGTGTGAGGCATGATGTGGGATGTGTTAAGATTTCCCTGTTAAGTTTCCTACCAATCAGAGTGCTTCAAGTTCTAGATAGCTTATAGCCCTCTTGGGGCATCCAATGGCGGTGACTATTGGTAGGGTGACCAGAAATTCCCAAGAAAAAATAAAAATCTGTATTAGGATGGGGTGTACTAGTGGGGGGGGGGGGGGGGGGGGTGGTGTTTCCTTATGGGTGTAAAAATCAAATCCTTATCTCTTGGAGTTTCAATTATTTCCGGCTACCGCTATTTTTTTTTTTTTTTTTCAATTTAAAAATGAATCAAAATTTTTAAGCAATTCCAGCCAATACAAATGTTTTGGTGCCCTATGGTTAAAATCAGTTGGGCCACATTTACATTTACGTTGAATCTAGCGAAGAAGCGACCCCTAAACGCTAAATTTCCGTGTTTCCATTGAAATGAAATGAAAAACGACTTTATTGAAAATTAACAATAGGCGAATATAAAGTCTTGTTTTCATGTTAACCATTGTTATAATTTACGATCGAGAATAGGATTTATGATTTTTTTCCTTTTGAAATATTAATCGCATGCAAACAATTTAATGAATGCGTCAGATTTCCTTAATTCAGTCTAATTAACTTAATGGTAATTGTGTTACGGCACGTCTCCGATCGCTAAGTGTGTAGTGAGACTCGCAAGTACAATACAAGCACGCTACCACATTGACACCGAATCCGGTTAATTTTTATTAATGGGCTATAGAATTTCTCATTTTTCAATTGACTTGTATTTACCATGCATCCCTTTCAGTACTTGTTCGTGCGTATTCGTAAAACTTGTTCCACTACTCTGTGCGAGGTGCACCAGGTGTTGGTGGGCAAGTCAAGTTGGAAAATAACCAATGAAATAAGATAATGCCGATATTGCGAACTATGTTACAACACGGCAATGCCTGCTAATATTGTGTTATGGGGCACGCAGGGAGGTTACGGGGCAGTTTGTCGCAAAATAGAATACGCATGCGCACGATTGAACAGGAATATCCCAATATCTTCCAAAATGAAGAAAGTCAGTGCTAAAAGGGGAAAATTAATTATTAATTAATCATTAGAATTTTCAGAAATCGGATTTTAAAGTTTAAAGTAGCCTTATCTTCCCATGTATACAGTTTTTTCCACATGTCATTTGTGCAGAACCTTGTTTTTCTCCGGGTTTGTTAGCTCATTTAAATCTACTTTAAAAACTGAACATAATGCTACCACTATCTCAATTTCGACCAAAAGTGCACCTCTCCGGTTTTTCCCCTGACGTCTTCAAATGGTACAAAGTAATAATGATGCTTATCGGAAACATTGTTTGATATGTTTTGCAATAGTAACTTGTATACCTCCTCATTTGCATTATCTTTTGCCGTTCTGCCACAATTTCTTTCGTTTTAATCAATATTTGTTAATAGTTGATATACCCAGTTACTAGGTATAAGCATCCCGCTCGCCGTGGACCTCCAGCGTTGCGCTTTCTCAGCGGGCGGAGGAAAAACGTAGACATCGCCCCCCCGGAACCCCCCCAACAGCACCGGCAGATGGTGGAACACGAGTCTGACCCCTCGCCGCCGCCCCCTCCAAATCATTTCTCAGTGTTACCCACACCTCGTAGACCTCGTTCTCTTACATGAACTGCTGTAATACCTTCTAGTCTATGGCCCGGACGATTCGGCCCGCGCGAGTCACCAATGATTTTTGCCATTGTGGCAAATGGGTAGTGGGAAACCCCAGACTTACCTTTAGGTGACCGCACACCGGTGCATGGTGTTTCCTCTAGTTGCCTCGGTAATTTTCCAACTACCCATTTGTTACAATGACAAAATATTGCTCGTGCCGAATCGTCAGTGTGTACTGGGCCTTAGAACATGACGGCAGGACATTACTCAGCCATCTTCCTGCACATGACGGCTTTCTCGAAGGTATTTAATTATTATAGGTTATATTCTATATGTTAGTGTTTCCGGCTTGTATCATTTCTACTATTGTTACCGCACTCCTCTTCAAGACCTATGAGCCCAATAGAATTTTATGAGTTGGTAGCGTAAGGACTGTATGTAACATTGAAAAAGCCCCATCTCTACACGAGAAAGGAGCACAGCCTCAAACAAAACAACCTCTAAGCTTATCCGATGATGTGTTCAGGGATGGCTTATATACTTAATTAGGGCGATTGTGCCTTAATGGGAACTACAGTACTAGATAACCAACCAGATAATTCAAATCATGGGGGTTTGCCGTCATTTCCTTAGGGATTCCTATTAGAAACAGGTCCTGTACCTGCTGATTACATTTTAAAAGTTTTTATTTGTTTCTCACGCAAGCCATAAATAATGGGGTGACCCAACTGCACCTGTATTATTTTTGAACAGTTGAGAACCATTTCAAGAGATACGCTAATTAAGAGAAATTTTCAGCCCATATTTGATTCCTTCATACATTACAATACAATACAATACAGGATATAATTTGGTGAAATCTCGTAATTGTAAGAAATGCGATTAATGTAGCCAGAATTTGTTTCTTCGGTAAAGTAAAGTAAAATTTATTTCGTTCAAATTATAGTTTTACGGTGATGTACATGTTCCAGCAGGACCGGCGCGTTAGTCAGTGGCGTAGCGTAGTTAAAAATAGTGTAGGGAGTCGGGGTTGTTCTATTTAACTACAGTACTAACATGAGAAGGGACATAAATACGTCGTCCAAATAAGTACAAAAGTCAGTACTCAATCCACTTACGTGTTACCATCATGGAAAACATGGACAGTTGGGACATAGGTGAGGTGTGACGCATAATCTTTCATTAGATTCACTAAAGAAACGCTCATATGCATCCGTATGTTAACCAGCAACCTCGCCTCCATCTCTGACAAAGTCAAGAAATAAAGTAATATTGAAGCATAGAAAAGTAAAAGACTACACCCCAAATAGCATCATTGCTGGTTAAATAAATAATCTTCATCTTAAGTCTTATAGATACTCCTCAAAAATCTAAAATGATTGCTAGCCTACACAATTTTTGTTATTCATTTTAAATATTAAAAATATTCAATTTCATGAGAAATTTGATTGTTGGATAGGAATGGCCCTAAGATACCACCTCACTGATTTTCAAAATGCTGCTTCCTAGAGTTTAACTACTTCTTACTTTCCCAATCAATTTCCACAGCAAAAATATGCTTAGGCTACTTGTGAAAAGTGTAGAGATCCAATTAAACAAACAGAATTTAGAGAACAGCATTATCTAAGCATTTACTCCCATTACAAAGTGTTACACTAGCTGTCTCGTGAGGACGGGTGAGGTCCACCATATATATATTATAGTATTCTGTGAGGTCCACTGTAGGAAATTAAAAAAAATAGTACTCAAGCGACCAGTTAATTATGTCTAATGTCTAGTCTGGAACATTAAATTGAATTTTTGGTAGAAGGACCTCAAATACCTAGTTTAGTAGGAAGCTTGGAATGGGAATGTTGGAAGGTCCTATTCAGTATGTCTTACACAGTCTATGTTGTTTTTGCGTCAAAGCATATTCTACGCCTCTTTAGCATTTCCTTAGGCTGCAGTAGATTTAAAGGCTGCGCTCACTTTCTCGATTTGCTGAGTCGTCTGTGCCAAGAGATACTGTCTATTTTTGATAAGGTTCGATAGCTTCAGTACCGATTTAGTTCATCGGTAGCCGTTGCGTTCAGTTTTGCGATGTATGCCAGGCAAGGTCGTCTTCTTAAAGGGCTGAGGCTTCTCCAGACTTGTTTTCCTTAAGATAGATTCGCAAAATGAGTAACGGCTCCAAGTTCTTCAAAGGCCAGTTTAACTTTAGTTTGGAATGCGACGAGGTGTTTGGAGTGGATAATTGCGATAAGACAGTGAAGTGTAAGAGTTGTATTGCGGACCAACTATTGCAGCTAAGTACAGGAAATGTACACTGAAGAAGCCCTACAGAAGAACGACGAAAGTCGGCTGTCCTAGCATGATGTGCCATGTTTATTTAGTACCTTAGTTAAGTTTCCTTCTTTTCATCTATTCCTCTCTATGCATTAAGTACCGTACATCTGCCTTTCAAGTCCAGCATCGTATGTGCAATCCATCTGGTTATCACTGTCCATAAGATTTTTTTCCCTACGCGCTACAGCACTACATCTCGAGCGCCTATTTGCGTATTCATGCTTTCACTTATAGGCCAAGTTTCACATCCACACTTCTCCCGTACTGGTACTGAGTTATCAATCCCCCAAAGTTATTCACATGTTCGTGCGTTAAAATTTTCAACAACCGTTATTATAATTAACATTGTACACCACGCTGGGGCAACTGGATGGGAGCCCAAAGTGGTGGCAATTTATAAGATCCGAAACTTCGACTGTTTAAGGTGGATGCCTTCGGGCAGCTGGGTCTCGTGATGTGTCAGTGAAGTGGGAAGAAAGAAGAGGAGATAAAGAAAATACATTGTGAAGTGCGTAGGCTTAAATTAGGCATTTGGTGAAGTGAAGTGAATGTGATTGGTAGGGTTCAGACACCTAGCTGCCTGTCGTGTGCTGTCATTGTATCATATACCTTTCCAAACAGTGGCGCCGATGTATAGTTCATAATCCAGGGCTCTTCTCCACTCTTCTGTCGGGTATGCGCTCCAGACGTGTTCTGAGCACTGAAGTCTATAATTATCTTGCTACTATCGGTCGCCCGCCCGCCATGCAACTCAACACCTACCTAATTGTCAGTCCTTAAATCCACAGTTGAGCTGCCCAATGACCATGGCATTGGTCAGTCCACCGGTGCTTAGGGAAAATCCAATATGGAGCATCAGTCACTCCCTCCATTCCAAACTGAACTTGAACAATGGTAGTTGCTTGGGTTCTGTGACGAATATTTTCCGATAACCATGTGATTGCATGCATATGATTGTCTTCTATTCGTAGCTGCTAACAGGAGCTTAACGTTTGAGGAGCTGTGACGTTGCCAGAGCTCAGGTTGTGAAGATTCCTCTTCTGGAAAACACATTATAAGAAGCTACTCTGTGCCTAAGGAGAAATTGATCTGGAACTAGTGTACGTCGGGAGCTGTATCGCACGAATGCCGCCGATGTATTAGGTCGTTACAAAGGTGAATCTTATCATCAATTGTGCAGTAGCTCGTAAGGGACATTAGATTGAGCACCTTGAGAATTAAGAGCGTAGCTTTTAAAACTGTTGCACCCTGAGGGCGCTGGTTAGATCATGCGAATGACACAGACAACTTGGATTGAGTGAGGCATGATGGTGTGAGATCGGTTAGGATTTCCCTGTTAAGTTTCCTACCAATCAGAGTGATTTAAAGTCCTGATATTTACACAAATCTATGTTTAAATTTACATTTACGGTGCATTTAGCGAAATGTGCAAAATAATTCTCCATTATAATTTACGATCAAGAAAAGGATTCTCGAATTAACATATTTAACTCGGCTTAGCATGATAAATACCGGATAGTGAATACCCCTATTATTATGGTTATTTTCCCTTTTAAAGATTAATGTAGTTTAATTAAATTTTAACTACTAAATGAATTTACCTCCTCAGTCGCTTAATTAACTTTCGCATGGTGTGTAGTGAGACTCACTGGTACCTCCACAGAACTAGATAATTTAGCTACCACTATGCCACCAAAGCCGCTTAATTCATTATTAATGGGCTAGAATTTCTCTTATTTCAATGGTCTTGCATTTACCGTAGATACCTTTCTCGATCGTGCCTGTTCGCATTTGAACGCCTGAAAATTGCTCCACTACTTTTTGCGAGGTGCACTAGGTGTTGATGGGCAAGGCAAGTTTCATGGAGTTCCAGGGACACTTTGTCGCATATTAGAATCTATATGCTCAGGATCGAACAGGAATACACCATTAAACGGACAAAAGTCAGTGCTAAAAGGGGGAAAATAATTAATCAGGTACAGGTTTTTTTTAAAGTATCGTTGTATCGTCTCCCGATAAAAATGTCCGGGTAAGCCATAATGTGTATACTCCTTGTTAACTGAATTTAATGACTTTTGAATACAGTATATTAAACTAATCAAGGGTTTAGCCTTTATAGTCCCATACTTCAAGATCGAGATGATGTAAAAGTAAAATTTTGAATAACATTTTCTCCAATGCTAATACGCGTGTAAGAAGCTACTGATGGTTTTGTCCCTTTTCTAGAGGGATCTGTAGCCTGATCGCGGCGATTATAATACCGGTATTTATTTAATCCCCTGGTAAACAAGATAATTTTATAATGGAAAGTGCTATTCAAAATTTGTTTGTTTACAGTTATAATCCTAGGGTGTTTATTTAACCCCGGTATTATAATCGCATCGATCAGGCTGCACCTGGGCCAACGTACAGATTAGGATTTTTTTCTTCTTCAAAAACATGCAATATAAAAACAATTGGGTGCCATGCTTTAAGACTAGGTCCTCCCGACCTTAACTGATTGTAGAGATTGGGGAGGACTGAGCTTAGGGAACTTCAAATGTTATTGTATTTAAATTTACAAAAAAATGCATTGTCATTTTTTGGGAGGCATCAATATGAAGCGTACTCAGTATGTAAAGTTTGGGGCTTTTACTTGGGACTTTAAGCCTACAATATCACCATATAACAGAGCCTTATAGTATGCAGGACCTATTATGGCATTGGGGAAGCTGATGTTAATAAATGGTACAAAGTAATAATGATGCTAATCGGAAACATTTTCAATTGTTACTTGTATGCCACCTCATTTGCATTATCTTCTCTGCCGTCCTGCCACCATTCCTCCACGTTCTTTCGTTTTCATCAACTATAAGCGTGCTTGCTCGTCGTCCACGAAGTTTGGTACTACCTTTGAACTATGCTCACCAGGGGCGCCACGTTGCGGGAGGGGGAGGGGGCATGTACGTTTTTGTCTGGAAAATATGCGCTTTTTGCTATCAATAGTTGCTTAATCCTCATTAAATGAGAAATAAATAAGAAATTTTCTTACCAATATTTATAATATTTTGTAAATGAGCCATCTTAATTGTTTTGAATATTAAATAAAACCAAGAATATTAAAACTATAAAAGCATTTTGACGCCAATTAGGTTATCTCTGCTCAGTGTCGCTTCGCCTGCGGTCACTTCATGATGTCGACTGAAAACATATTTAACTTAAAATTTTGGCTAGCTTTGCCCCACCCGAATTTTCAAAACCCGGTGCCCCTGGTTCTCCATACTGTATATGATTATGGGATTATCCTAGACTAGGCCTACATTTTCGCCTGCCTTGATAATTGTAATAATTACCCAATGCAATAATTTAATACACGAGGAGATGAGATACATTACCGTAGTTTTGAGTTAATTTTTGCTGCTATAGACTGCACTTCTCAATGTATAATACTGAACTGTATGCTGTCTTCTTTGACTCTGAACACCAAGCAGTGTTGCCGATTTCTCCGCCAACCAATCAAAATATGCTGCCATAACACAGAAAATCTGTTAACATCTTCATTTATGCAATAAATAATCCACTTAAAAATAATTTCCTTCATCCACTCGTGTATTGCATTGTTGATCCTATGTGAGATTACTACCATATCCCAAGGTGAAGTCATTGTTCTTTAGAAATGAAAAGTATATATCTTAAATAGCTCAAGTAATCGAAATTTTGTTTGCATATTGTATTTCTTTTACAGTTTGTTATATTTCGAATTTGGCGTTTTAACTAAATTTGCCATGGGATACGTGTATTGTCAATGGTTTATACTGAAAGTAATAGGCTAATTGAAGACACGGGTATGTGCAGGTGTTAACTCGCATAAGTCCTATGGATGTCGTTTTGAGATAAACCCATCTAAAGTTTTTGCTGATACCGGCTACGTTCTCAATGTATACAGTGGGTTAACATCTTTGACACAGTGTCTCTCGATTTCTTTTTCAACAGATCATATTCCACCATGTTCCTTAACATAATTTCTGTTTTCCTATTTGACCCGTCCTCCACCCTTGAATGAATATCGTCTACTGCTGCACCGGAGGGCGACTTTGTGGGGAGATGCTAGGGTGAATGTACCTTTTATGGGCAGGTTAAGCACTTTTCAAGTTTGAACTCTTTCCTGAATCTTTCTTTACCTTACTAGTAATGAGTTCGCTTGTATTTACCATTGCTAGAAATCTATTGATTACTCTCCACCAGCTTAAATATACATTTTTAAGGAAGAAAGTACTTTTTTGACCATCACTTTTGCTGACCTTTAAATAGCCTGTTATGGTCGTATTGTTCTAGTTTTGAGCCCCCAGTTATGGACGGCGCCTAGTTATGGGCACCATGTAATGGGCATGGGCTAATTTGGTAGAACCTACTATAAAATAAGGAAATCAATCAAAAAATACGTCGCCAAAGCAATTTTTAATAATACTGAGTAGTAAAGTATTAAACAAATGAAAGAAAATGAGATAGCAGGAAACAGGAACTATAAGAGAGCATCCAGATTTCTAAAAAAAAACTGATTTCTCTTTCCTACGATAGGGGGCTTTATTTTTTTAACGACGTCTTCCCATGAATAAAACGCCACGTCTTTCTTTTCGGGCCACCTCCAACATTTCATTTTTTTTTTCGAAGCATTTCACTTTCAGGCCATTCAGCCTGATTTTATAGCGTTTGTTAGGTCAAGTTTTTTCTCCCCTACGCCTACTTCGCCTTCTTTAATTACTAGGAATGTGCTAACAACTTTAGCAAAATTGTATCTTGTTATTTCCTCGTCTTGATTGATCCTCCACTGTTTGACTGTGTTGCGCCATCCTACCTTAAATGGTCGGAATACACTGACATCTAACGGTTGCATGATTGCCGTTGCGTTCGGTGGAAGGCACACTAGAATTATTTCTCGTTCAGTGCATAAGTCCGAAAGAGGCTTGGTGATATGACTGCCATGTCCATCGACATATAAAATGACTGGAAGCTTGATTTCTTTCGCCGCTAAAAATGGAAGAAAGATGTTCGCAATATATTCAAAAAACGTTTGACCCGTCATCCACCCATTAGTGCTGTTACCGATCCCCCAAGTGTCTGGAGCAGAGTCCGCGATGATTTTAGGCAGCCGCTCATAAGGATATATAATGCATGGAAAGGCTTGCTCCCCCGCCGCATTTACCATAAGCATAGTGGTGATACAGTCCTTTGTAGATGTTGCAGTGACATCATATGTTATTTCACCACGAGGACCAAGAATGTGACCTCCTTTTGGAGACAAAAAGACAGCTGTTTCGTCACAGTTCCACAATCGCCTAGGATCTTCAGAAATTTCGTGGATGTCGAAGCCATCTTCTGACAATAGTTTTTCTACTTCTCCGAACCATTCTCTAATTCTCTCTTCGCTAACGCCGGCTCGGCTTTTTTCCAACTGCTCCGCATACTTGAAGGAAATCTCTGGGTGCCGCCTGAGGAAACCTTCCCACCATTTCCTAGATGGTCTGTTGTTAACAAAATTGTTTTTTATCTTTAAACTCTCCACCAACTTCTTGACAGAATCAAATACCCCTTCCATGTCGAGGGGGAATCCCTTCCTGGCCATACCGAGTATGTACTTCTTCAAATCGTCTTCTACATCTTTTCCAAGGACACATTTGGGCCCTGGGTGTGAACTTTCCGATGGCGCTCGTCCGTGTAGTTTGTTCCACAGGGTGGCCCGTGGTACACCATATGTTACGCTGCACTGGCTCAAGTTCATACCTTTGCTTGCAGCAGCAAGCGCATTCTGGACCTTCATAGGGGAGGACTGCAGCCTAACCTTAGGCTTCTCCCTTCTCTGCCTGGGCCCAGGCTTTGAGGTACAGCGCACCATTATCTGTCAAAAAATCAGTGAAATGGTAAATGACTATTTATCCTTTTATGGTCAGTTCAGCAACCGGTTATGGGCACTTGTCCATTACAATTACATGTAACAATAACCATTTATGGGCAGTATTCTTTTTAACCCAGAAGTGCGGCAACAGGTAATTAACAATTCTCTAAAGCTGAAAGTGCTATCTATCATTATACACAGCTCTATCTATGCAGCCAAAAATTTTATGAGGCCTAGAGGAATTGCCAGTAATGGGCACCTAGGCCATAACCGGAACATGTCAAAAATTCTTGTTCCACTTATGGGCACTAAAAGAACTATTGACCAAATTAGGTTAGAAGATTTTATAACTTTATATCTATTTTTAGAAGCCCCATCCTAGCAGGAAACCTATCAACCTGTATTTAGCTTGCAAGAAAATGTGATAAAATTTATTATTACTTACCCTTTACACCTTAACAATTCCACTAAGAAATCGACAACAAAAACACATTCCACCATTGACAAATTATTTTTGTAAACAAACGTGGCTCTAGACTAGAGGTAGGTTGATAGTTATTTTCACAACAATGAAACAAACTGAGAAGCGCGCTAAAATTTAAATTTAACACTTTATTTTCCTTGTTTTTCCTGCCTAAATTTGTAGTGTCCATAACAGGAAAGTTGCCCATAAGGGGTACATTCACCCTACCCCTGTTTTAGGCCAACCCAGAGAAATGCTTGCGTTGGGTGCAAGGACACTGTGCCCTGTGGCTGTATGGCAAATGAGCTCGCGGACAAACTTGCAAAAGAAACCGCTGGCAGTATTACTGGCTACAATGGCACATACGACTCGTAGTAGCAACCGTTCAGACTCACTTCTCTCAGTCTCTGGCTCTCAGTCGTCACTTTCCTGGGAGACTTTAGTGGCCTTCACTATTGACAGGAATGTCACAGATGGACGTTGAATTGTAAGAGTAAGTAGATTTCAAAATACCGCGTAGTAGCCAAAATAGAAGGGGA
Source organism: Psococerastis gibbosa (assembly GCA_963971405.1). Classification (NCBI taxonomy): domain Eukaryota; kingdom Metazoa; phylum Arthropoda; class Insecta; order Psocodea; family Psocidae; genus Psococerastis; species Psococerastis gibbosa. The sequence continues at coordinate 32,470,792 of OZ020487.1, forward strand.
GTCTGGAACGCTACGTATACTATATACACACTAGATTGTCAGGGCATGTAGAGTAGTGGTACAGACTCCGACTTTCACCCAAAAGGTTGTTGATTCGAGTCCCCCACTTGCTACAATTTCTGGCCATGCTTCGGAGGGCATGTAAAACACAGACGGTCCCGGGTCTTCCTAGTTGAGTGTAAGAGAGGGCTTCATACCCCTAACTCCTCTAGGTTGGCTTAGTAATAGAACAAAAAAAGTCAATATTTCTTTACATACACATTATTGCAGCATTATATGGAGGATATAATACTGCAATAATGTGTAAAGCATTGCCATTATGGCATTAAGTAAGCTCACAGAATTATTCGGTTGGATAGTTTTGTAGCTGTGTTAACCTGTCTAACATTACGAATCGTGTCAAAATAGGAGCATACGGTATATAAGTAGAGGATATTCATTACTGTTCTGTTCTTGTGCGGTTTTGTAGTCGAGCGGTTAAGACGACGCCCCGGTTAGGCGTAGATCGTGGGTTCGAATCACGCCAAGTCCAGTTTTTATTTATCCTCTAATTTCAGTTCAATATTGCTATTTAAGTTTTGAGGAGAGTTTTGTCTAATTTATGAAATCTCATTGCTGGCTCCACGAACAATATTTTCTTATATACAGAGGTCTGTAAATAAAGTAATGAGACGAGATTTTTAAAAAATTTTCACTTACATATGTGAGGAGCTTGGTTACAAACGTGGCCAACTCCATTTTTTTACAAAATGGGGTTTTGATCCGACCTTGCAGAAAATTTTAATGCCCACCTGCACGTTGTAAAATAAAGTGACAAATGCAGCCAGATTGCGCACAGAAGCGCTGAGAAGTCTAGGGTTAGCTGTAAACTTAATGCAATTTTCAACAGAAAATCCACTCTCCTGAAAAATTCTACAACTTGGAGTTGGCCATGTTTGTAAACAGCCTCCTCATGTTTGGATTTCAATTCGATCCTCCTCGAAGTAGTTACCTTGTGCGTTGATACAGTGCTGGAGGCGGCTTTTCCTTTCTTCAGAGCAGTGCTGGAACTCAGATTCCCGGATGGCCTCCAGTTTGTTGGTTACGGCGGATTTAATGTTTTCAATGGTACCAAAATGACGTCCTTTGAGCTCATTTTTTATCCTGGGGAAGGACTCAAATCGGGTGAATAGGGTGGTTGAGGAGCCACAGAAATGTTGTTACTGGTCAGATATTCATTGATTGACATCGCTGTGGGACAAGGCGCATTGTCATGATGCAGCACCCCAATGTTCTTGATGTTTGGTCGCGCTCGAACTTTTTTGAAGTTGAAAAGTTGCGTGGTTTAAATTTAATTTATCTGCGATCATTCTGACTGTCAAACGTCGATCGGAACGCACAAAAGCCCGCACTTTGTCATTGTTTTCATCCAACTTTGCTGTTGACGGTCTGCGGGATTCATCTCCTGACCCTCTGCAAATGTCTTAAACCATAGATAAACCTGTGCCCTTGATGAAGAAGTCTCACAGGCTTATGCCTGTTGAATTTTTGCAAAAGTTTAACCCGCACTATATCGAAGTTTCGCACAATGCTAAATTCTGCCCACTCATTTTCGTGACACACTTACAACATTTTCTTCTAAAATACTTACTAAATTTGAGATAGCCTAGTTACGTTACGAACTCCAAACTTACACTGAATGCTCGCTATACCTTGATTTTGAATGCCTGAAAATTTCGAAGCGCACATTTAAACCTGTCAAGAGCTATAGCATCAGTCTCATTACATTATTTCCAGACCTATTTGTTAAAAAAAAGGATAGAAATTCTTGCACATCTGTATTATCTTTTTTTACTTTTTGAGTTCTAAAAAATTGATTTTTTCGATTTTTGATTGAATTTAAAAATCATCGTAGGTAACTTATAATTAATTATGATCTTTTTGTTGTTTCAGTCTCTTTGGCACTGGCCGTGAAGACAGCACCGTACAAGCCTTGCCGTCCATGTCGACCACCCCCTGAGCCCCGTAGACGACGCACCCGGTTTGAACTTTTGTGAGACCACGTGCGAATGGTGTCAGGACATGTTCGTACACTGTGATTAATGGACAACCAGCCCAACTCTTCGCCGCTCGTAAGCCACTGTGTCCACTACAACGGAATTGTTAGTATTTATCTGTCTCTATATTTAAGTGTTTCCGAGTAGAATCATTTCCAGCATTTTTGTTGGATAGAATACGATTTCTTGTGGCATAGTTTAAAGCCTTCAAAGTCCTATCCACAGAACAACATAATATATCTTTGCATTCAAAGGCACTGAAACATATAAAGCATATAAAAATGCGTAGCTTTAAAAATTCTATTTACGTAGCCAACTTTAGGGTGAAAGTTTACACTGACCGATATAAATACGTAAAGCTTTCTATACATTCACCGCGTGGCAAACCATATACCTATAGATACTACAGATAAACAAACACTCGCCGCATTTCCCCGCAAACTTCCAAGTTCATCGCTGATCCAACGGCGAAAGTAGTTCATTTTTCCTCTATTTTAAAAAATTGTTAACTGCTACTAAATATGTGCCCTTGCTAAGAATTTAATTTTCTCTGTAGATGCAGCCTAAATTGTTTACAGAAAGCTCTTCGCCCGCCTTAATTTCTCATCGCGATCATAGCTAGTTTATTAAAAAACTGGTTCTAGTTAGCATCCATTCAAAAACCGCGTTTTGCTGCCGAATTTCTTGGCATTGCCGAAGTTATTATAATGTAGATCTGTTAACCCTATTGCCGACCCCTGGACTAGGTAATTAGATAGGTAAAGACCTGATTTTTTTTTTTTTTTAATTTTGCATTCTCGCAGATTTCTCAAACTCTCATTTTGTAGGTAAAGACTTAGGGTCTTGCATGCATGATGTGTTTGTCAAAGCATGCACGTACATACATACGGAAAATTTAGGGGGGCAGTCACAAGTTGTACATGTAAGTTTAAAAGGTAATTTGTTTGTTGAAAAGTTGAGGTTTATTCAATTATTTTTTTTACTATCTTATCCGCCATTGGTTTTGGCAACTTTGAAAGCTGCACTGCCATTCTCGATTTTTTGAATCTACTGCGCCCAGAGTAACTGTCGATTGATGGTTAGATTCGATCTTCATTAGCTATTTGGTTTATCGGTTGCTGTTGCGTACAATCTGCGTTGTAGGCCAGGCATGATCATCTTCTTATGGGCCTGGGGAATATCTTCTAACGTGTTTTCCGGTTGATTGCTTCGAAAAATGAATGGCAGCTAACCTATAAGTTCTTCAAAGGCTAGTTTAACTTTAGTTTGGAATGTGAGTATTTGGAGCAGATGAATAAGGCAATCAAGTGCATTGGTGGTATGACAAACTAACAAACACAGGCTACAAGAAATTTATACATTTCGTGTGAACGGTTCAACTAGACTAGATAACACCAGACAGAAGAGCGACGAGTTGCCTCACCCTACCACTTTTAAATTTTAGACTAGCATTTTAAATGCATTTTGTTTACGTTTTTAACCATGGTCCAAGTTAACATTTTAGGCCATGGTTGGGGTATACAGTGTGAGGAAAGTGGTCGCACTTTCATGGCTAATAGATATCTTTAGGCAGCTGGGTATCGGATAGTGAAGTGACCGTGAAATTGTGGTTATAAGAAGAGGACGAAGAAAATATGTGAATTGTAAATTAGGTCTCTGGTGAAGTGAAGTGAATTGTGAGGTTGAGGCGCCACCACCCAGTTGCCTCATTTCGTCCTGTATCCCGCCATCACAGCCTTTCCAAACGCGGACGACCACGATTAGGTACTCCTCCTCAATCCTGGGTCCTTCCCCGCTCTTCTGTCTGGTATGCGCTCTAGATGTGTTCTGAACAAACACCGAATTCTACTTTTCTTGGGTTGGCCAGCCATGCAACTCTCTACCCTTGACTGTCCACCCTTATTGCTGCTGCACTGTTCAATGACCATGGCACTGGTCAGTTCACTTGTGATTAGGCCAATTCCAATATGAAACTTCAGTCGCTCTCATCCCAAACTGAATTTGAATTATTGCCCTTTAAGTCGTTGTTTAGATCTGAGACGAATTTTCTGACAACCAGGCATGCATATGGTTGTCCCACATATTCATTACAGAAACCAAGCAACAGCGTAGCGTTTGAAGAGCTTTTACGTTGCCACACTTCAGGTTACGAAGATTCCTCTGCTGGAAAACACGTTTTAAGAAAACTACTCGGTGTCTGGTATACATCGGGGATTGATTGCACGCGTGGTCGCCGATGATATGAGTAGTTACTGATCTGTAACTTACCATTAATAGCACAATAACTCGTAAAGGACATAAGTTTCAGCAAGCTGAGAATTAAGAGCGCAGTTTTTAGAGCTGCTGCATCCTGAGGGCAGGGTGCGGTGCTGATGAAGCGTAGGGTATGCTTGCTTTGATACACACCATGAATCGTGCAAGGCATGTTGTACGGGGCTAGATATATTTCGCTCCTTGGTTTACCAACTGTTTCAAAAATCAATTTTAGAATTTTATTTTTTTCCCTCTTGTTTTACGTCCAATCGTCGTATCTGCAAGCCTGTAAAAAATGAACATTTCTTGGCTGAAGTGTAGGAGACACATTTAAAAATTAAAACCACCGGAACAAAACTTTGGAACGCTCTCCTGAAAAGTTAGCAATTTCCATTTAAATGAAGGAGTGATTGCATCATATTTCCTACCCAGTGGCGTGAAGTAGGTTTACGAGGGGGCCGGGGGATGATGTAAAATTATTTTGTGGTTTTACCCATTTTGATAGCACTGACGTTATGATTTCATAGACCAGGGTTTCCCCGTTAGGAATGTTTTTGAAGAAATAGGCCTGAAATATTGGGATTGTGCGCATTGCGGTAGAGTTTAGATTTTACCAACGACGAATATAACTGCAAACATTAGGGTGACCATAATTTTGAAATTGAAAAACAGTACATCATACGAAAGACCATTCTATATAGTGTAAACTTGCTTTTCAAATACTCATTCTGTCCAGTGTAAAATTATTTTTGAATTAATTTTTCCCTAATCGTAAATAAAAGATACTACTTAATCATACATCAATCAAATTTATTACCGTATGTATTGTAATGAAATGTAATATCTTAGTCTAATTTAAAGAACAGTTTTAAGCTGTATATTTTTTCCAGACAAAATATTTGCGCACACATCTTTATTACCTACTTTTTAACGTCTCGTAAAACTCATGGCATGACATTTCGACGTTTACTCTACAGCTTTTCAGAGTGTCAACATTTAGTCTGGACTTATTGTCGTCCCAGAACCCAGAACAGTGAAAATATTTTTTCCCTAATGTTAAACTTACTTTTACATCGCCTTTGCCCTCAGGGAGGGTCGTTTCCAAACAACTCTGTTTAGAGCGTCTTCCTTGTTCACGGCCAGAGTACTTATATCTTCTTCGATTTTTCGGGGGAGTGTCATTTTCGGTGTTCCTCGGGGGCAGGGTCCAGGGAGTGTCATGTTCTGTATACGTTTTAGGAGGGATGCTTATGCGATGCTTGCTCCCTCCTTTGGGGGCAACATGGCAACTAATCATTATGACAATTGTATAGGTAATTTTTAAATACACCATCGGGCAAGAATGGGCGCCAAATTCAAATTTTTTACATTGTTCATCTGAAAATATATGTACTAATTAATATTGGGAATGGAAGTACACCAAGTACAAATCAAAACAGTATCAGTACAGAGACACCAAAAAACAGTACTGTACTGCCAAAAACAGTACAGATGGTCACTCTAGCAAACATGTTAATTTATCGGGATCCCTGTTGGTCAATATTATAATTAATTAATAGGCTTGGATGTCGCTAATTCAACACTCACATTTCACATTTTAATTGTTGAAAATTGCTCCGCCGCACTGCACCGCTTATTTCTTATCGATGATTCTGTGAGCTGGCTGTGCCGGTGGTGCAAAGATTGGAAAGGTTTGGGGTTAAGTGTGCCTTTAAAGAACACTAGACCTAGTATCTACTGAGGTTATTATAGTCACATTCTTGCAAAGTAGGTATATAATCTATATTATAATATATTGTTAAAGGCTAATCTTTAAAAACTAAAAAACAAATATTAAAAAAAAGTGGTTACTGTAATTTTTTGGGACCCATAAACTTAGAATGGATGGATGCCACCATGTATACTGTATAGTGCGTTGTTTTCGGACTTTTCTTACCCAATATGAACATTGTAAGACGTAAGTGCCTAGGCATATATGATACTGTAAATGTAAGAACAGGGCCCTAATACTGCTGTTTAATTAATAAAAGCAATGATGATTCTAGTCGGAAACACTTGTTTTATATTATTATTGTAACTTCGTAACTTTAGCCTTAGTTAAATTGTTCAACGTGAATTCGATAATTATTATTGTTGTTGTTCGTAAGACATTGTATGTGATATTATAAGGGACACCCGGACACGGGAAGACTTATTTACATGTGCCATGATGGACTTCATTCACTGAACTGTAGCCTTAAACATTTGTCGCATAATTGAAACCTTTGAGAACTGATAATAATATACTATTGTTGAATTGTCCCCATGGTAAAGTGGGAAACTCATGTTAGTAAAATTGAAAAGTGAGCAAACAGGACTAAACAATAGGCCTACTATAGAAATGTTTCTTATATATTTACAATTTATTTATATCATAACCATAACGTTTTAACTAAGCTTACCACTTTACAATGGTTTATGTGATGTATTCATATTAAGAGTGTACAGTCCGTGGGAAATTGGCAACCCGAAATTTATTACTTTTTATTTTTTATTTAATTAACTCAGCACGTTATTGTACACTCTTAAGGGTGGGTCTTACGATCGATAGACAATTCTCGATAGAGCACAGCCATGTGTTAAAGCACGACTGTCCAATATTCCTTGCGGAGAACAAACTATTGTAGGACCCGCTCCAAGTAGGCCTACGTAATTATTTCACTCGTGGAACAAGTTCTTATATCATTCTGAAGCCATTTGTTTAGGATTGATAGGAAGGCTGGGCTAAGGAAGTGGTTCTTATTAATTCATCATTTGGCCAGTAACTGATCTACTTCCGTTGCAAATCCACCCAAGCTCAACCTTGTTATTGATCCTAAGCAACAAGTTACAGTAACCTGCCTGTCGTTTTAGACATTGTTTGGATATTCTAAATACATGTAGTTAGGATCTGCCTTATTACCTGCAGGAGGGCTGACAATTCATTTTAAGCGTTTAGTAAATATGCTGCAACTGCAAATTTGGTAGTTTTAATTAAAAAAGGTTTCTATTTTATTTTTTTTACTTAATTGGTAAAAGCCTATTCGGCATGTAATTTTACGTGTATTCATAACAGATCTTTACTAGCCTGTATTATTGTCAGCTCTTCCTAAACCTTGCACCACTAACTACTGTAGTTAATGGATCCTATTCGCATGATGATAGGCGGCAATTCCACCGACCTCGTTTTGCATAATGCTCGTGAAATGGAGTTCTTGCGCAGGTAAAACAAAGATGGCGGGCTGTCGGAAAGGGAGGGGGTACCCCTGATTCTCGGACATCACCCCCTCATTTTAACATGGAGTGTAGGCCTATAGGCTTTCCAATGAAATTTATTTTATTCCCCCTTGGCTACGGCCATGATCGACTGTCCGATTGGATCTGGAAAATCTTTTGTTGGCCCACTTGGATCCACTAAATGTTTTGAACATATATACAAGGCTGTTCCCAGGTTATGATTTCGGGAGGGGGGGGGGGGTGCGGACCACCTCCTGGGCACGGCCATGCATAGTCCTATATATGTGTATTTTGTAACTTTAAATATTGTGGACTTTCGTTCTGCTACAAAGATGCAACCTCCACTTGCATTTCTTAATTTTTTCCAGTGGCTTGAGTAACGATATAATTCGGACCTCTCATGTGTGTTCTGTCCTGGTGTAGGCTATCACTATTACACAAGCCATAGCAGCAATGCTTGACCATAACGCTAGAAATATGAATAATAACAACTAAAAATCAATAGCGCTGAATGCATTTCATATCCTCCAATGGCCGAACAACTGAGTTTGTTTACATTATTTTCGCAATCACGCATGCGCTGTTAGCTCCGCCCTGTTACTGTGACGTCACTACGCAAGAAGTCTTAATGGCCGACATTAACGAGGTCGGTGGAATTGCCCCCTTAACAAAAATCCTGTTAGTCTGCCTGAAATATATTTCCATAATATTGGTAGAGGCGTGATGGCAGAATTTTTTTTTTCTAGGCTTTGGAATCCTGACGTAAATGCAACCAAGCCCGTAGCCAGGATATTTTTTTGGGGGGGGGGGGGGGGGGTTAGAAATTTCATAGTGGTTTTTATTTTTCCTCAAAATCAAAATTCTTCTAGTATGAAGCCATTTGAGGGGAGGGGGTTTGAACCCCCCTTGGCTGCGGCCTTGAATGCAACGTAGGAGCAATCCGGAAAGGAAAGCAGGGCTGATAACAGAATAGACACGGGCTCTGCGCACTTTACGTGGGTATCTGCTGAGGCGCCCGTTCCATTGACCGGCTAGGGCTATTTCCAACAACGATGACGTGGTAGCAGACATTCAAGACTTAGGTAGCGTTTCCACTGACCTAGCATTGCAGATTGCAAATGACATTGACGGAAATGTTTGTTTTTCTTTTTATAGAAATCTATGAAAATGTTTGTAATTAACATATCCCGTGAAGCCATTTTTTTTTATTTTAGTTTGTGATTTTAATGTATGATCATTGATCAATTTTAACTATGGCACAGAGGAAAATAAACATTTCCGTCAATTCTGCAATGCGAGGTCGCTGGAACGCAACCTAAGTCTTGAATGTCTGCTACCACGTCACCGTTGTTGGAAATAGCCCTAGCCGGTCAATGGAATGGGCACCTAAGGAGGCTTTTACCGTGAGGGTGATATTGACGTTGGCGCATACGTGTCTGCTACCACGTCAATATAAGAGATATTTTGTCTATTGACGTCGGTGGAATAAGCGCCTAACATGTAAATGACGAGACCGTTATCAATATGGGTGCTAATGTAGCCTTCAAAAGCTAAGTACAGAGTTTTTGACCGGGTCCAGGTGTAAGACTTCAATATTTTTTTGATAGTTGCCTAAGGCGGGGGATTCCACCGACAGGCTAGGGCTGAATACAAAAACCGTGACGTGGTAGCAGACTTTCAAGGCTTATTCGGGGTTTCCATCGACCTCACATTGCAGAATGCAAATGACATTGACGGAAATTAGAATTTTTCTTTTTATAGAAATCTATTAAAATGTTTGTACTTAATGACGCCATTTTTTAATATTAGTTTATTTGTTTGTGATTTTACTGTATGATCATTGATCAATTTTAACTATGGCATAGAGGAAAATAAACATTTCCGTCAATTCTGCAATGCGAGGTCGATGGAGACGCCACCTAAGTCTTGAATGTCTGCTGCCACGTCACCGTTGTTGGAAATAGCCCTAGCCGGTCAATGGAATGGGTACCTTTCCATCTGTGGTTTTTAACTTTTAAGAGTGGCAACCCTGTCATTACCTTCGTTCGTTCGTTGTTTACAATTTATCATGATATGCTAATTTTTATTTTACATTTTCTCAATTCGTTAATATATTATGTTCAATGTCTTCATTAGTGAATGATTCTTCGTCACCAGTTCCTTCTACGATAGCTCCCACCATAGACACACCGAAACCTAGTGAGCAATCAACAAGTGGTCCGAGTACTCCAATTTTGGAAAATAGGATTACATTTGAGCAAACTCTTGACCAAAGCTTAATAAGTTACAGGAAGAGGACACATGAGAGTCGATTGAATAAGCTGCGGAAAGAGTTGGATTATCTTGCTGAGACCGCCTGGATGTACCCACCCATTGAAAAGCTCCTAGGCCAAAATTGATTGAGCTTTTTATTGAAAATCACTAAAATGTCAGTTACTGTGTTAACGACAAACGGAAGGCGTCAGAACATCAAAGTGACTCCGAATACGACTATACTTGAGGTAGGCTGCTGCGAAATTTAAATTAACACATTACATGGCATCTTGTAGTTTATAATAGCATAGTTTAATTAAGGTAGACAGGCTTCGTCACTTATTTATGAAATTGTCTCCTTTGTAATATTTTGAACACATTATAATAAAAGTTGACTTGATGTTGCACAAAAAACATGTAAAATTATGTCACGCCCGGTCTCGTCATTCTCAAGTGAGCAGATAAGTAGTAGGCTAGTAGTAGTTGTGAATTGAAGTAGTGCATCGCACTAATGTTTAATCCGGAAACTACTGCTCTACGTCCTCTTCTTTACATCCTCCACATATTTCCTTTTGAGCTCCCTCAAGGTTACAGCATCTTTGATAGTTTCCTACAGCAGATTAAACATTTGTAGGCCTTCGTGTGGAAAATGCTCGTCCCACCGGTTCGTCTTCTATACTCAAGCGTGATGCAACCTCTATTTCTAGTTCCATAGTTAAAACTTTAAATATAACGATCCTGCTGCCAAGTCTAACAAAGGAGAATTGCTGACAAAGGTTATATCATTCAATAAGGGCTTATTCATTTTCATAGCTTCTTTTATTTCAATGGTTTCTAGATCATTCAGCAATTCCAGAACTGTGGAAATTGGGCCTTAAAGGACGTGTTTATAACTGGTTGAAAAACTATTTAATCAAGCGGAAGCAGAGGGTAAAAATTAATGCAGTCTTGTCGGAAAATAGAGTTGAACTGGGTGTAGGTCAAAGACTCAAAAGATCATGTTTTGGTCCATTGCTCTTTGTCCTCCATATTATATTAATGACCTTGGACAAGTTACAGTAAGAAAGGTCATGTTCCATAAAATCCCCCATGGACATTATTTTTGTATGTGGCGAATTTCATCAATTTCTATCGAGTAGTTTGTGTTACTGATAGGCATTTTTGCAAAATCACTTTTGATTCCTGGGACCTAAAAGCGTGTAAATCCGTTGAAATCATGAATTCAAGCATTTCTACCATCATGAATGAGGAACCAGTAGAATCCGGGCTGATGGGCCGTGGTCGAAGTGAAAGTGAACTTCCAAACGTTTCGTCAACATCTGCGGTCGACATCTTCAGTGGAACTGCGTAGACTTCTAAGATTGTATCTCGGAGGCTCAGCAGCGACTGTGTCTGAGACTGTCTGTGACTGTGACTGAGCCTCCGAGATACAATCTTAGAAGTCTACGCAGTTCCACTGAAGATGTCGACCGCAGATGTTGACGAAACGTTTGGAAGTTCACTTTCACTTCGACCACGGCCCATCAGCCCGGATTCTACTGGTTCCTCATTCGACTCCGGCCGTGAAAGCCTTTGCAGTTATATTTCTACCATCAGTTATATTTATGCCATTTTCAAGCTAGCTAGGGCCAGCTTCTGGGCGTCGTCATCAATTTCTGTCGTCTAAAACAAAATAAATAAAGAACACAATCACCGTATTATCGGGTTCGTCAAAAATTCCCTAACCGAGTAGAGAACTTGTTCCAACAGTAGCCGACGGACGGCCCCTGAAAAAACCTTTACCTCATCCAGTGTCCTAATCTCCCGGGGTAGTTTGTCAAACAACCGGATCCCCATCTCCCTAGGAGACCTATGGGTAGCCGTAAGACGACTGCTCTCCCGTCCCATAGGTATGTGTATCACCTGATCTGGGGGGCGGGTTTTTCCGCAAGTGCACTAATGTCTCCAAGATATATAGAGCTGGTAGAGTTAGTATACCAAATTCCCTAAATAAGGGCCGGCAAGTTACTCTTTGGTCTTTGATACCCGCAATGGTTCTAATAGCCCTCTTTTGCAAGCCAAAAACCCGGAGGGAGTCAGTAGAGTTACCCCAATAGCACAAGGCTTTTTTTATAATATCATGTAAATAGGAAAGCAGTAAGGATTAAGTCATGCAGCCATAACAGAAGCGCCTTTTTTTCAGATAATAGAGGAAGCATGTCGCAAGGAAGGGTTGATTCCCGAAGAATACGACTTGAGGTAAGTTTTTAAGTGACAGTCCCTGTAATATAAAAGGGTACGACAACCTGAACTGGCTTATATTCGGTGTATTCCAAGCTGGCTATGAAGGAATAATAATTTATATAAATATTTAAAACCTTTTGTTTCAGGCACCATCGCACAGTCTTAACGTGTTCTTCAACAGTTCGCTTCAGCGGAGTGCCGCAAAATGGCCATCTCGAGTTGATACCCGCGAAGACTCGCCGTGTAGAGAGCAATGTTACGCTCTGTTTACAATTGGAATCTGGCGACAGAAAACAGGGTGAATGCCAGCCGTCTGAGGTCCTGTGGACTGTTATGACTCGTATTGTCCCTGAAGTTTCAGAAATGCGGAACCCTGTCGTTGTATACATGCGCCGTGAAGTCGTTGGCATGGAAGCATTGACAAGCACATCTCTGCGGAGTATAGGGTAAGCACCTAAGCACCTCAGGATAGTCACTCTCTCATGATAAACAACAATACTATTTTAAAAATACACTGATACACTTCACTGCAGAAAAATCAGAGTAAGTTGACTGAGGCCATTGAATATGGAGCTTTCGTATATAAATACATACATTTGCTAAGAGTGGATCCAGCGGAAAATTTGGGGGGGGGGGGGTCACAAGTCATATGTAAGTAGAAAAGGTAATTTTTTGTTGAAAATTTGAGTTTTATTCAATTTAAGTTTTTTTTTTACCATCATATGTAAATTTACTCCTTTAGGGGGGGGGGGGGGTCCTGACACCCCGTAGATCCGCCATTGATTGACATTTGCAAGATGACTGTCGATTGTGTAACATGCCACATTATGCCACACCATATACATGACGGAGTGGATTAATATAAGCATATTTACTTCTGGATCCACAACATATTGATTTTCCCTGCCATGCTTCTGAGGGCATGTAAAACAGGCGGCCCCGGGCCTTCCTAGTTGAATGTAAGAAAGGGCTTTATAGCCCTAACTCCGTCAGATTGGCTTAGTAATAGAAGAATATTTAAAAGTAAATATTTATTTATTTTATATTTATTTATATCGGATGCATAGCATCTTTTTTAAGAGCAATATTAATTACAATTTGCATAGGCCTGCACATTGGATCAATAAGCGTAAAGCCCTCCCGAAACTGCTCCAGAATTACTCTCAAGAGTTCACGAAAACTAAGTACTATATAGTCTTTTAAGGCGAGCAGACCGTGGGATCTACGGATGGTTCTCCGTTCTCTTCCGGCAATGTGGTTATTCCTCCTCATAAGTTTATTATCGAAAACGATGCCTTGACACTATCCACCCTAGACAATTACACCTCCCTACACTCGTACAGGAGAAGTTGTGAACATTTATAGAGCTGGGGGTGGCTGACCTGTGGTGTAATTATATAGATTTAATGCAATGATTACACATGTGCGCAATTATAAGTTTTGCACAGTTTCAGACAGGAGCGAGCAATCTTAACACTGTGCCGGCCGCAGTGTCCCATGGACTCTTTTTTGATTTTCAAAACGCTGTTCCATGAGCTACCATTCACTTATCGGTTTGGCTTTTCATGACTTTTCCTAACTAGTGCATATTTTAAACCCATGGAAATTTTTTTTTTCATTTAGTCAGCGGTTTCTCCGGAAACCGTATTGGCATACGTTGCCGGCCGCAGTGTCCATTGGACACTTATGGGAGAATGCATTGCGCCATTGCTGTATCAACAGTCAGTTCGGGGCGGTTGTTCAGTTTTAGGTAGTATTTCACTGTATACAATGTGTAAAGAATGGCATTTCTTTTACTTCCTTATTGTCATAGACCTCAACATAGCCTGCGGATCCACATTTTTTTGCCAAATCAGCACACGTCATTTACTTTGTCCATTACATTCCTGTTGTCCTCTTCCCAAAGTCAAACTGCAGTATAATATTAGATGGCACAGAAAATAGGCGAAAACGCCGGTCACCTGGAAATTGGAGCCTATAGACATGTTTTTGATACTTGGAACGCAAACCTAAGGGAAGGCTATGTACCAGGATGGAGTATGACTGTGGATGAACAGTTGGTTACGTTCAGAGGCCGATGTGCTTTTCGACAATGCATCCCTTCCAAGACTGGGAAATTCGGGATAATTTTTGGGCTGTATGTGACTCGGCAAATGGGTTTGTAAGGAAATTAGAAGTGTACACAGAGAAGGACCCAGGTCGCAGGTGGCACATTAGAAAAAATCAAGGCGAGTGAAAATAGTGGAAGAAACGTCACCTGTGACAATTTATTTATTAGTCTGCCAATAGCTCATTACCATCTTTCCAATAACTTGGCCATTATAAAAATAGAAAAGCGCTTCCTCTGGAATTCATTAGTGGAAAATATATTGAATGGTATCAAATTCTACTTTATTCGGGGCCCAAGATGACGTGATGATTGCCTCTCACTGCCCTAAGAAGAACAGGGTGCTCAGTACTAACCAGACCAAAAATCTCCGATACATCAAAGAGTAAAAAGCCGGACCTACAACGAAACTAAAGCTGGGGTCGATAGGGCAGATCAAAAACTGGGGAACTACTCTGTAAAAATGGCCAATGACAGTTTTGGCAACATGGTAGATGTCAGTGCACTCAATGCCTTCATAATCTACCCATACTTATACTTACGAAATGAATTGGAAAAGCCGTAAGTTCGTAATCATGGACCACGCCCAAAATTTAGTAAATCTATTGTAAGTTAATTCATTACGCTTTGATTTAATCGATACTACATAATATGTTTTTCCTATTTTGACCCACAACTACCCTCTCCCCCCCCCCCCCCCGGAAATGGGCTGATCCGTCCCTGTTCTTAATACAGCTGGGAAAAGAACTGGCCGGGCTGGTGACTGAACGCTCGGAACAGCATGGGGGGTATCAGGACTGGGTATATTTGTGAAGAGACAATGCGAAATCCCATAAGAGTCCAATGGACAATGGCGGCCGTAACGTATGTCAGATCCTCCGGCCGGCACAGTGTTAATCTTGAGCAAGCACTAGTTCCTTTAATGTGAAATAAAGAAACCAGTTAGTTGAATACTGACATTCAAATTTTGGCCAATTCGCTCTCCAAAGGAAACATTTGTTGGAAATGATAGAAAAGAATGTTAATTTACTGGGTTTATACTTGTAATCCCGCTGCATGAAGTTTACTTAATCCTTATCCTGCCTCTTATGGTGCTTAAGTTTGAAACTAGGCTGCTGGTAACTTCTTAACATTTTATGAAGTCTGA
Source organism: Psococerastis gibbosa (assembly GCA_963971405.1). NCBI lineage: Eukaryota > Metazoa > Arthropoda > Insecta > Psocodea > Psocidae > Psococerastis > Psococerastis gibbosa. The sequence goes on from OZ020487.1 coordinate 32,486,066, forward strand.
AATTGTAAACTGTGTATTATTTTGCAGGTTGATGGGCGGCAGAGCAATCATTAGAATTTTAAATCGAACATTGGATCAACTTCACACTCAGGCGAACGTTTCAGCACCTCTAACGCGACCCACTCCTCCCCCTGAACCAGAAGTCACCCCAAGATCAAAGGAAGCAGTGAAAACCCTATTCGAGGCACCAGCTGTGCCGAACGAGTCTCAATCAGTTCAAGTACCAATAGCAAATGATGAACAGATGGAAGTTGATGCTGGTGATGAAAGTAAAGGGAGTGATATGCCTCAACAGATTGCTAACGCGGCCAATCAATTTTGCAACGCTGTAGAACATCTGTGCTCCGAGGAAGCCAGCAGCGTTTCTTCTTCCGTTACAGAAGAAATGGAGGGACTTGAAGTTAAGAAAATTAAAAGTGAAGAGCAGCGCTCTTCTAACTCTGCCCAAGAGGAAGTAATCAGTGAAAAAGTTATTCTGGTTCGTATATATACCTACTTTTCGCATTTGCTTTGAAGTTTTCATAATGCCCCTATAAATCGTATAATTTAGCCTATAAGGATAGGTTGATCTAAAGCAGGACTCAGTTAGTAGAGATATGGTCTGGTCAAGCAAGAAGTCTCTACTTACCTACGAGGTCCGTTACTTCAACCGTACCACTTAAAATGTCCTTCGTGCGTGTGTGAAAGCAGGGATTTTCTCTCATTTATTGTTTCCATTTCATCTCGAAAATTTTAAAAGTTCTTTACTAGCTGAAGTGGGTAAATTTCAATTGCATCTTACGGAGTTTTGGAAGGACCAAAAGTATATTCTTAATTATCCGAGTACTAGTTCTCATTCAGTCTGCTCGAAAATTAGTTATCTGATCCGCGGCAAGATTTAGACAACCCCTGTGCTGCATGGACTTATTGATAATGCGGAAATATCATTGACTGAGAGCCCATTTATAAATACATTTTTTGGAGCGACCAATGTAAGATAAATTTGCTGTTTGTTTCTTTACGTAGGGTGAAGCCGGGTGAAGTGCCTTAAAGAGAACATTGGGACACCCCAACTGCACTTCTTTTTTCTATGAAGCCAAATTTCTCATAAAATATTGATCATAGAACCATAAATGAGTAGTAAAAGTTGAGGAAATAATAAGCTGTGACAACAGGCTCCCCAAAGTGCCTAGAATTCGCCTGGCCCCCCTTTCCCGCTCCCTTCCGCTAATAATGAGACCAGTTGGTGATGAATAGTCTTCGTGGCGTGATCGTTGCATTATTACTTCCTACCCGATACTGGCTGTAGTGAACCACTATGTTGTTTGTCGGCAAAGGCAACATAATGTATTTTAAATTTTCAGTTGGGAGATAGAAACGCTGTGGCATACAATACGGACAGCATGCCAGTGACTGAACCAGAAGACTTTCCGGACGACTTTTTTGAATTGACCGTTAACGACGTACGGAGTTTGTACGCTGCAGCCAAACGCGCCACCGACGAGCTCAACACCGCGCCTCTACTGACTAGGCAGCAGCGAGACTTGGACCACGACGGTCTCGTTTTGCAGAAGCTCAGCCAGTACAAGTCCTGTGTGATCAGGGTTCGATTACCAGACAGGACGGTTTTGCAGGGCTGTTTTAAACCTGTCGAAACTATAACGGCAGTTGTGGACTTCGTTAGAGAATACCTGGATAAAAATGAACTGGATTTTTATCTATGTGAGTAGTGTTACTGTTTTTGTTTTTTTAATTATGTTAACATTGTTTTCATAACTTTAAGCATGCTAATGAATTGATCCCCATATAGATTTTGAAAATATTTTTTAAATAAAGAATGACTTGGTAAAATTGACGAAATTAATTCATTCCTCTTTCCCAGCCACAATTAATTTTTGACGTAGAAATCGCACTCATTTTGCCTGCAATTAACCAAATTAATTTATCAACAGCAAATCAATGATTAATAGTAAATACTATATTCTTAGCTATTTTATTAATTGACCTCTTCCACGAATGAAACCAAGGAGCTCTAGAATGATCTAACTAGTTAATTAAAGCCAAAAAGAGGCTATCATTGTTAACGATATCAATGAAATAAATTCTAATTAAAGAATTAATATGCCACTGTTTAAGCTGCTAACTTAAAACCGAAACGGTTTGACTCCGTTTTTAATTCACTTATTAAGAGACCCAGATAATTTCATTCCAGCAAATCCTTTAGTAACTCCTGTCCATATCCAGCCCGAATGATATTTTTTATTTGCCTATGCAATTTTACGTTCAATTCCTAATAAGCTAGGAGGTGTAATTTTTCTAATTTTATCAATCGCAATTTTGTTTATCCTACCTTTTTCACAAAAAAATTTAATTAAAGGATACCAGTTCTTCACTATTAATAAGCTATTATTTTGGGTTTATGTAAACTTAATCATTCTTCTAACATGAATCGGAGCCCGTCATATAAGTTACATTTTCTCATCTGAAATTTAACGTATATTATTTTATAGATTAGTAGTATATCAGACGGGTAAATAACCGGCTTTTTAATGAAGCTTGCGTTTTACATCTGAACACTTTCATCTGTGCGGCTGTGGATAAATTAATTAATTGATTTCGTCAAAAATGCACGGTCATTCTTTGTTTACAACTAAGTTTATTCGTTCTTTACTGTTAGAGGACAAAACTCTCTTTGGAATAACGCAGCATTTTGAAGAAATTAAAGACAGGCTACTATGATTAATTAGGCTATAGGAGCGATAAAAATAGTTTAGTAGTCTAGGACAACTCTTACCTTATTAGCTTATAAGCACGTCTCACAGCTCTGCCATATTTGAAGGCAGAGCGATTAGGTATATACTTTTTTAAATCTACGTTTATAGCTAGCAATGTATTCAATTGCTACGTCTTGTTTACAGATACCGCACCGCCGAAGACAGTTCTGAACGCTGAGAGTACTCTTATTGAAGCAGATTGCGTCCCGAGCGCTATTCTCTACCTGGGATTAACTAATCCAGGAAATACAGCACCCAGTGTGTTTCTTAGGGCCAATGTTGTTGCTCAGTTTTCGTCGCCTATAGCAGCCTTTCAAGCTGCCAAGGAAAATCGGTGAGTGTTTCGAAGCAACCACTGCTGCAAGCGCAGTCTGGTATCCCTAGGAAGCGATTCCATCGCCCTGCGTGCGACGTAAACAAATGCTACTTTAGCTGGGACGTTGTGCGTTTTGTTTTCCTATGGAAGGTTTTTTGCTTTCCAATTTATACGTAGTATAAGGAAAGCTTTGTGATGGTCGAAATTTTCGAATCCGAGATTTCAACGGATTTACACGTTTTGAGGTCCCAGGAACCCAAAAAAGTGTTTTTTACGAAATGTCTGTCTGTCGCTCTGTCTGTCTGTCTATGCGTTGATTTCCGGGCAAACTACTTGGTCGATGTAGATGAAATTTGGCATGTAGGTTCACAAAAATCATCCCTCTAGAACATTTTATTTTTATTTTGGGCTAACTCAATCTGGGGGGGGGGGGTTTTATTCTGAAAAAACTCAACTCAAAAAATTATTTCTCAAAAACGGCTCCAACGATTTCTTTTAAATTCACATATATTGTAGTCGTTAGTAATTTTAACAAAATGCGAGGGGTCGCTTGCCCCTTGATAGTTTGCTTCTGGGGGTAAAAAAAATAAAAATAACTCAATTTTCATGAAAAATGACTAAAAAATAATTTTTCTGCTGAACCTTTCTATCGATGACTTCTACCTTCAGGTATGTTTTAGGTGTTCAATAGGGTAACAAAAACGGACAGGTTGCATTCCCAAAAAAATGATTTCCTTCTGTGCAAAAAATTATTTTTTGAGAAGTTATGGAAAATTCACGCTCCAATACATTACGTCCCATGTATCATTGTTACTAGTGTTACAATGTATTGGTCTGTTCGTTCCAGAATAATTAAGCCATTAAGTTTTAAGGGGTTTTAATATATTTAGGTGGACCCCCCCCCCCCCCCTCGAGGGTTCTGGAATTTAAACATAGGGAAATTATTTCCTATGAAATTACACATGTCTATATCTGCTAATTTATAAATTGGAAAGCAAGTTCGAGTAAACTCGGACCGGTTCTTTTTTTATAGTTTACGGCAGTAGGTGGACTTTCGAAAACTGGTGGAGGTTGAGCCGTTAAAAAATAAACACACAAAAAAGCAATAGCTTTTTGGCTCATTAAAAATATTTCCACGATGGAGAGGAAGAAGAAATAATACTGATGATTACCATCAGTTTAAAACCAAAAAGCACACTGTTTTTTAACTAAGAAGAGGCGTGCGCTTTGAATCTATAACCCCCTATTACACACTCGAATATTAACGGTCACCGGAGGGTGGTAGGTTAGAGCCAAAGGCAACTACCTAGGGGTAGAGGTTAGCCAATATGTATTATACTCCAGTATTGTTTTTTATATTTCAGAATGAACATTAATAATCATTCTAAGGGGGAGAATAAAACGTCACTGGGCGGTAGGAAGCCGACGCCGTCAACTAGCGCTGCTGCAGGTGTTTCAAACAGTCAACGTTGTGACTCTCCTCCCAAAAAAATTCCTAAATGGTTTAAAATCGGTAAATAGGGTTTCATTATCATTAAAAATAATTTGTCTTGCTCACCAACTTTTATTTGTATAACAATTTCTTTTTGAATGAAATAGTGTTCAGACCAGAATTTGCGTTCAAAGTACGTCCGCTAGACAGTCACTAAGCTAACTTGCAATTTCCAACTAATTAGGGCCGTGTCCACCACACTTAGAAATGTTTCCGTAAGGAAAACTACTGGACAGCACCGCTATACCTTTAGTAGAGGGAGGTGCCGTGCGGTATTCCATACAGATTCTTTCCAAGTGTTGATGGGCCATAATCCATCCAAATGTCCCATAGTTTGCAGACGGATTGGCAGACGTTCTTCCAACATACCTTAGTCCCAAATAATTCCTATTTACTAGAAAACATGATGCAGACTAGAATAGTTTCGAATGTTTTTGATACAGCATTTACATAATGATTAGGAGTTGTAATTTGCTGAGAAGAGAACGAAAAGACTCCTTGTAAAGACCCTCAATATACGATCTTTTACAAAAACAATAAATTGTTGAAAAAAAACTGTTGGCCAGGTGTACGCACAATACAGAAGTCTATGAAGCGTCACATTATGTACAATCGACACAAGTTAAAGAAAGTTTCATTCCAAATGGCGATGGGAATTTTTCAATACATAATAATAGTAAATAGTCTAGTAAATAATTACTACTATACATAATTCAAAAAATTAAGTCCTAATTCAGAGTGAAACTTGCGTCGACTGTAAGTAAGCAAGAACAAAAATAACTGCCTACAGTGGCAACATTAATATTCTAAACTATTAGTAATGACTCATCTTTTGGCACGATTAAAAGCTAAAATTACAAGTTCCAGCTTCTGCTCGAATCAAAATCAGCTACATCAAGACATGAAGAGTAGTGGTACGGACTCTGACTTTCACCCGAAAGGTTGTTGGTTCGAGTCTTTCCTTCCTCTGGCCATGCTTCGGAGGGCATGTAAAGCAGGCGGTCCCGGGCCTTCCTAGTTGAGTGTAAGAGAGGGCTTTATAGCCCTAACTCCGCTAGGTTGGCTTAGTAATAGAACAAAAAAGGTCGTATTTATTTACAGTACAGTATTGTGGAGATTTTTCACTGTCAAAACGTTACCTCATAAGTTGATTAATTTGTATGTCGTTTATAGACGGCCAAAAATGTATTACAGAGTGATTCTCGGAAATTTCTATGGGGATAGGCCATGAAAACTGAAATGTTTAAAAATATAAGTAAAAAAAGCGAGTTTGTCATTTTGACGTAATGATTGACCACTCTGCTACAACACCTTCATTGACGTACGAGGTGCGGGGGGGGGGGGGGGGGGGGTGTGCCCCTGCGGCAAAGTGCTATTGAATAAAACACAATCCTGGCATCTCAGTAGCATGCAAGACTGTGCACTGAAGGATATTCGGGGCACCCCTATCCCCCCACCGAATTGGAACGCACTCTGCTAAGCAAAAGTAAGAACAATAGGTTTTGTATTTGTGTATTTGGAAGCCGGAGCTTGTATTACAACTCTATGGAAAGAACAACTAGAACCCTAATACACTATTCAAATATACAGTATACTCAGTATAAAAAGGTACACACAATAAATATCGACTTAATTAATGCAAGATTTTAGCCATCCATAATTATGTATGTAATTATCTTGTACCATGCTCTAATACAAGACGTGTATTTCAAATATTTAGTGGTTCCTACTCAATTTTTTTGAAAACCGTCGCACTACTCGTATTCTATCTTTTGGACTTTAAATTGAAAAATAGAGATACTACGGTAAGTATTTACCACATCAACAAATGTTCAAGGGTCAGGTGACAATTTCACAGTGACGTGTACATTCAAATAATGATTGCTTTGAAAGTCGCTTGATTTCTCGATACTTCCCAACAACTAGTCTAAAACGGTTCCAAAAGATAGGCGAAGCAAATTTTGTTAAGTACAACATTCAAACAACCTCCATAACTATTTTTACAAAGCACAATTCAATTTAGCACCGTAGCCTCTATGGCACGACATAGTTTATTTTGAGAAATAGCAACTAAACCTATTGCTTATCTGCATAATTAAAAAAAAATAGAAAGACATGAGCGATTACTACGATAGGCTATTTTAAAAATGCAGGAGATGTGAGCCATATCTCGAACATTCATCTATTTTACGGTTATTATAGCCACATAGGATGCCCATTCTTGCGTGTACACGGAGAAAAGAGTACACTGTTTTTCATGTAATCCATGAAATATTGTAGACAATTTCACCTACTACTGTTCTCAGAGAAAGAACGCGCGGTTGTAAACCCCTCCAAGTAGTGAGAGGTCAACTAATAATGTAAAATTGGATGGTTAGATAGTTTGAAAGTTGGAACGATACATATTATGTAGCGGCCACTTTAAGAATGTTAGTTGACCTCTCTTTACTAGGAGGGGTATACAACCGTACAGTTTTTCACTTGGGACGTTAGATGACAGGGTCAGGGTAAATTTTTCTACATGTACAATATTTCATGGAATATCTTCTCCCCGTGTGCAAGCAGCAAGGGCATACTAAGTGGCTACAATGACCGTAAAATAGACGATATTCGAATGTTACTTCAAGGCGTTTCATTAACCACTTTACAAGCAACTTATTTCAATAGATATGCATATTGTGCCTCATCTAATACTCATCAACATTTCTCACTACGGTATACTAAATGTCTATTCTAATTAATCTATGGAATGACAATCTTAACCCTTAAGTTTATTAACGTAAAGCTGGACCTGAACATTTGTAGTTGGCTTTATCTTAAATCCTATCGATACCGTCATAAATATTGTACGTTTGGTTTTTAAACTAAGATCAGACAGTACATACGACTTATTCAGCAGGATATCCTGAAAGAATACGCAAGGGAAGAAAGTAAAATCTCAAGCCAAAGGTGTAAGCTGAACTTCCGCAGACTTAGGGCCTGTTGGAATAAATTTGGATAAGCCTTCATAAAGCTACCAATTGGCTTCCTCCCTGCAGAGTTCATCTACTCAGTTAATTTACTACACTACTAAGTAATAAGATTATTATTACGTATTTTGGACTGTGTTTGATCAAACTTTGCAACCAATTAGGTAGAATCTTTTGAAATCATAGCAATTTTTATTCTAAATCTTCCCTGTAGTATTCCTTTGAGGCTAGCATTTCCTCTGAGATATCCAGAGAAGACGCGTAGGCTCAAAATAGACGAAGAATGCAGCTAGAAAATAATTATATTTATAGTATGGTGAAAACACTAAAGCCTTGCGAATAATTTTGACATATCATATTTTCGCAGTCATAATACCCGTAAACAAACTCGAAATATGTAAGCGGAAGGACAAGGGTCTACCTCAGGAGGCATTGGACCCTTATTACACTAGACTGGATAGCCTATTGCATGCGTTAGAATAGTCTATTATACGTGTTAGGTTGGAGAGGGAAAAAGCCTCCAGGCACCAAAAACCTCTCCAGTTGTCTGATAGGTTCAAAGTGCAGGGCAATCTTTTATCCTGGAGAAGGAAAACTGGTCTCGAAGCTTGAAGGGGGAGAAACTCAATGAAGAGTCAACAGCATAAGGATGCAGAAGGCAACGGGAAACCACTGCATTACAATCGATAGTATAGTACATTCATCGTGACTACAATTACCATGATGATCGCCAATTTTTGATAGAATTTGAAGAAGATACCACCAATTTGTAATATAACACTTACGGCTAATCCACATCAGCATCTATGTCTTCTAAGTTTACTCCTAAAGGACCTAAAATGTTCTCAGCAGGGCCTGCATAGCCCATTTGCGTCTTGTAGCTCATCAGAATATTGGCAAAAGCGTTCATGTCAATGTCCACTTTTTCCAAATCTTCACTGCAATCTGAGTCTCCGCTTTTGGAAGGTTTCGCAGCCTGAAATTAATTTACACACATTTTAAAATGCATGATCGTATTCATATTGAAGATGTAGGCCGACGAATCTGGTGGAATCTCTTCAAAGAACTAAAGGATCTAGAGCATGCCATATTTAGTATAGAAGTTAGTTTTAGTTTGGTGTAAGCTTCAGTTCTGTTAGGTCGCTGCTCATGTTTTCCCACTGATTAGCCTGGATCATACCAGTCTAGTCTAGTCAAATCCAAATTAGGCGATGAGTTGAGTATCACACACAGACTTTACATTCCTTCGCTATGAAGAAGATTTTCGAATTAACGAAAAGCCATCTAACATAATTTTGGAGCCTTATTTATACTCAAACACGACCACTCCACTTGCCATCTTTATCACCATTATCATTTGGCGGGGTTTCCACATACATCAATGGTCAATGAGAAATATGGTTTAGGCGTGGTAGCAGACATTTTTAGTATGTCTCTTATGTCTGCTAAAACGTCAATTTCATATTTCTCATTGACCATTGACGTATGTGGAAACCCCGCCTTAATCAGCTTCAACTGCCCGAGTGTGATAAGTGTGCCTCCACTGCTACCTCATATCGCCCCCCCTCCCCTCTGAATATTCAATACTTCATCTGGTACCAGTCCCACTCTTTTGAGATCTTCCTTAATCTGGTATCTCCTCCTCTTCGCATGCCCTCTATTTCTTCTTCCGGTCATTCCGTGAAACACCTGCTGTCATCCATTCTCTTTACGCTTTATGGTCGAATCTTAGCAGTCTCCTTTTTGCTATCCTCTCAATCAATGTTTCTTCCACGTGCCATCGTCCCTTTTTAGTTATTTTGAGCAATCCATTCGACATTCGACACTATAGCCTAATTTTCTAACTTGTCGGTGAAGAATAATGGGAGGCACTTACCGATTTTTGCTTCTGAATAAAACTCTTATCTAACGTTGTACCAGCTAGCTGTCGGTCCATTTCTGCAATGTAGTCGGACATTTTTTTGTCTTTCGGACTAGGCCCGGCAATATCAATGTCATCCTCGTCCTCATAGGAACTCATGCCAGAGCCGTCGCTTTCCCAATAATTATCATCGGGTATTGCAAAATCTGAAAATTAACCAGTATCGGCATTAAAAACAAAATATATTATTTCGTATGTGGGTAATTCTCCGCACTGGGTACAATTGATGATGCCTCAGTATAACATCAATACTTTTGAAAAAAAAATTGATTTTGATTTTGCAGCAACTAAATGACTTCTTTATTCGTGTCCTCACGTATATTATGTTTCTCCAAAATATTTCATTTTACCTAATTTCCTCTTTGATATGGTCAATTTCTGACGTCTGTCACGTGTAGCAACCCCATTTTCTAAGATTCAAAAATTAACAGCACAGTTAAAAGTAATATTAACAAATGTCTTTGCAACTAGATAATCTTACAACAGAATAAGCATTAATTATTTGAAATACTATTAGATGAAAACGTTATATTTTTTATTTTATTAATTTTCAATTCAAATTTCCCACCCAACCTCTAACGTCTGTCACACTTTTTTTGGAACTCCCTGTAAAATCCATTTATCACTACAGTTCTACGAAATGGCGCGTACCCGTAAGTTTCTTTAACTTAATTACTTAAATTATCAATTTTTTAGGGGAAAGATGATTAAAAAATCGGTGCGTACACTTTTCGTCTGATGTCTGTCACGCCTCATGTACCAAAAATAAAACATCATTATATAATCATATTAATAACACAGGACAACAATGCGATTTATTGCTTTATCTAATCAGCGTATAATTTTTTTTTACTATTTCACAGGAATATTGCTCAAAACATGTGGTTTTCTGATGTCTGTCACGCTAACGTCTGTCACGTAAGACCCCGTGCCGTATTAATTCATTTACTAAAATAAATTTTATTAACCTGGTTACTATTTTTGGTGAACTATAGGTCTCCCGTAACTAATGGTTACATTCCAATGGTAAAATTCCATTTGAATTTTTTTAAGATTCAGTGTAAAAAATTGTACCCAGTGCGGAGAATTACCCATGCATCGTATTGAATTAAACGCAATGTGATTGGTTGGCAGTATAAAAAAAAGAGGCAAATGAACAATTGAACAGACAAACAACAAAAGAATTGCAGGTACCGAAATTTTGCGCATTGTCCTTGGGTAACAACTATGGGAATTGATGCTTGAGCTCGTGGCATTCTTAATAGCTTGATTTGGACAGTAATTGCCTTTAGGCAAGAACCACCCCCTTACGGTGGTTCACAACTGAGGAATCGTTGATTGGCTGAACAGCGGATGGCCATCTTGCTAGCCTGGTTCGGACACGTAACGCAAAGAGATAACAGCAGTGAGCGAGGGACTCGCATCTGTGCTTGGTTAAGTCATGCTTTCGCCTGTTTCATTGCGTCAATGGTAAGATGTCTCAGCTTGTCCATTATCGCTTGTAGCCGGTGTGGGTTGACATCAAAAACGTACACCAGTTTGCCAATGTCCGAAATCCATGGGGTCGTTGGCATTGGCGTTAGTATGATCAATTTTTGTGCCAAGTTTTATCAAACTCGTATAATATTTACGGAAGTTAGAGTGTTTCCTAAAATCGATATACATAAATACATACATAATTATATATATAAAATTTTGAACGGAGGGTGGTTTTAGGCTCAGGGGGTCATGGAATGAAAAGTTGTGAAGAAATTTGCGGAAAGTCGAACATTGGTCGCCATCTCAATAGGTAGATTAATCTCCCTAAAAGTACTATAGGAAATTATATTACCTAAAATATTCTGTACCGCGTTTATGAACCCTTCAGGTTCAATGGTAACTCTATTTGGCTTCTTCGAAATCTGATCAGATGAAGTAGCACTGTGCAATTTGGTATCCGGAGAAAACTGAACTGTTTTCTTCTTCTTTACTCCTCTTTTTGGGCGCACTGGAGCGCCATTCTCTCGATTTTTCCTGTAACATCAAATTCCACGTCACAACATATTTGAGTAGTGGGATATCGTTTCTAACCACGCCTGGCAAGCATTGCTATTGCATTAAGGCGATTTTTTTTTTTTTTTTTAACAATATGGAGTGAAAACTGAAAAACTTTAAAACCCCTCCTAAAATATATACTGTAAACTGTGCTGATACACAATAAATTTTGCTTCGTTAATCCATAATAATTTATAAAGTAAGTCCTACTTCTAAAATGCGCCGTCTGCTTCTTCTTTGTAGATTATCTTCTTTTATAGATTTAACAATAGTTCATATAAACAAATGCAAATGCATTATGTATTATTAAAAAGTATTTATTTCAGGAGGTGGTCAAAGAGCGACTTTGCCAATATAGCCACTGTGGAACGAGAAATTCATTATTAAGCTATTGCGCCATGTTGTTTTCCAAAGATTTGGATGCACTCCTCATAAAACACGTGGCAGATATTGACAATCTTGGAAACTCAACTTCACAGGAAAATTGGCTTATTCAAATGGTGCCCTAATATTTAATTTACTTCCTGGAAATTTTCAAGCTCTGTGGGAACAGGGATGAACCTTTTTTTTCACGCCTGACCTATCTCGGTTACAACTACTCAGTAGTCTAAATACCACAATATATTATAATGCAGTCTCATCAGCAGTGTGGGGGACGATCTATTTACTACATACTACATCACGGTGGTAAATACTATGGTTCATCACAGACAAGTGTTTGTGATATATTGGATTATATAGGATTTACTCTACCAGTAATTCAGAACTTGATAGAATTTAGACGTATCCTCGACAGCCACTTGGCATATTAACAAATGCTTTGTCTAATAAAACTATTGACAATTTTCATTAGGTAAATTATCCAATACTTACAGTACCGGAGGAAATTCCGCGCCCTCAATGCCTGAGACATGATTAATAAAGCTATTGAGATGCGAAGCTATTTCTTTGGGCTGTCCATTGGGCACGTCGACCAAGTCAGCGCTGCCAAACCGCGCCGCCAGCATCGCGTCGAGCTCCTCCTTAGTGATGTCCATCCAGCTGTCATCCCCTCCACCACCCAGCTCCTGCAGCTCGCTCTCAATACGCTTCAATTCCTCCACGTCCACTTCTACCGTGCGCAGTAACTCTTCGATGCGGTCCCCAGCATCAGTGCTTGACGTCTTTGGGCAGGATGTTCTTAAAAAAAAATTTTAACTCATATGTTTGCGATCCAGAGCACGACAAGGGTCCGCTCCAACATCCAGACGTTAGTGTACTTGACAGGCCTGGCTTTATAGGTGGCTATATTGGTAACATGGACACCTGCATCGGCCAATGACCCTGCGGCTTACTTAATAATGTTAAACTTGTGAACAATTTGCCCACGACGTGAAATATTTTGTTAACAATTGAGACGTCATCCGTCTTTTTGACGAAATTAATTAATTCCTCTTTCTGGTACCGCAAAAATATGAAAATGTTAAGTTATGATGTTCTTACCGGAACCGTTACTATTCTAAAAAACACTAACGTGGCCATGCCATGTTGTGCTGACAATTGTCCTTAATTGGAAAATAATGATTCACTCTGGACAGCTAGGTCTAAAGGTAATACATGTGTATATAACAGTATGCCTATAGCCTGCTGTCATCATTTGAGCGTCATTATTAGCCAATCAGAGCGTTAGTTACAATTCTAGATGTTCTATGAAAAGGAAAAATATGCCACGAAGGACGCTAAAACAATAATGATCCAATAATAAATACCTGTAGAATTCTTGGGCAGCGTTCAACAGTTCGTTATGTTCTTTTGAGTGCTCCAAAAGGCCCCGGAAATAGTTAATTTTATTCAAACTATCTAAGAACTTGTGCCATTCCTTGTCATGGGTTAAATTCTCTCCAGAGTTGTTAACATTCACCTTCCTAGATTTTGCTTGAGTCAGTAAAATCTCAAAACCACACGCCTGCAATCACAAATTTAAATTGTTTGTAATTTTTATAGACTTACGTTTCACATCTAAATTCAATTTGTACAGTCCAATTGATTAATCGGATACATTCATTAAACTGTCTGCACGCGATTAACCTTATTTTAGAAAACAGAACAAAAACAATACAACCAGTAATTTTTTTTTTTTAAATACATCGCGAGTAATAGTTCATCAAAAATCAAAATTCCATTGTAAATTTAGAGGTATACAGATAAGCATTGGCAATTTTCCGCTACATTTGGCCAAGAAACGAAAATTTACAAAAGCTGGATTACAATATTAGGCCTACAGCGACTTCCGTGGCAAGGTGGTAGCGTGCTTGTATTTGTGCGAGTCTCTACACAACTTGCGATGGTCGTAACTCGACACAAGTACATACCTACTAGGTTACTTAGTGAGGCGATTGAAGAGGTTAATCGGATACATTCAATGAATTGTTTGTACGCGATTAACCTTTTTAGAAAAGAAAAAAAAAACTGCCACCGCGATTATTGCCATTTGTCGCAACTATTGTACTCTAGTACTACTTATTATCGTGCATGTTTTATCAAAGCTACGAAACACAAATTACCAGTTTGATTCCAAGGAGATGAGCTTTGTAGTCGGCACTTGAAGGGAGTGGCAGATTCCAGCCAGTCCGTTTGTCCGGCTGGTATTTTGAACTGACCAACATGGCGTACGAACATTTTGTGAACATTACCCTGGTGAATACTCGCTCCTCCGGTGGAAAAAATTTCATCGCTCGGCAAGCCTGGAAATTACTCAAAACTACAAAATTCTTGACATACTCCCTTTACATTGTAACATCTCCCAAGTATGTATATCCCCCCCCCCTCCCCTAAAGAGATTTAGCTCTGTGTTTATATTATTTAGCGAAAGTATAATGGTAACTCATTAAGGGCGACTGCTTTGCTTACATCAGAACCTCCCGGGATGTTATATCGCATCCCATAGCATACCTTTCAATGGTCGCTGGTTCCCTAAATATTCAAACCTGCAGTAGAGGTAGAAACTAACCTACATTAGTGGTAAAGTTCAATGATCAGCATTGAATATAATGATTATAATCTCTTACCCTTAGATCTATTAGGTCTCTTTCGCAAAAAGCCCGAACTGCAGCATTAACGAGTACAGGTTCTTCGTTAAGCAAGGCAGCAACAGCGTTAGGTACATAGACCACAGCATTGTGGAGCAAGGAGGACAATTTATCGCGGTGGTTGCCAATACGGTCGAAGATTGGTTGTTCCACAGCAAGAGCAACCTGACTGGCGGAGGGCTGTCTTCGTACAAAGTCTAAAACTCGCTCCGTTACTTCAAATTCATCATTTTCGGTTTCTATATGGTTGTGTTCAAAAGTCAACGGGATGATATGTAAGTGTCCCCTGTGTAGAAATACTCTATCTTCGCAAGTTTCAGGTGTAACCCAGGCAGGAAGACGCTCAGCAGCTTCAATAAGGAGGAATTCTCCGTCTTGATCTTTTACCCTGCAATCGACAATGAAGGATAGATTAAGATCCATTAATATTTCTATTCATTTCACATTCCAGAGGAGCATGGTGTGTCAGTCACAGTTTGGTTCTTTACTTTACAATAACTATAATTTTTGTTCATACGGAAAGAAACTGGCATCGCCTTGCTACAAGGCTACTACCATAAGACTAACTTAATCAAAAATCTTATCCATGATTAATCTTACCTAACGACAATATCATCAAATTTCTTCGTAAGTTCAAAAAGAATATGCACAAGATACCATTCGTCCTCAATATTTTCACCGAACTTCAGTTTCCCCCAAAAATAGGGCACTTCAGCACCTATAAAAACATGTTAAAAACTCTGTAATCCATCATCAAGAAGTAAACATTTACAGTAAAGGTGCACTTAGGCTACCCCTAATGATACAGTATATCAACACTCGGTTATGTTACATATCGACATATCGTTTATTTAGCTAAAGGGCAAACCGGAGTCGCCGATATTACATTTTCTGTTCAAAATTCAATTTCTCATGAAATATGGAACAATGAAAAAATGCTGAATGGCAAGAAGAATGTTTTCTCCTAATTTTGATATATATAGTATGTGGCCTTAACTAACCCCAATTCGCCAAAGTTGATGAACTCCTTCACCTTGAACTCCTGAGTGACCGTTATATTTTACGTATCATGTTCACTAACCACAGCCGATCGGTATTGATGATTGCAACATACTATGTATCAAAATTAGGAGAAAAAATTCTTCTTTCCATTCAGCATTTTTTCATTGTTCTGCGTTCCATATTTCATGAGAAATTAAAGTTTGCACGGAAATGGAATATCGGCGACTCCGGTTTGCCCTTAAAGGAGACCCATCTCTGAAAGAATTAAAGGTCGGCGAAGAAAAGTTCATTTACTTACAACCCATTCCGTGTCGAATTTTTGCATTCTTAAAATTGTTTATGAATTTTTTTTAATAGAAGGAACATGTCAGAGGCATGAAAATAAAAAGAATCATTCTTGCCAATAGGAGGTTTACTTCCATTATAATATGTATATAAAGTGTCATCCGACCTTTTGTACCGCGAGGTAGTTTAACTGCAACTTTACCAAATTTACCTCAGGTCCCAATGGCACCCCCACAGATGGAGGTACCATAACTTCCAAAACCACTATGAATACAAGTGCAATGCGTTATCAAAAATTGAAAGATATTTTTTAATTACCCTGTCCTGCAGCCTGAATGAGGCGATTATAATACCGGTATTTATTTAATCCCCTGGTAGTAAAAATATAAACAAGATAATTTTGTAATGGAAAGTGCTATTCAAAATTTGTTTGTTTACAGTTATAATCCTAAGGTATTTATTTAACTCCGGTGTTATAATCGCCTCGTTCAGGCTGCTGGCTTACGGATTATGGAGGGCAGCGGTCTGCGAACTACAATAGTTCTACTTCTATAAAATGATTCTTACTACAAGCCCCAAAGGATTAATTAATTCCATCGTTCTTCGGTTTATTGCTGTTGCAAAATTCTAGCAATTAACTGGTTCTAGTAAGGCGCATATTCCACCTACGCCAATAGTCGATAGTAAATGTGGGATTGACGTAGGTGGAATAAGCGCCTAAGTGCTGGCAGTCACAACGTCATCCAAGTGTCTCGCCCAAGGCTGAGGGATACCTCCTGTACTTAGAGAATCAACTACATGCAATAGTAGTAATAGTAGTGTGTGTGTGCAGAAATAGCACGAATGCTAATAAAAATGACAATGACATGCGTACTTCCTGGTACGTGCTTTACTGGTTCATTAACATTAATTGTTAACAACAAACTACCATTTGGCTAGGAAATCGAAACTTTGATAAATAGGTACAATTAAAGATATTTACCAAATCTCGGCTCAATATCGAAACTTTCAATGTGCCATAAATATGATTTGGAGGTTAATAATCCTTCATTTCTAATGGCATGTAGTTTTTCCAAGAACTGTTTAAGTTTCTCATTCGGGGACAAATTTTGCAGTTCCGGGTACACATAAAACTCTACGGTCTCGTCTTCCCTCAAATCCATTAATCGCTTATTAGCCATGCTACAATTTTCCCGTATGACAAATTACTAAAGAACAGTTTGGTTTTATCTTATTCACTGTTCTACTCGTTTTTCCATGGCTAGTCAAGCAGTGGCCTTTGTTATTTTGTTTTTACTTTTTCCATCAGATTCAGATATAACAAAAACAAATATGGCGGTCGGTACGACGTACGACCAGTGTTGCCAGATGCTGGAAACCGAAATGCGGATGGCCGACGTTAAAAATGCGGATTTTGAAGAAGAAATGCGGTACTTTACTTATATACCATAAATAATCACCTGCTGGCGTTAAAGCCAGTGACCCCCTCCCTCCCGCATATAATTTTCATGAAATTTAGAAAAGGGGAAAACCGTTCCCATGGACCCACGCAGCTTGTAATTTTTAAATTCCTAAAAATTTATTGGGAATTTTTTGATAAAATTAAGATTGCAATTTTTAAATCCGAAAATTGTTTTTGATTTTGCAGCGAGAACATTATTAACGAAACTGGAAGGAGAGGGCCAGGGGCCTACCCTGGGGGAAATTATTTGGATTTAATAGGCGCAAAATAGTGAGTTCCCAAGGAAGACATACTTTAATTGGTAGTCTTATTAACTTAATGGGCAGAGAAGGGCGCCCTGGACAAAAGACAGCTCAGTCTCTCTTAAGATATTGTCTTTGTGTTCTTTAATTTTGATTTTGATTTTTTTTTTTTACCTTTTTTCAATAAATTCTGAGAAAGACCTCTCACACGTGGCAAGGATGGGGAAACTCTTTAGAAACCAGCTTTATTGCACGGTGGCTGTTGCAGTAACTTATATTTTGGTATAGACCTATTTATTTTTAAATGTTTAACCTGTTTTAGGCCCATGTTTTAATTTCTTGTCAAACTTGACACACATAGACGATACGGCGCGAAAAACGCAGTCGGCCGTACATGAAGACAGTTTTCTTTTAAAAATACCCCCTAGATTTTCTGAACTTTGAGTAAAAGTAAATTGACGCTATGGTTCGAACTCAAGTAACATAACACACTAAACGGGGATGATACGGATTTTGCTCATTTGATGATGATTCACGTTTGAGTACCTATTTGAACGGCAGCTGCTTGAATTCAAAGAACTTGTAATATAATATTGAATTAGAAGGGAAAGAGTTCCAACCTTGAATGACTGAAAATTCGACGTTAATTGAGTTAAAAGTTAATTGAAAAGATTCTTAGTACGCCTGATAAGCTAAACATGACAAAATTTTGATTTTTCAACTCTCTTCGGGTTCCTTGCTGCGGCGCGCAAATATAACAATAGAGTTCTTGCGTAGTGACGTCATAGTAAGAGGGCGGAGCTAACAGCGCATGCGTGATTGCGAAAATAATGTAAACAAAATCAGCTGTTCGGCCATTGGAGGATATAAAGTGCATTGAGTGCTATTGATTTTTAAAGTTTTTAGATGTTATTATTCATATTTCTAGCGTTATATATTAAGCATTGCTGCTATGACTTGTGTAATAGTGATAGCCGATACCAGGACAGACCACATACGAGAGAGGTCTGAATTATATCGTTCCCCAAGCCACTGGAAAAACTTTAGAAATGCAAGTGGTGGTTGCATCATTGTGGCAGAACGAAGTCCACAATATTTAAAGTTACAAAATACACATATATATGCATGGCCGTGCCCAGGGGGTAGTCCATGGGGTCCGCACCCCCCCCCCCATCCCCCGAAATAAATTTCTGCAGGTAAACCTGTATGGTTTGAAGAATTTATTCATTAATTCATTAATAAATTACGAAATTACGTAAAAAATGTTGTGACCCCCCCCCCCCCGAAATCATAACCTGGGAACAGCCTTGTATATATGTTCAAAACATTTAGTGGATCCTAGTGGGCCAACAAAAGATTTTTCCAGATCCAATCGGACAGTCGATTGAGATCATGGCCATAGCCAAGGGGGAGTTCAACCTCCCCCCCCCCCCCCCGTGATGAAACGGCTTGATACTAGATAGAATCGGATTTCGAGAGGAAAATATAAACTACTATGTAATATCCAATTAAATTTCAGAATTTCAGGTCCGGACCCCCCCCCCCCCCCCCCCGAAATATTTTTTTGATGTAAACCTGTATTGCTCGATGACCATTAATTCAATAATAAATTACGTTAAAAAAAATTTGGACACCCCCCCCCCCCCCCGAAAACAAAAGCTGGGCACGGCCTGTGGCCCTACGAAAATTAACTGCTTTGGTGCTAAGATACTAAATTGAATTCTAGTGATAGTATTATGGGGAGACAATAACCATTTTTACGCTACTAATATTTACAAACAACATGATAGGCTAGCTTGTCGGCAGCCCAGCCGACTGGGCTATATTTCATGGTAGTTATGCAGTAAAGTTGTATGGTTATGGTAATAAATCATTACTAATACATTAATTGTAATATGTATAAGCAAGCTTAGGCTCACATACCCATTTAAAAATCTGATCTGCCCTCGCGGAAGTATCAGAACCAATGAAATAATATTAGATACACTAGTAAATAATGTTTTTCGACAATTATTTGCAGCTACTTTGCCGCAATTTTTTGTCAGTACCCGCGCAAGTATTGAAGAAACAAATAAATAGCACTAATTTTCCGTTTAAAAGCTAAAATTTCTTAAAATAAAATAACTTTCATTGGAAAGCCTATACACTCCATGTTAAAATGAGGGGGTGATGTCCGAGAATCAGGGGTACCCCCTCCCTTTCAGACAGCCCGCCATCTTTGTTTTACCTGCGCAAGAACTCAATTCAAAATAATATATTTTGAAATTTTCAAAAATGCGCTACTGTTGATGCACCCGAAAAATGAATTCGGATTGGAGACCAAAAATGCGGGGCAACTGGTAACACTGGGTACGACTACGACAGTCGTCGACACCATGGAGCTAATAAAACTATGGAGCCACCATGTGGTATTTCGGCCGTGCTGGAGGACTGAAGCCACGACCCCGCCCCCTCATAGGTGGATTTTGGCGGGAAATTCAAATTTAATAGTTTTATTATATGTTTTCTTTATAGTTTTCTTTGTTGTTTCATATATAATTATATGTATTATTTACATTTATTATATATATTGTTTAAAATTTAAATTAAAAGTACTGAAAGATCTGCATCAAAAAAATTATTTTTATCTAAAAGTAGGGAAAACTTTGCTTAAAATATTGTTTAAAATATAAATTAAAAGTACTCCAAGTTCTGCATAAAAATATTGCTGGTAACCTGGCATGATTTTCCGTTCTAAATAATCTTTAAATAATCAAATAAAAAATAAAATGTTACCACGGTATCAAATGGCAAAAGGCTGAATCTGCTCCTATGCTACGGAAATAGCCGAAGTCAAGAGGCTTCAATCCGAATGTTTACGATGAGTCTATAGTTTTACTATGTCTATGGACCAGGGCTGCCACATTCCGTGGTTTACCTCGGAATTCCGTGGGAAATAATTTTATTCCGAAAAATTTCCGGGGTCAACAATTTTTGAGGTTTTTCTGTGGGATTTTAGGGAAATTTGTTTTTATTTTATTTCTTAAGAATTTTGTCGAATGACCATTGATTCTCTCGCGGTTTCATAAAATTTTCGCAAAAATTCAAAAAATATAAACACTATTTCCACCCCGAGCCCTACACCTCCATATGATTTGCATGCTGAAGCAGGGGACCAATCGAAAGTCCACCATATTTTGGCCTAAAATTTTCGCGCCAAATGAAACTCAATAGTTATCTTATGGCAGTTATGACAGTTAATTGTCAGCTATTTATTACGACTTAGCTGTCGTGTATTTCCCGCCGCTAGCGCACTAAAAACTATTCTAGATTTCTGCATGTTTTTAAAAATTTACTAGCTTGAGTAGCTTCAGCTTTGTATAATGAATAAAACTTAGATGAACCTGATATAAGATGCCGGGAATTTCATATCAGCCTATAAAAGTGTGAGGGTGAGAAAAAAGTCAAATCAAATGATTAAATCATGGGAGCCTATTGCATTATTTCCATCACAAACCTGTTTCAAGAAAGGTTTGTAAGTTTATACATATATATGCATTGGCGTAAATAGGGGGGTCCTGGGGGGAGGCTAAGCCCGCAGGCCCCCCCCCCCCAGGATTTCTGGTGACAAAGACGTTATGTAGGCGAAAGGCATTGTATCCACAATAACGAAAGGGAAATTAATTCTTGATACTGGTATGCTTATTTTACATGAAAGACATCATGAAAAAATCAACACATTGACTTATTTTCACAAAAATATATTACTCAAAATGCTTAAGATCCCAATAGGCCTATTTCAGACCTATTTTTTCAAGCTTTTTCTTCGGGGGAGACCCCCGGGCCCCCTCAGTAGTAGGTTTATTTGTCGGTACAATCTCAACTGTACTGCTTGCAAAATTCGTAAAACCTCACTAATTTGGACCTATATACATCAATTTTCCTTCTCCGGGGGAAACCCCCGGCCCCCCATTCTCCAGGGTTTAATATGCGTAAAACCTCACTAATTTGGGCCTATTTATCAATTTTTTCTACGGGGGAGACCCCCGGGCCCACCTATCACCAGGGTATAAAATGCGAAAAACCTCATTAATTTGGGCCCATTTATCATTGTTTTTCTGCAGGGGAGACTGCTGCGCCCCCTTCTCCAGGGGATAAAATGTGCAAAACCTCACTAATTCAGGTTTACCATAACATTAATGGCTTGGATTCACGGAGAACAGCTTAGATCTGATAATGACAACCCAAACAACCTAGCCCCCCCCCCCCCCTCCAGTCTCCAGAAGGTTACGCAGCCCCCTATAATGCTTTTCTCAGCGCTCCAAGTATTTTTAATTGTCAACTGCCAATTTTGAATTTGCCACAATTAAAGGTACCTACTTATGGTATACGTGGGTGTAGCTTAGGAGCCTTAGACTATACTGCTCTAGCTTCTGAAAATTAGCAAGATTAAAAGATGAAAACTGGTGAAGTAGGCATGGTGACGTCCAGCAGTCGATACTCTCAAAAATAATAAAAATCCGCCTATGCTTAGCATACTACATGAAAACAAACTTTATATCCAGTTTAATTTGTAACATCCTTGGTGAATGAAAAAAATCATATATAAGGCGCATATTCGACCAACGTCAATAGTGATAGTAAATGTGGTATTGACGTGGTAGCAGACATTAAGACAGTCTAAAAATGTCTGCTACCACGTCAATACTACATTTACTATCACTATTGACGTTGGTGGAATATGCATCTAAAGGGGACCAACATTTAAAAAAAATTCCGGGGTATTCTGAGGAACTATTTAACAATTTCCGAGGAATACGGCAGAAGTCATTTGGCAGCCCTGCTATGGACCGAAGACACCAGACAATCAATGGCTGAAGTTGAAAGTTGTTAATTATGCCACGGTTTTTAAAAACAAACAAATACAAATATCAAAATAAGATAATTATAATATTCAAGGCCGAAAACGCACATCATCAATTATTAAGCAAATTACCATTTAAAGTAACTAAACCCGATTAATAAAACCAATAATGAATAATACGGGAAGTGCAGAAGACGAGGAAATGAGAGTAGAACATGCATTCCGTGAAAATATCGTGCTTTGGAAGCATCCAATTGTCACTGTGTTGTACTTTTGTAGGCAAGTTTGTTACCTATCTAAACTTTTCTTTCTGCGTTTGCTACAACGTAGAAGAACCCTGATTGCTGCTTTTGTCATGTGTCTATTGCTAACTGTTGCTTATCAAATAAATGGTCCTCATCAAAGCTACTTGAAATCTGGGAATGAAACAATAAGGTGGTGCGCTTATTGGCTTGGCCTCGGTGTATTATCATCAATCGGATTGGGAACTGGCCTTCACACTTTCATTTTGTACCTAGGTCCGCATATTGCCGCTGTAACATTGGCAGCATATGAATGCAAGTCGGTTGATTTCCCGGAACCTCCTTATCCTGACGAGATAATTTGTCCTTCCATTCAATTTAGGAATGGAATTAATGTGTTAAACATCCTGTCAAAAGTTCGAGTTGAAGCGTTAATGTGGGGTGCTGGTACTGCGCTTGGAGAATTACCCCCGTATTTTATTGCTCGAGGAGCTAGATTAAGCAGCCGCGCGGAAGACTCAGATGAAATAAAAGAACTTCTGGAACTGGAACGAGTTCGTGAACATCCCGACAAAGCAACACTGTTCGACCGGCTTCAATTGTACACCAAAGAATTGATTGAAACTGCTGGATTTTCTGGAATTTTGCTCTGTGCGTCGATTCCAAACCCGTTTTTTGACTTGGCTGGAGTTACTTGCGGCCACTTTCTTGTCCCATTTTGGACCTTTTTTGGTGCCACACTAATTGGCAAGGCATTAATTAAGATACATATCCAGCAAATTTTTGTTATTTTTATCTTTAACGAAAACCAGGTAGACCGTATAGTGAATTTTGTAAATCGGATCCCTTATGTGGGAAAAATAATTCTTGGGCCATTTAAAGATTACCTTGCTCATGAAAAACAGAAGTTGTTCCAAGAATCTCACCCTCAAATAGTTGGCCAACGACACATATTAGCCTGGTTATTTGAAAAATTTGTGTTTCTAATGATATGCTACTTTATTATTCAATTCATTAACTCTCTGGCACAAAACTACCACAAAAGGATATATAAGGAGAGGCGACAGTTAAAAATTGCCTAGGTTAGCACTGAATTTGACAAGTATCTATTATGAAGACTGTTTAGCATTTAAGGTCACTGTAGCATAATTATGGCAACAATATTATTTCACATTCAGTAACTTGTGTGCTAAAAGACGCACAGTAGGCTACTTGAAATGCAATTATTACAAAACTACTAACTTATTTGAGAATTCAAAAACCATGAGCACTTACCAATTTGTTGTAAAATGGCCTATGGTTTAAAATTCATTTTACTTACAGTAAGACAACTCAGACCAATTGCCCGGCAGTTTGCCTCCACAATCAAAACACATCATAAACGATTTTTGGTAAGATTTCAGTCACTTCGTCTGAGCTGCCCTTTTATTAAGTGTCGACTTGAAAAAAAGCCTGTCAATTAATTACGCTAATTTCATTGGCATGATGAGAAGTACTATATGTTCGGACCACCCTTCAATTTAAGAATGGAAAACGCCCATTGCATGAACTATGTCATAAAATCTAGCTTTTTAAAGATTACCCTTATACCACTAAAAGAGTCTGTCTTTATTTATTTAACTATCTGAAGTTTCAAACCGGAATCTAGAACAATTGGTAACATCTCCCGTTATTATGGAGTTAATAATCTCAATAACTTTTCAATGCATTCTACTGGAATGTGATTTTTCTATTAATAGTTCCTAGACCAATTTCAAATGTGAACAAGCCTAGTCTTAGGACCTAATGTGCTAGGTCTCAAATTATTGAAAAATGTTAACCTTAGACTGATAAGTTATCTTTCTTAGTTCATTATAGATGTATTCATGTTTCTTTCTAGTTTTAGGACTGTTAAATCTGTTTGGTTGGATTATAAAAGACTGGTTCTGTGAATACATAATAGTAACCCGGATATTCATAGAGGATACTTTACTTATCTTGTAGGTACCTAATGAACGATAAATCTTAATGGACCTAAACTTATCCGAGGGAAAAACCTTGGTGATTTGGGGATAGTACGTGGTATTTTTTGAAAATACCAAGAGTAGCTAGCTCATCTACAAAATCGGTTGTTCTCCAATGTACAAAATCCATAGTAAATGACATAGAGATGGACAGATAAACATTGACAATTTGCAACTGTCCCATCGATCAATTCGGTGCTTTAGGGCAGTCAGCCGAAATATACCCCTAGTGCGATAATTTACCATGGACCAACAGTAGGTACTAATAATTTTGGATTACGGTACCTATACAAATTGAAAACCAGGACAATATCAAGGTTCTATTGAAGTGGATCAGAATTATTGGTCATCCATTTTCGCCCATAAAGCGCCTCTCGCGTCGGCTAAGTGTACAGTAATTTAAACAAATAAAATAGCACAAATTTACTTGATCACAATTTAATATGCTGCGTAACGTTTAGACTGGCTGTTAAAAATAATTTTCCCAAAAAATTGCGTGGTAAAAGCGACAAAAAATTTACAATATAATTTACAGAATACAAAATAGCTGTAACGAGATTCTCCACCCGTCACCATCGTAAAACTTGAAATAAAAGCCCTTATCAAATAGCTTACTAATGCTATTAAGAACTCACTGATGAAACCTAACATCTAACAATATTCTTTGAAATATGTTTCCACTGATCATAGGTACCTATGTAAGGAACTTAGGGCGCGTTCGCGTTACGTTCTTAAAGATAAACGAGAAGGAAAATTGTCTTTATTTTCCACATCAATCAATCAATCAATTTTAATATCCGAATACAGTAATACAGTTTTAAAAATTCAACATTTCCCTATGGGCTAGGCCCGTTTTAGGGTGGACATATATTTTGGGGTGTTGCCTGACAACCCGGTCACACGTGTCAAAATATACCGAATTTTACATGAAAATTAGTTATTCCGAGACACATTAATTTAAAATGGTTTGCTCTCATTATTATTGAAGGGCTGAATGGACGTAGTGGCCCATTGAACCTTGCTCTGCCAACGACCCCATCGGTTTTCGGATGTTATTGTATTGTTTGAGAATGAAGCCGCTGGGAAACTGGTTCACTTCTCGACCTTTCAACCCACACCGACTGCAAGCGCCAATGGGCAAGCTCAGACATGCTTCGCAATGTCTTCAACAGGCGTTAGAATGGAAACGAGTCTTTTTTTTAATTTTTTTTTTTTTTTTGTAATTTCAAGTCTTTATGAAGTATTAAATTATGTATTACAAAACATACATATATATACATAAAATAATAATAATAGTGTTTGTTTATAATAACAGGCTACTCGCATACAAACAATTTACAATATATAATTAATGTATCCAATTGACCTCTACAGTCGCCTCAGTAAGTAACCTAATAGGTTGGCGATACAGGTACTTGTGTCGAGTTACGACAGGTGTGTAGAGACTCGCACAAGTACAAGCACGCCACCACCTTGCCACCAAAGCCGGCAAATATAGTAATATATTTTTATAATAATTCATAAGAACCGGTCCGAGTTTACTCGAACATGCTTTCCAATTTATCAATTAGTAGATGGAGAAAATGAGTAATTTCATGGTAAATAATTTTTTTTCCTATGGTTAAATTTGCGATATCTCGGGGGGGGGGGGGGGGGGGGGTGCTCGTCTGATGTCACTCGTCACTGGTGGTGAGGTAAATTCTAGATAGGTCAGACCAACACATTACCACACAGCAATACTGGCAGGGCACGCAATGCATTTGAGCGTGAATTTTCTATCATTTTTTCAAAAAAAAATTTTTTTTGTACAAAACCAAATACTTTTTTGGGAAAGCAACCTGTCCGGTTTTGTTACTCAATTTAACACCTAAAACATACCTGAAGGTAGAAATCATCGATAGAAAGGTGTCGCAGAAAAATTATTTTTAGTCATTTTTCATTAAAATTCAGTCATTTTTATTTTTTTACCCCCAGAAGCAAACTATCAAGGGGCAAGCGACCCCCCGCATTTTATCAACATTAACAACAACTACAATATATGTGAATTTAAAAGAAATCGTTGGAGCCGTTTTGGGGAAATAATTTTTTTAGACGTTTTTTTGAAAATAAAAACCCCCAAATTGAGTTAGCCCAAAATAAAAAAAATTGTCCCGAGGTATGATTTTTGTGAACCTGCATGCTGAATTTCATCAAAATCGACCGAGTAGTTTGCCCGGAAATCGACGAACAGACAGACAGACAGACATTTCGTAAAAACTACTTTTTTGGGTTCCTGGGACCTTAAAACGTGTAAATCCGTTGAAATCTCGGAATCGAAAATTTCGACCGTCACAAAGCTTTCCTTATACTACGTATAAATTGGAAAGCAATAAGCCCCTAAAAATGATTAAGTGGCATAATCTCGTATCAGTAAGTACAGGAGAATTGCAGCAGAAATTTAAATATCTGCTGTTTACTTACTTATCAAATATACTTATCAAATACCTGTTATGTAAGTTTACCTTATAAATAACACTTTCGGACGTATCGAGAACGCGTCCATTAGATCAGTGCAAATATAGTTCCATAGGCCTTCATTTAACCTAAGTGACGGCGCCTAGTCATAGCCACACTGTCACTGAAAACTTGCGTATTTTTGAACTACATTAGTGAAAGTTGAGATTCGCATGTTTCTGTCCGCACGACTATTTTTCGGGTTTATGCCATATTTGTACAAAATAACAGCAGACTGTCGACCATACAGTACATAAACATTGCAAGAGCAGTACTTCTTCGATACAACCCGGCGTATTGCATAGCTAGATAGCAATATGTAGAATCGTCAATGATAAACACCTAATGACGAATTGGGAAAGGAGGCATTTTCGGGGATTCAGAGCCGCTCAATGAAGTACCTGACTCACTGCATCAGTCCATCTTCCTTGATGAGTCCCTGTAAAATAAACACGTTATTAGTATAGTACAATAACAATTAACCCAGAAGAATTTTAATGCATTTTGGTAGGGAAGGCTTGACAAAAGTGTGCTATTTATCTTATGACCATGACAAAGTACTTCGAATTTATGGAGAAATAATTTGGAAATACTATCTTGCAGCTGAGAAAACAAAATTGTTCAATATATCCAGGTAAATTGGTTAGGTACTTCACCTCACCACGGCCCGCCACCATTGGGCCCCAGCAATTTAAAGGGAAGCTGTCCGTTTATATTGGCCACCCCTGGATGGTAGAATGGTAAAATTTTATGTGTTCCCAATCGTTCTATACGGTATGGAGGAATGAACTTTGGACGCAGAATCAGTGAATTTGAAATGTGGGTATACAGACGAATGCTGCTCATATCCAGTAGGGATCGTGTCCCTAATGCTGAGGTCCTGAGGCGAATGGGTACAGAAACCGAGTTTCGGCTGACGGTTAAGAAACGGAAACTAACATAGTTCGGCCATGTCATCAGTATCGCCTTTTGCATGTAATAATTGAAGTGAAGAAGGACAGAGGGTTCACAGCAGAAGAACATCCTGGTTGAAAAACCTGAGGCAGTGGTTTGGCAAGACCACGACTTCCCTTTTCAGAGCAGCAGTCTCGAAGGTTCGCCGTCTACCATGCCATGCAGTATTCCTTACAAATACTTTTTAAGCTATGGTGGGACCGGGCCTAAGGGTGGTTCCCACGATTAGAAAGCATTAAGAAGGACTACAATAATTTACTGTTCATACTAGCTTAGAATCAAGCCAGGTTTTAAACACTAAAAGCAGCGTTAAGTACTGTTCACGAATAATCGGGAATATGCATAGTAAAACTACGCTGAGTTCCGCCATAGGTCACAGCAAAAAAATGCGATGCGAGCTTTCACATACAGTATATCATTTGTAAGATGACCGCTGTTCCCGTAGCAATTGCACAGTATGCTTCAGTCAACTTACCGTGATTTTTCTGCAGAGAAGTATGACTTAACTCAGCGCAGTTCTACTAAAGGCCAGTGGTTCCCCACCCAACAGTGGCGGTCTGTGGACCACTCAAGCCGACAATGTGTCGCTGCGGACCAACCCTTACATCTCTTATTATTATTTTTTAAGAATTAAAGGGCTTTCAAGGAAGGATATCATTATATTTAGTTTACAGTATGATTTTAATGTTACGACAAAGTTAATGTGAAACTTGGGCGCTCATATTTTTTTAAAAGTTGTTGTGTTCTCGGCTTAATTTTCTTGTTAACAGCAACTCTTAAGTCACAGCAGCTATTCTCGCGCACCATTTACCAGGGTCTCGCAGACCACCACTGTTATAGGTTATAGGCTATATGTTTACGTAAGTGAATTTCCAGAAAATTAAATGATTCAACGTCATGGAAATAGGTGAAATATAAGAATCTACTAGCTTACACGTCATGCACATGCCATTTCGCTCCTACCCATGCTTGTCTTCGTTCTTCCACGAGCTGACAGCAATGTGCGGGGGTGGTAAAACCTGTCTTAGGGATTGCACGAGCTGTACTGTGTCCATTAGAGCTACAAATAACAACATACAGAATCTTGATTAAAGGAGAATCAAATTTCCTTTGTACTGTTCGCCCAGAAAAGTTTGCAAATGCACAATAGAATATCCCATAATGTCTTCCCAAGTCCCGCCTCTCCGTGTAAATTCCCCATGCTGCATTTTCAAATCAGATAGAACTACTTTGCATGTGTTTGTAAACACAAAACTTATGGGGGTTCCATTCCAAATTTAATGCATTAAGGTCACAAGTGGACATTGCTTATTTATTTAGCTAAAATTGTCGATCTGTTGCACTTTTGACGAATTCACGACTCCAATGTCAAAATTAAAATTAAAATTTTCTGAATGTTAGTTAATTGTCTTCAACTACTGTAGCAACGTTAGTGGAACGGTTTTAGGATCATCATAGCACAAAATGAAAGCAATATTTATTGTTATAAATGTTATTAGTGCGCTTCTTGAATTTGAGAAATTTATAAAGTTTTCTTCTTACCATACTGTGTTATAAAATGGATCAACTTGAAAGTAGAAAGTTAACTTAAGAGCGTTCAGGCCACAGAAAAGAGTTTCTGTGTATCACATCAATAAGGGTCTCGTCAAGGTATACAATGCGCGTTCCTGCAGACCTGGCGTTCCGGATTCCTTGTAACGCCAAGAAAGCGTGCGTGGCGACTCGACCAAGACGTTGTATTTTGTCAAACATCTTAAATCTGCACAGCATTGAAATTGTGACTTCTTTGTTTCTGCTGCACTTCTGATGCGTGTATACATAATAGTCTCCTCAACCGACTGGTTGTGTTTTTTATTTTATTACGTAAAACTTAACCAAGAAAAACAGTGATAAATACGCGGAGGCTCTCCTTGGGCATTTGGCAACGACCATCAAGCTCTAACATTTCTTGACGCAGGGTGTCAAAGCTTAACAGTCAGCAATCATTCTAGGATGAATATACATAATTATGGGGTTCCTTATCATACTTTCATCACATTCGTCGAGATCTCGTAGTATTATTGACGTCTTTTTTCAAATTCAAGAAACGCACTAATAATATTTATAACAAGAAATATTGCTTTGATTTTTTTATATGATGACGCTAAGACCGTTCCACTAACGGTGCTACAGTAGTTGAAGACAATTGACTAACATTCAGAAAATTTTAATTTTGTTGACATTGGAGTCGTGAATTCGTAAAAAGTGCAACAGATTGACAATTTTAGCTAAAAAAAATAAGCAATGTCCACTTGTGACCTTAATGCAATAAATTTGGAATGGAACCCCCATATGTTTTGTGTATACAAACACATGCAAAGTAGCTCTATCTGATTTGAAAATGCAGCATAGGGAATTTACATGGAGATGCGGGACTGGGGAAGGCATTACGGGATATTCTATGGTGCATTTGCAAACTTTTCTGGGCGAACAGTACATAGGTGAAGTTTCAGTGTCACATGTTTACAACGTCGGCTCACGTTTGAAAATTTGCCTGGAAAAGTTACATAGCAATAAATACAATCATTTCTTGCCTATGCAGTCATTCTGGCGTGTTCTAAGTTATCCTCCAGCTCCAGCAGTAGTACAACGTCAAAACGGTATAATAATAAACAGTATATGTATATACAACATGAAGTGAACGACTATGATAGCAGTACGCCTCTGGTTGGTGTGCCCTACTTCGAGCCTCGTGCGCTAATCATATCGGGGGTCACCTAAAGTATCAGTCTGTCTTGGTTGGAGCCCGAAGACGACTGCTGGCTGCTGGAGATCGAGGGAGGCGAAAGGGCTGCTACTCTGAGGGCTATCATTTGGCCAGGTCACCAGCAGGTGACCATCAATACCGAGACCATCTATATTAAGACCTTATATTTCAGTTAAGTGCTGTATGGTACCTCAGACTCACCCTACTCCCCGAGGCTGAGGGATCATACAACTTAGTTTTTCTTTCGCAGTACTCGGCTCACTAGCATTGCTATTACTTCATTATTTTTTCTTCGTTCCTTCATACTCTTTTATATTCATGCTTTTTTTAATTACGCAACTACTCCAGCTCCATCATCTCTAACGGCTGTCGCTGCCGCTTCATATCGTTATCGTCGGGATTTTAGCAACGGGTGTAACTGCGCATCATCGAAGGTCATCACCGACGACTCGATCCACAGTTTTTGGAAAAATCAAGTTAGCTATATACAGTTTTTAGTCTATTCAAATTATCTACTTCTAATTTCCACTGAAATGGGGGAAGGGTCAATCAGTAACTAATTCTATTAAATATACATAACGCCGAGGTCTATCTTCCTATCCCAAGGGCGGCTCTGATCAACGAGAGTAAAACAAACTGTGACCATGATCATTGTTTGCTACGGTTCACCTACCCCAAAGCATTGGGTGGGTCATTTAATGTAGGGTGCAGTTTATTGACCAAAGAGATAGATACTTTTTGACTAGAACAAAAAAAAAAAAAAAAAAAAATGGCAGTGCTTATACCAGATTTTAAATATAGTGGTAACTTACTCTTTTGAAGAGATTCCGATTGTTTTCCGTATGGCTTACACATAGCAGGACGAATGCATGTCTTCATGCGGGCCATATTCTTCATAATTTCGGTGAAAGCACGCACAATCTTTTCTTGTCCCACTGTGAAAAAATAGCACCCATTGCGTAAAGTTCCCAGTTATGACTTCCCTAGCTCTTAAACTTATATATACCTAACCGTCTACTTTCAATGCCTTAAGTCCTGGAACTAATTTCCAAACTACAATATATTGCTCTAAAAAACTTGTGTTCGACCCTGGCTTAAAGGCTAAAAATGTGTTTTAGGCTTTCCTTTAAGATGAAGATATTGGCCACCCCTGGATAACCCCAAAAGGTCAGGTCGGTTTATATTTTGTATTCATGAGGTTGTGGAACCTAGATATTGGTCACCACGGGATTAATCGGTTGTTATTTTTATTTCATTTACTTCGTCCATTCGATTGGTAGAGGACTATTTCAGGCTTCTTATTCTACGCTGTTTTTCATTTGTATTGTTATAATTCTTACATGAATTCGATAATTCGGTAAATTTCTGCCGCCTATTAGTTTCAGGGAAAGACTAAAAGACCAAAACCAAAAATAGCCTCGTAGTAGGCATACTATTAGTATGTAAGAAGTAATCTTTTGTTAATTAAACAGACCAAATCCTTATAACTATAATCTATAACCTATTTTGTGGTGATCCAGGGGTCGCCAATGTCAATTGCTATCTCTTGAAACCTATCTCTTGCTACCTCTTGAAATTAAAAAAACAAATAAATAATAGAAACTAACCTTCACTGTTGGTCAATGAGTGACGTTTACTTTCTGTTTCATGACCACCCCAAGCGCCGTTGTGAAGCGCCAATAAGTCCTGTAATAAATGAAAAAAAACCTTAGGCTACTATATTGAAAAGCATTGAAATACTAGCAATTAAGAAAGAAGACCCCCGACTATTCAACAGATTTAAGGTATTTTTAGCTGCTAAGCTGGTAATAACTAGCCAATGGCCTCAAATATTTTTAGATTAGCAAATTATTTTAGGAAATTGTATTCTTAAAACAAACTGAAAATAAGTGTGTTCAGCATCACTCGAGCAAATATTCAAGCAATATTTTGCGACATTAAACAGGTTCCCTGATCCCTGAACCACCCAGAAAACATTCTTTCATCTATTTTCCAGTACTTAGGAAATAACCGTACCTTGTTAGAACTTGAGATTCCAAGGCCCTCGAGATTTTCGAGACTGCCTCGCAGGAAGTCTGACATCTTATGGTCGCTGACGTCCGATGCGTGATGCTTGGAAACCTTGCTCAAGGCGGCGGCCTTTGTTTCAGCCGCGACCATTTGCTGTACAGCTGACATCAGCTGTGCCCTGAAAAAGAGTAAACATAAGACAAGAAATAATCAATGCATAGCTACCCAACAAGTGCTTCAAAACATTTTCCAACTCCCACCAAGCAATAAGCTGGTAGCAATCTCTATCTGGACGGTAGACCATTCAACATAGGGGCAGGGTGCACACAGTAAACTATGCCCGATGGCGCCAAGGGCCATAGTTAAACGATGACCTCGGTAAGCTCACCTGGTAGAGGACGCATGAGCGGAAGAAGAAGAAGAAGATGATGTGGAGGTGGATGGCTTGACCTGCTTTTCAGCCGGAGGGAGGCTGGGAGTCAAATCCACTGCATGATGTGATGAAGACTGGTGACTGTAGTCAGCATTGGAGTATGATGACGATGATGAAGTTGAAGCTGAAAAAACAATATTTTAACACAGTTCGAGAAGCCCTTTAGCCATAAATGTTTTCTTTTTATTTTGAGCGAATTTTGCCGATGAATTTTTTTCTGGTCCCTTCACGCTGCTCTCTGACATTTTAACTATATTTTTCGGGGATTTGGGAACGGATATGAGCCAGTGCGCGAAGAAGTGACAAGGGGATAGGGGGTACATGAAGAAGTGGAAGGTCGAGGGAGATATTCCGAAACTAGAATTAGAAGGATTTAAGGAGGGGGAGGGCTGGAACAGGAGGAAGTGCTGATTTGCCAGAAAAAAATGACAAGCAGTGGAGAAAACTTATGCATCACACCTGGACAGCCAATGGAGTCCTGGGACCTCAAAATGTGTAGTCCCGTTGAAATCTCGAAATCGAAAATTTCGAGCATCAAAAAGCTTTTCATGTGCTAACGTATAAATGGGAAAGCAAAAACAACTTATGCCATATTGTATAGATTTACACAGTAGTAATATTTTCACCTTTAGTTTTCTTTGACGGTAGCTCGGGTAGGTATGTAGGGGTGTTCAGATGAGACATCGACCTGTGCCCCATTTCTAGCTGGTTCTTATAATACCGGCAAGCGGGGTTGGGACAGTTCTGCACTACTTCCACGATAAACTCCTTTTCCATGCCAAACTGTTCCCGTCCAATAGTGTAAGAGTCCATCACCTAACAGCAAATCAAACTTAAAGTTCAGACAATGATGTAGAATTAGCTATATGATTGCATGGCACCATCCAGACTAGAATTGAGTTGCCTATTAGCAAAAGCAATCCTCTCCATTTTTTTCAGTTTTGAGATATTCGCGCCATTTTTTTTATTTTTCAATCCTCTATCCGATGAATCAGATATTGAGACGCAAAAGCAATTTTAATACTGTTAAATTAGCTTTAAAAACTGTAATCTTATACCTCATGGCGTTGCGGCACAGCAGTTTTTTGCGGTTTCTGAAAAATCGACCTGGGTGAACAGGATTGCTTTTGCTAATAGGCAACTCAATTTCTAAAAAAGTAGTTTGCTAAGAATACAGTTTATTTTTGTGGCTATTTTCTATCCATAGGCTTTATGCTCTCTTGAAGGTACTATTAATTCTTTAGAGTAAGGTCAAGTTTTCGTATAGAAGGTTAATCACATCAGAGATTAATTAATATTGCTGACTTACCGCTCGTATAGTAGCTTCAAGACCAAGATGTAGGCCTTGGGGTCCATTCATATGCTTCAACATAACTGCATTTGCAAAATGTTCAAAGGGAAGAATTATTTTCCCAGTTTCCCGGAGAACGAGTCTTCCCTGTGAATCCAGTGTTACTCGCTGAGCCATCATTCTGCAAGACAAATGTGTAAACGACTCGAAATATTACATGAGAAAAATGCTTGTAAATAGAGAGAATCATTGGAGATACAAGTCCAGAGGGAGGAGAAATGCAAATAATTTAGAGAACCAAGTAACTGAGCCAAAGACTGTTCGGCTACAACCATGTGTTGGAAAATTTACCGACAGTCATTTCCAATGGACACCCCATACTCTATGGTAGTTTACAAGTGGCAAATTTTCTGCGTCGGATTGAACTCTCAGGCAGCTGGTCGGACTCACCATGTATGTTGGAGATCCTAATATAGCAGTTAACAATCGGTTAAATTCAACGCGTTAATTAAAGTGTAAAGCATGGACAAGGCAAAAATTATTATGGGCAATTTTCCCAAGATGAAAAATGAACTTTAACATTTTTTTACATTTTTAACAAAAATTTAATTTCAGCACCCTCCCAGCCTATGTTGATGGGGAAAAACTAACCAGTTACGAAAATGTTCGTAGGTCAACACTAGATAATACTTACTGCAAATAAGCAGCACTCGGGAGCATAGAGGCTTCTTTAAGCTCAGAAAAACATTGCAAAAGTTCGACGGAAGGGTTCCACCCTTTATTTTGGAGGTAGAGCTGCAGAAGCATGTAGAGCTTTTCAGTTACGTATCCGCTGCCGGCCATGTTATGCCCACTCATTTCACCGGACACGCTTTTATTTAGAAGACTCTTCATATTGTCAGATAGATCCATCTGAAATGGTAAGTTAACTAAATAGTTATATATACCTACTATATATAATGTATCAGCAATAAATAGTCATTTAGCTTGAGTGTTACTCTATAATAGTAACTGTCTTTATGAATCTTTAAGAAGCCCTGCTGTGAAACTTGGCACTGTTTCGGCGATATGCAGTAATGTCACCTCATAAGTTACACAGCAGTCATAATGCTTGAAAGACAGTAATTATCTCTAATCCTTTTGTAAGACGTAAGCCTATACTGAAAATTTAAACTCTGAGACGGTATGGATTTGGATTTGAGGCTCAATGTAACTTTCTGAGTTCGGCCCGTTCCGATACAGAACAATATAATATAATGCGTTCAGAGCCTTTCTGCCGTTATATGGGTTTCAATTACACTTCCGTTGCCGTAAATTCGACCCGACTTACGAAAACACACTCGGCATAATTAGTAGTTATTCATTTCTTATAACATTTGCAATTTTGTTACACTGTGATCAAATCGAACTACGGTCGTAATAAGTTTAATTTTGCTATTTTAAACCAGCCGTACCTGTAATTTAAAGAAATTAGAATAAATTATACTTTCCTATAGTTAATCAAGCCATGGAAACAAAAGCAAAATTGACTAATATCAATTTCTGTAAAATTTAATTAAATAATTTTAAAATTACAACCATAAAAAAATTAAAAACACAAACACCATCTTTGTTTGTGACTTTTGTGTTCACTGGTCACTGCGCAAGTGGAAGTGCGCATTGCGGAACTGTATACTTGAACGCGCTTCGGCGTTTATGAAGTTTTATTTCGCTAAGGTGCCCATTCCACATACGTACAACGTCAACGAAAAATTGAAAAATGACGTCAAAATGACGTAAAGTGACGTGGTAGCAGAATTTTTAGTATGTCTTTAATGTCTGCTAAAACGTCATTTTTCAATTTTTCGTTGACGATTGACGTATATGGAATACCCGCCATACAATCATTAGCTCAACATTATATTATTATAAGTTGAACGTAAAAATTAAATTTACGTATTTGACTATTTGTTTACAAATTACATCAGAATTCAGAAAGAAAAGTCAAGATTGTACATTAACAGAAAAATTTAAAAACTAGAAGTAAGTACTTTAATTAATGGATATTTAATCCTTTGTTTCATATATTCAGTCGTTAACTTATATATCTTGCTTCTCTTAACATGTGCATTGTTAAAAAGGTTCGACTTAGCACAGTTCACAGGTTACGCCTAACCTGATTGGGTTATAAAATATGTTCGCCTGCTTAGTTTATTCACATATTTGAGATTTATGGAAGCACCGCAGGTACCTGCTCTATTGTTGCAATGTATATATAATAGCTGATTCAAGAAGGGACCCTAGTTTCTTTCTGTGGAATTTCGGCTTAACGGAATTTTTTTTGGAGTATATGAATATCGTGACCCGTGGCATATAAAACTGTCTATTTTTCTATTTTCACTATTCAATCAATCAACTTATCTTTGTCTTTGGTCCACCAAAGCTGAATAGACGGCGGCCGAAAGTATTGCCACCTAGGACACCTTTGTTGAGTGCATACGGAGAAAAGAGGGATAGACGTAGATTCGCGTCAAGCAACCCAACACTTAAGAAAATGCACCCTTGCCCTGTCACCTGACGAGTTTTTGGAGAACGGTCTTCGATGGCATAGTGGTAGCTTGTTCGTACTTGTGCTAGTCTCTACACATCATTCGATCGGTGCCTTTTAACTCAACACAGGTTATATATATATTCAGTAAGTGCAATTACTGCGATTGTAGCCCTGGTTAGGTACCATATTAGGAGCTACACTGTTTTAATATATTCATTTACTGTAAACAGTGTTTTTCTTGTTTTAGGTATAATTCAACCCTCTAGTTCTATTAATTTGACATCATGCCGCTTAGTTGTCGTTATTACAATGAAAAGTATCCAGAGGTGGAAGATGTAGTGATGGTGAACGTGCGGAGCATTGGAGAGATGGGTGCCTACGTCCATCTGCTCGAGTACAACAATATCGAGGGCATGATTCTGCTCTCCGAACTGTCACGAAGGCGTATTCGATCCATCAACAAGCTCATTCGAGTTGGAAAGACAGAACCTGTTGTCGTTATTCGGGTTGATAAACAAAAGGGTATGTTAGTTTTGGCTGTGTTCAGCTCGCTGCTATGCTATGGCGAATTAGTCCTAGCATAGATAAAAAAGGCAAAATAATAAAACCATATTTCATTATTATGTTATATGCACACCAACAGCAATTACAATTTAATACTAATAATACAAATACCGCAAGGCAAATGGCTCGTGTGCGATTTGACGAGTTGATTACCTAATTATCTAAAACAAATAAAAACATATAAAATTTAATATTAAGAAAGTATGCAATTATCCTGTTGCAGGGTACATAGATCTGAGTAAGCGAAGAGTTTCACCTGAGGATGTAGATAAATGCACAGAAAGATTTGCGAAGGCAAAAGCTGTCAGCTCTATTCTCCGCCACGTTGCTGACTTGCTGCGCTTCGACACGGATGAGCAGTTGGAAGATCTTTATCAGAGAACAGCCTGGCACTTTGAAGATAAGTTGAAAGTCAAAGCTTGCAGTTACGATTACTTCAAACAGGCTGCCACGTAAGTCATAGAAAAATGAAGAAAAAAGGGAAATATTAGCTCAAGTGAAACATAAGGCTGTCGTATTATTTCTCAGATTCAGAGGTCAGGGTGCATCTGAGGTACCACATAACATCTAAATCTGCTATACAATAGTAAATATGTAACTTACCCTATAGGTAATTGGACATGTAGCGTAGTGGTACGGACTCTGACTCACCCGAAAGGTTGTTGGTTGGAGTCCCACACTGGCTACATTTTCTGGCCATGCTTCGGAAGCCATGTAAAGCAGGCGGTCCCGGGCCTTCCTAGTTGAGTGTAAGAGAGGGCTTTATAGCCCTAACTCCGCTAGGTTGGCTTAGTAATAGAAACCATGAAAAGTCCTTATTATTATTATTATTATAAAGAACAAGACGAGGCTGGGTATTCTATTTGGATGTATTTGAGAAACGACAGGCGCAGACCAACATCTTCACCCTCTGAATTGCCTTCTCCCCTCGAGTCTGGCTCGTCCTGTTCCCTTTGACTCCCGCTATGCAATGTCTACTAACTAGGCGCTCATTGTCAGCGGTCGTCAGCAGGTCCAACACACCAGGCCCCTACGTAGGTCAAGCCATCCAGAGGCGTACCACTGTCATCGGCGTACACTTCATGCCAATATGAATATACCATATTTTTATTTTTATTAATTTATACTACAGGACGAAGATCTGAAATTGTAGCCCTCCCAAAGCTCCTATTGAATGCGCAGATTTTCTGAAAATCCAAGTCTGCTCAAAATTTTAACTTAATCGTTAGGCTAACTATTTTATATTCAATTCTTTTGAGGATATCATCCTCAATATGCTTATGTTTTTTTTAAAAGCTGCATTAAGAGTGTATAGCCCGTAGAAAATTGGCAGCCCGAAATTAAATACTTCTTATTAGTTATTTCATTAACTAAGCATGTTATTAAAGATTTGGCTCATCAAAGTTGTAGAAGACTACTTCATGCATCATATTATAAGATATTTTTAGTTTTCGAAATTGTAGTTTTTTCCGAAACATGCAAATATTTTGTAAACAATAACTTTTCAATAATCGATTTTATAAAAAAACTACAATTTCGAAAACTAAAAATACCTTATTATATGATGCATTAAGTAGTTTTCTAGAACTTTGATGAGCCATATCTTTTGAAGGGCCCCTTTCTCGGCAGTCAAAGAAATTTAGTGACCGAAACCCATCTGAGGTTTACCCATAACTTAAAAATTGTCACTTTATTTACAGAGATCCATCCATTTTGGACGAATGTAATTTAGATCAAGAGACAAAAGACATCTTGGTGGCAAATATCTTGAGGAAGCTGACGTCACAAGCTGTAAAGATCCGTTCTGATATCGAAGTGGCCTGCTATGGTTACGAAGGAATAGACGCTGTGAAGGCCGCACTTAGGGCTGGTCTTGCACTGTCCACCGAAGAATTACCTATTAAGATCAACCTTATTGCTCCGCCTTTGTATGGTAAGAATTGTTAATGTTCGACTAATCCTTTGTAGGGGCCAGGGCAGTGACATAGGCATCGACCCTCTCGGTAATTTCCAAAAAATAATTTCATTTTTTAATAAAAATTATTTATTTTTATTTTTTTATTGTACGAAAGTTTTATTTCACGTTTTTTTAAAGTGGATTTATAAACTTGTTATGCATTTTTCACGCCTTTATAACAACCTGTGGCCAAACGATGCCAGATAGCTGTCTAGCCCATAACTGGGGCAGGGACTACAGCTACAAGAACAAATTAATTGTAATACTTTACAGTACTAAACAGCGTCGTTGATGAAGCTACGGAAATGAGAACCGTAGGAAAGCCGCCACGTATAGGAATAGGAGAAAACGCCGTATTCCACGACGGTTGGTGCCCCCCATTAAGTACGCCATTGCCATCCTGAGAGTGAGACTGACTGCATATTTCCGCATGTGCTCTGTGCTTTGCAATATTTTCTTCATTTGGTCTTTGGATTGCTTATACTTAAAAGGTTATGGAGCGTCACAGAATATTGGCACCCCCAAAATCCGGCATTTAACATCTTTTATTTAATTTACTAAGCAAGTTATTAAAAATTTGGTCTATTATAGAAAAATATTTCATGCATCATTATTATAGGGTATTATTAATTATTTGTGTTCTAATTTTCCGTAAACTTTACTGGGGGATTGTTAGCTCCCAGTGACTTTCATGGAAGAACTACTGTGCCTAAAATTAAAAATACCCTAAAATATGACGCACGAAACAGTCTTGAGTATATTATATCAGTTATTATTAGTAAATTTAATGAAAAATAAAACTTCATTAAAAACATGAGGTTTTGGGGTGCCAAAATGTCTTAAGGCAACTATATAATAACGAAGGCTTTCACGGCCGGAGTCTAATAAGGGGACAGAAGAATCCGGGCTAATAAATTTCCAAATCAACCACGGCCTATTTATTAGCCCGGATTCTTCTGTCCCCTTATCGCAACTGTTTTTTTGTTATTAATTCGGGAACTTAATTTTCAGTCATGACTACATCCACAACTGAGAAAACTGATGGGTTGAAGGTGTTAAACGATGCTATTGACAAAATTAAGGAGACTATTACCTCACTAGGAGGCGTTTTCCAAGTTCAGACCGCGGTGAGTACTTGGCTTTACCAAAAATTAGTTTTACTACATAAAGAGTCCATGGCGAATATATTATAACTTACTAGACCATGACCAAAATGGTAATGGTAAATAATAATGATGGTCGGAGTGGAACTAAAAGAACTGTAATGTTAGCCCTCTTTTATGTAGCCTGATTTTGAACGGCTTCTATATAAAAGCCTACAACGTAGGCAAAATATATAGATTTAACAAATGGTTAGTTTGGACTGATGTGTTAATAGTAATGAGAGGCAGGGCCTCACTCGCATCGAACAATTAGGGCGGAGCCCATTGTCATGAATATTGCAGCGTAAGCCGGGCGTTGAACGTAGTACCTGATAGCCGCGCAGAAATGTGGCAACAGACAAATTCGCCCACCGGATTTAAGTGACGGGCTATTAGGACTATATCCAGCGTCTGTCCGCTGTTGTAGTCACCTATTCAACAGCGACCTAACATAAGTTAATTTTTTCAGCCAAAAGTTGTTACAGCAACCGACGAGGCAGAACTTGTTCGGCAAATGGAGCGCGCTGCAGCTGAAAACGAGGAAGTCGCCGGTGATGACGACGAAGAAGAGGTGGGCCAGCGGTATGACGGCGAGGATGCAGAGAACGGACACTTGGAAGATGGCAGCGAAGAGGAAAAGGAGGAATAATACACGTATTTGCTTTATTTGCTATAATTACTATCTATTTGGCCCCAACAAACATATTATTTATCTATTGCTTAGCTTATGAAACTAAAAATTCACTGGCTTATTTGGCGCTGTTATCTTCAGGAACTGGACAGGAATGTTCCAACATCAGTGATCCAGACCCTCGATATGATCATTCAAAATTGGTAGAAAGATATGCTATCTGTTTTAGACAGTCCCTGGGCGTCGAATGCGCTCGTGATAGCAGTTTGCCTTAGCTAATCGTATTGAACATGTAAAACAAAAAAAAGTTGAGATTGTTGTATATCACCGTAGCAATGAAAGAAATAGGCCATTGATTCATCACTTTGCCCTTCGAACCTAGCCACTCGTGTGGGGATTACATTACATACCTCTTGTAGTTCGGTGAACATGTCTTAAGAAATGGTGTTGGGCGTGGGTGAGTGCTCCACAACAGCAGAGTATATGCTGCGATGTTTCGGATGCTTCCTGGCAATATTGACTAGTAAGTTTGTTACATTTTTAGGACTGTGGAAGTGGTAGACAGATCAATGGGCAAATTTTTTAAGTTCGCCCGATATTCCCAAGAGACAGTAGTACCATTTTACTGCTTTAGTCCAACCTGCGCGGCAGCTGTAGGAATAGTAGGAGATCCGAAGTAAGATCGACCTTCACCGATCAGGTTAATGGATGAAAATTGTTTTATAAGCAATTTAGTAAGTTAAATATCATAAAAATAATGGGTTGCCTGAAAAAATAAAAAATTCAAAAATAACTTTTTTGTTGAATTTTCACCCATGTGTTTTAACGAATAATTTTTGCACTAGCCATTAGTACTAAGCCTATAGATTATGAAAACGTAGGGTTGCCTACATTTTTCTTGGCCAGACATAGGGTTGCCAGGGTTTAAACAGGTACTAAAAATATAGGTATCTTCACCTACTTGTTTAATGGATAAATCAAACATAGAAATAAGCGGTTTTTTTTTTTTTTTTGCGGATATAGGTTTGCCTGCAAAAATCCTGTCCAGAATGAGGGTTGCCGAATTTTAAAAAATGAAATACGTAAGACATATACGACAATACGTACGACAAAGAATAGGTCTCGTGCGATAGACGAAGACAGTTTTCTAGCTGCTGGTGGCTGAATTCCTGGAAGTAATTAATGAATATCACAATATAACAAATATATATAATATTTACATATAACAAAAGTGATTTTTTCAGGCCCCCCTTTATTTTTATGATATTGAACTTACTAAATTGCTTATAAAACAATTTTCATTCATTAACCAGATCGGTGAAGGTCGATCTTACTTCGGATCTTAGACTAGAAAAGAAAAGGACTGCCTACAGGTACTTTTCACTTGTCAGGCCGCAAGAACTTTTGTAGAGAGATGTCGTCTAACGTTTTATTTTTTTCGTATAGAATATTCTTTGTTTTATAACTAACTAGATTCTGTGAGGAAAGTACGACAATAGCATTGCAACTTGACTTATTTTATCGTTTGGGTATAGATATTTAACCGAAGTTGCTGTAAATTCAAACATTATTTATTATACCCAAGCCTACCAACGAGCAACATTTTTATTTGACAATCCACATACAAATGATAGGCTAAGTCAAGTTGCTAGCTATTGTCTTACTTTCCTCACAGAATCTACTACTTACTTACTGTAAACCAATGCCCACCCTTGCCATGTTGGTCCTTTGGTGACGCGCTGACTAGTAAAGATGTACAGTCCTCGAGAAGACATCCTGATCCGGGAGTGTGAAGTCGATCGCTGATCACGACACGAGGTGTTCCGCGTTCATAAGCGCGTGTCCGCATAGGTCGCATACTCACATGCGCAAGAATCACGGACTTCAATGCGGTTGAGGTGTGAAGTGAGGTAGTCAATGTGTTCTTAATGTAGTAACACTTAAATTGACCTAGGTAGGTAGCGAGGGATTGGGGTTTCCATTAGTTTAACCCAATTCTTTCCTGCGTTGGATTGCATATTGCGTCTTTGGATCCGTGCTTTTATTCCATGCTTGATGGCGGATTTAGCAGAAGAGTAGATAATATCGAACGCA
The DNA here is from genome assembly GCA_963971405.1 of Psococerastis gibbosa. Taxonomy (NCBI): domain Eukaryota; kingdom Metazoa; phylum Arthropoda; class Insecta; order Psocodea; family Psocidae; genus Psococerastis; species Psococerastis gibbosa. The sequence goes on from OZ020487.1 coordinate 32,529,543, forward strand.
TGGAGGTTTTCCATTTGTTGCCAGTTCGTCGATACGATGTGCTTCGCAAACAAGCTGAGTTTTGGGAATGAACAACCCTATCACAGCAGCTAATTCTATAGGAACGTTGTCCATTCCGCCTAACATTCCAATGAGCAAAATACATTAATACATATGAATATTCTGTGCACTTAACGTACTGGTATCTACGTAGATATTTTCAAAGGCAAGGACAACAAACCAGACGTCATTACTTATAAATGAAACATCTATTTTATTGTTACTGTTTCCACAAACACATACCTTCTCTTACCTTAAGAAAAAACAGTAAATTTTTAAGTCTACACTCTAAAGTATATTAAATCTTTGAGAGACAGAAACAAGCTGAAAAATTAAACTTAAAATGAAATGCGCTTACAATTATTTCCTTCTATGACGCTGTGCCGGGATTTAACTCTATTATTTTTTTATCTTGTAGAAGCTGAATGGAACCCGTTGTTCAGCTCAATTGGCCCAAGCATAACGATAAAATAGTATCATGCACTGAAACCTAATAATAAAACTTCATCACCCACGATATACAATGCTGTCGAGTGCAAGGGATATATACACCCTGTGGTGTCTGGGACGGCAAAATTGATAACTCGAGACTCATTATTAGTTAGGCATGCTTTTGGGGGGGAAATAATAATATTAATGCCCCGAATGGCTTTTATATACCTTTTATAGTGGGTCATTAAATTATGCCCTATCAACGACCCCATGGATTTTCGGACATTATTGATTTTGTCAGTATGAATTTTTGAAGGAAAGAAAATTGTATTTATTTTCCACATGGGCGAATTCTTATACAATTAACCCATTTTGGCCATTTGCAGCTGGTAACCGTCGTCGTTATGAACCTAGACCCACTACAACTTTCATGGACAATCTCACCATTGAGACAGTGCAACACGCATAAGCATGACTTCTCCAAGATCGGGTACGAGTTTGCTTTTAGGGGTAACCTAATGTATACCTGGATAGAGGTACTATAGTACTTATAATGAACAGTACCAGGCGATGGCGTCACTGAAAGATGAGCAGTATCCAGGACACTTTGACGTAAAACCCTGCCACCAGAGAGTTCATAGCCTGAGGCGTTTTCTTATCCATTTCGCCCGACAGCACGTAACCAATAAACTAAACTTTAATTTAAAATTAAAAACAATTAAAAAAATACTACTAATGAAAAATAATAGATACTACTATGTTAATAATAATAATAACGAATAAATAAAATAAATGTTCTCCATTTTACAGCATTTTCAAATAAAAACTAATAATTGGCTCCATAAAAATCTTAAAATTTGTACCCTTGCTTAAGTTGGAAAATATAAATTCAATACTTATACGGAAACGTATTAATCAGTCAATAAAATGAAATACCCTACTAACAACTCCTTAAACAAATTATAATCAAAATCAGAGGAAAACGCCCGATTTGATGGACTGTAACAGGAAGGATCACCATCAGTGTGAAGCCAAAGATAAATTATTAATTATTCTTTTGCTTTATCTACCTTGTTAGTACCCCAATTTATACATAATACAATCTCTTTTGTTTGAACGGTTTTTCCTAGGCCATTGGTTCAACTATGGACTATCTACAAGCCTTCGTGTTTGAATTTGCTCTGATATGAATGAGGGGACCTCCTGATTATAGTGCATTCCGAGCCACTTGGCTTCAGTCTCTCAGATGACTAATTATTTCTAATTAGACAGAGCTAGGTGGCAGAATGGGAGCGTGACTTTTTTTACGAAAGTCCAGATCCACTACCCTACGACTTTTCAGATTGGTCTGACGTTTGGTCTGAGGTTGCTGCAAGTCGAGTTCCCATAAAAAGCCCTGTGTTTCCACAAGGTATAGCCAACAGCAAATAATTAACTATAAAAATAATATTTCTCTATGGCGTTTTGGTGACATAGGCCAACGAATACATTTGTTGTCAGACATTATTGGTTCTACCTCCGTTTTGTTTTGGCCTTTGGCATACCAGCTTATGCCTCAGAAATTACTATACTTAATTTTCAGGTGGCAATGAGTATACGGAGGTTTGTATATCGTACAGTTCGAGTAAAAGATTGATCCTTAATAATTGTCTGGTCACAGAGCCATTAGGTAACCATGAATAAGCCGTATATGGTCTAAACCTACCAGAGCTAATTTCACACTAATTATGGTGATCCCTAGGTTCCATTAAAAACTAAAGTTCCAATATAAACATTATCAAGAGGCACATTCAGAAACTTCTATCGCCAATAGAATTTTGACACTCACTATCTTTGCCTCTTTTAAAGACCAAAACGTCGGTGTCCCGCGGGAGGGGGCCATAACTGTTACAGTTACATCAACGGAGCAGAACATTTTATACAGAAACTATTAGAAAACAATATTAAAACAAATAACAGAGAAAATATTCATCATCAGACTGATTCCAACTAACATATATCTACCATTCTATAAACTAAGATACCGCCAGAATAAGAGACAGCATCAATTTGATCAATTCTGTCACTTTCGGTCAGCTAACCCACCATTTTCAAACTTTTTTTTTCTGAGAGAAGAAAATTTGGCCACAAAAGGAGATCTTGGGTTGCAAACCCAAACACATCAGAAACAATTATCTCGGAATTTATCTATTAAGCCTAAACGCCAAAATGAGATATACTGTAATTCAACGAAGGAATAAAAATCGATTAAAAATGGTAGTATAAAAGCAACCCAAAGTTACATTGACAAAAAGACAGTATCCCTACAGGACAACAAGCGGCATTTTGCCGAAGGAATGCACGTAGACGCACAGGATGAAGAAAACATACTTCTTAGGCGCTTATTCCACCTACGTCAATAGTGTATAGTAAATGTGGTATTGACGTGGTAGCAGACATTACAGGCAGTCTAAAAATGCACGTCAATACCACATTTACTATGCACTATTGACGTAGGTGGAATAAGCGCCTTAGCAGTGGAAACCACACTGTCACCTCGTGCATTTCTTCGACCATTTACCTCCAGTTGTACTGTTCTTTAAAATTCTATAGTACCATGAACCAAGTCACTGTCCCTCATACAACCTCATACACCCTTTTCCAACTAAAACCGTAAATTTATAGAACAACGTGTTATTAGTGCTGGGGCTATAAAACATAATGGCATACCAAATTCAAGGTTTCGGCTCTATATATTTAATTAATACAGTTTGACATTTAGAACATCAAAACCAGCTACCAAGTTTTTTGTTGCAGTTTTATATACACTATTAACAGTGGGGCAAGTAAGAAGGAATCTGAAATTTCGATTTTGACTAATATTTATAGTACAGGCTATTAGTTTCTTAATTCAACTTTTTGAAGGAATGTGTTGAACGCTAAACATCGCTAATGCACAAACATAAGAAAGCTTTTTTTAGGGCAACCGAACATGTTACGCAAATAAACGAACTCAGTTGATTACGAAAACTAATTATTGTGGATGTTTATAAACGCCAATTTTCAATTGTATATTCCTACTCACTTCCCAACAGTTTAAAATTGTATTTAAAACTACAACGAAATAACTTGACAGGGATTTAGATTTTTCACGTTCGATTGTCTAACTTACTCCCCAAAATCAAAACTTTAAAAAAAAGGGAAATGTGCTAAATTCAGTGGAGACTTTTTGAAACTACTACAAACAATACGAAGATTCTACTCAGTGACATAGTCTAGTGCAAGTAAAATGCGAGAGTGCCTTAACTTGTTGCTTAATTATTCAGAAGTTAACTCTCAATAAGGCAGGGTCATAAACAGCTATAGAAGTAATTTTACCATATTACCGTCATCTCTCCTAGCAATAAATTTAAAAAATCATTTCTCAAGTATTAACAACCACGATTTTTTTTTTAAGTTAAATCGTGTCACGTACATTCCGAGAGTGATGTAAGAATGCCTCCAGACGCAGGCAATAGCGCATGAAATTTGTTTACATATTGTATTTCACATTCAGAATGTTGGCAGAATCTACAGGAGTTACAGAAAATAACCTTTCTGCTGTTGTGTTGAGGGCTACTCAACACTATTACTATTAATGACACATAAAATTAGTAGTAGCAACAAGTAGTGAGCAACCAGTGAAGGATCTTCTTGTTCTCAATAAAACGCGACTACATTAAAACAATTTCAATAAATTAGCACATTGGACCTTAATCAACTAATGGTTGAGATGTTGCTCTCATTTACTAAATTAGATATATACCATTTTTTAGGTGCACAAAGCAAATTTGATTCAATAGTTTTCCATATCCATTGCACACTCCATATATTATATTTAAATTTAACCGTCATTATATTTCAAAATAATTATGCATTGGTGTGCAGTTTAGATATAAGTGCATAAGTGATTTCGACTTACTGTACACGGAAATAATAGTCGCAATAGGGAGCCATTTGAAGAAATTAAAATACCACGTCTTATCAAGTCACGCTCAACAAAGTTTATCATAATAATAATAAAAATGGTTACTAAAACTGACAGGACATTCTATTTTATCTTTTGCGAAACAGATACTCACGAGTACTTCGTAGCTGGTAGAAATATTTTCAGAAGCAGTTCACGTTGCAATTAACTGAAAAAGAAAATTATGCCTAATTTCAATACGGAATAGTAATAATAAGACAAACCATTGCATTTTTAATTGTGAGAAATTCAGTGTTGTTTGCGCCACTAGATGTGGACTTTAAACTTTAGGAAGGCGGTTATGACCACACATTCAATAGGCAAACGGCTACTAGCGTCCCTAAATTGCTTTTCTACGCTCTCTCTGAGGCACTAGCACAATGACAACTACCAGATTTTGACGATTTTACTTTATACTTTCTTGTCGATTGTATAATTAGCAAAAATATACATATATTCATTATTCAAACTTTCAAGCAAACTCTTAAGTGCTAGTAGGGATCTAGTGGTTTATTTGTAGTTACCATGGATAGTCGCCCAAGTTAATGAAGTTAATAAACGAATCTCTAGTTTCTCAGAATAGATACTTACAGACTTAACGGTGGTTTTGATGAGGTCCTTTTTATGTGTGAGATCGTGGTCGGGATAACGTCCGTAGACTTGCTTGCACACTGTCTTCATTGTGATCTCCTCCAAGTTAGCGCCCTCAAGGATCTGTTTAACGTACTTCTTGATCTCGTCGTCCTGAAAACCGAAACACGGTACATTATTGGCAGTTATACCATTAGTTCAAAATAAACGCGATTTATAGCTTAATCATATGAAACATTGTGTATTTACATTTCAGTTCGGTAGTTTAGGACTACGATTGTACGGTCATTAGTTTCATGTCAATTTTAACTCATTTATTCAATGGCCATCCCTATTATCGTATTGACTATATTATCTTTCTCTGGGCAGACAGGTAGGAGTGGAGGAGGCTCTCATATCACTGAGCTGACTATTGTTGATGATGACATAAAAATAAATCCTTCAGCTACTTCAGTGGCAAGGTGGCAGCGTGCTTGTACTGTATGTGTGCGCGTCTTTACACACCTTGCTATCGCAGACGTGTCGTAACTCGATACAAGTACCTATTAGGTTACTTAGTGAGGCGATGAAGGGGTTAATCGGATACATTCATTAAATTGTTTACACGCGATTAACCTTTTATAAATAATAATGGTAACATACGCTAGGGAATTTCTTGGACTTCTTTTGCAGAGGCTCATCTTCTGATTCTGAAGGAGGCTCAGAGTCGGAAGCTTTTTTCTTCCCTCTCTTGGCTGCGGTTCGTTTAGGCGCACTTTTCGGTGCGGGAGTCGCCTTCTTTTTCGCTCCTCCTCTACCCTTGGGTTTCGCAGGCGTGCTCTTCTTCTTCTTTTGAGACTGCAAAAAATTTTATAATCATAATAGCGCAGTCCCATTAGCTGACATTTTGTAGAAGAACAATTTGCTATGCTGTAATAAACACTGGCAGCTTTCGCAAAGTTTTGGTCAATAGCATTGATGGCTAGTAAGTCTTTATTAAGTGTAAAGTTCTCTTATATAAATTGCACAAACCTTTCATCGTTTCATGCCTACTCAGAAATAAATAAATAATAGCTTTACTATAGCTGGCACACCCTAGTGAACTTAGCGCCTTACTTTTAACAGATTTCATACCGAACAAAGTCAATTTTGATGGGTTTGGGTAGAAATCTATATGGATTCGGGGATTCGCAATACCAGTTTTAAAGTGAGTGCTGGGACGACGTTCTACTGAATACAAGATTTAAACTCACATCATCCTCAGAATCGCTAGCTGAAAATTCGGGCTCCGACTCAGCATCAGATTCAGAGTACTTAGGAACGGCTCCTCTCTTGGCACGGCGGTCTTCCTCGGAGCTACTATCGTCTTTGTAACTGGGTCGCGCCTTCGTCCGTCGTCCTCGCGCACGTCTACTGCCCCCATCGTCGTCATCGGAGTCGTCAGCGTCGTTTCCGGCGTAACCACGGTTATTGGCCTTGACTGCTGATGTTCGCTTGGGCCGCGGGGTAGGAGCCACTGGCACTGGCTTACCCGAGTCCTTGGGCTTCATTAAAAACTCCATAATTCTGGTCACTATGTCATCCTTTTTACCTTTCTTTTCTAGATCGAAGAAATCGAGGAGATCCCTCAAATGTTTGATGTCCAATCTGAAAAAGAGAATTGTATTCAGAAGGCGAACTTATGATGCTGGACTTCTTCCGAAACAGGTCACACAGCTAAGTTATTTTACTGCGGATATTTATTATTAATATAAAAATGAACTTCCTATTTAAGAAGTCATCATGAGGCTACCGCCATTATTTTATATCCGATTCCTTCAACTGGAATGAGCATTGGAAACTATAAAATTCGTTTCTTTAGCCAAGTCTACTTACTTAGCAACAGTTTGTTTCTTCTTGGTGTACGCGTCACTTTCAGGCTCATAGTCAAATCCTTTGAACTTGAAGAGATTAGCTTTCAGTTCATCCTGACTAAGCTTCCCGATCCTTCCGAAGCATACTTGATGCAATCTTTTGATCTGGTCGAGATCCTTTGTATTTATGAAGTGTTGTACGCGGGGGCAATCCGCAAATGCTGCACCCTTTCCTTCTGGGATTACGATCTCCACCTGCAACAGGATGAGCAGTCATTACACAATTATTTTTTATATAAATAAAACCAGTGCTGGGGCCTGTTAGACCCTTAAGAACCCCATAGGCAATCTCTCTGGTTCACTCTCCACAGGAGACACCGGATTAAATGAATTCTTTCGACTGTCGGGGTACCATTGTACCACAAACGACCATTCTAACTCGACGCCGTTGCACTCTCATGACGTAATAGAGGTTGTCATTAGAGTAGGAATCGGGTGGCAATTCGTCACTTTGATCTTAAGATCTATTGCATTCGCGACCTCATTCCCAGTCAGGTAGTGGGCTAAGAATAAACCTAACTACCTGTCTAGGAATTATTTTATATACATCTTGGGTTTCTAGGAACCTATGTTGAAGGCGACGTAGACGTACTTCACATCAGCTGACAACTAAGCCCTCGCCGAGCTCAGCGTTCTGAAGTAAATTATGTTTTTTGCACCAACCCATTTGCTCCAACGACGGATTTCCCAGCGTGACAACCACGTTGAAACCGCTTTTGGGCACCGGATCATAAGTGCTGCCAACAGAGGTCATGCTACAGCGTTGTTTTTAAAGCTTCGTGGAAACAAATGTACAAATATTTTATCGTTTGGGCATCGAATTTGGCTGAGCTAAGTTTTAAACAAATTTAACAATTTAGTTTCCAGTGGCATAGAGCTGTCGTAACTCATCGCGGACTATAATTACTAATTGAGGCGACTGAAGAGGCAATTCAGATAAATTCGTTGAATGTTCTTATGTGATTATTAAGATTTTTTTCTTTTTATCCTTTTAAAAAACATCTTAGGAGTAATTCGGTAAGAGCACGATATTTCTTCAAATTGAATTCTTTCAGTGATATAACACGCACACCTACCTCCTTCTTATCCGGCTTTTCCTCCTTTTCCGGCTTTTTACGTTCCTTACTTTCCTTTTCAGGAACACCATTCTTCTTTTCGTCCTCATCATCGTCTTCGTCATCTTCGTCCTCATCGTCTGCAGTCTTTCCTTCATGTTCTTTCTTCTTCTCGGCAGCCTCTGCTCCTCGCTTTTTAGCCGGCTTTTTCACGTCTTCGTCCTCCTCCTCTTCCTCCTCCTCATCATCTTCATCTCCTATAAGGCAAACTTGACATTAATTTTATAACTTAAATAATAATTAAGTAGTTATAAGTATATTTACTACGTACACAAGTGACAATTACATCATGTGGGTCAATGGAAAATTCAAAGTTACACAAATCTTGCTTGCATAGCATTATTACAATATTTACATTTTTAGTAGACACCATTAATTCAAGTTTTTTATACGCTAATTATGAATTAATTTCCCCGGCTGAACACTTAAAATCTGAATAATACACTATTTGAGGCGATATAATAAAATTTTGCCGGTAAATCATATATTAGTTCACGACATCTTATACGAAACTATGGCTGATGATTGGTTGGTTCAAGGTCAACACTATGCAAGCATGCAGAGTCAGTTATGTCTGTAATTCTGAACGGATCAGGGCATTGACTTTTTAGCCGAAGGGCGTATTCTACAATAAATATATTGATCTCCATGTAGCGGCTTCTTTCCCCAATATATCATAACTATTAAATTAGCATAACTAAAACTATAGACACACTTAACTTTTACAAGAGTTTACCTTGGGAAACATTCCGCATTTATCAGCGTCCTTCGGGCGGACGCTAAAGAACAAGTGAGGAATACTGCTCGGCAGCGCTATGCATTAGTAGATGGCGGTGGCGTCCAAGACGCCTAACTGTTAAATTTCAGGCGATGTTGAGACCGGGCCTTAGTGGAAGTATAAAGTTGGGGGCAATCAGAATAATATCTCCAGTCTTAGCTTCAAATCTCTTATACTAACTACTAACCGTCGCTTTCCTTATCGTCTGTCTTCTCACCAGATTTCACATCGCTAGCTGACGGTTTGACATCATCCTTGGACTCATTTAGAGACGTTGATTTATCAAAATCTCCCTCATCTTGCGATGACTTTTCTTCCTCCGTCTAAAACAATCAATCAACAATTTACTTCAGTTAATACACATCTTGAAGACATTTATCATAGTCATTAGTTAATATGTTAAGAGTACAATGGTATGTTGCGCATTTTAGTTATGGTCCATTCTATAGAGCACCTAACTCTATTTACATAAATATCATAAATTTTAAGTCAGTGTGCTTATGTAGAAATGAGACTAGCAAATATTTATTACAAATAAACTTCGCAAGTACCAATATTGAAGATTGGAAACAAAGCGTATCTTCAATATTGGCGCGTCCTTTTCTATTACCCAAATAACGCCGCCATTTTATGCCTCTTCAGGCCTCAAACAGCTTTCATTTATCTAGCAGATACCGATGCAAATACAACGGTCTCACGATTGGAAATAGTAAATTATAGTGTTACAATATTTTAACTATGATTATTAAAAACTTAATTACTAATTCTCACCTCAGTATCACCAATTTTCGGCTTTGTTTCTTCAGTAGACATGTTAAATCAATGTTTTTATGAGCGGCGGTAACTGCAAGTGAAGGTCGTCGTCTCTTCAGTTTTTTGCTCTGTGTAAAGGTCTTCTGCCACGTTTTCGTAAATATTTGTAATTAATTGGAAAAAGTAAAGTAATAAATGTATAATACAAATATATTTAACATTATTTTTTCCATAAACTTACTATATAACATGTTTTATAATACTTTAAAATTATTTGCATAAAGTGACAAAAATATTTTTAGAAAATTAAAAATGGCGCACGTCTTATGAGCTAATTTTTTGAAAGTTTATCCTATTTTGTTTCAATTCAGTCTAATTGCGCTTTTAATTATTTGTTTCCTCTCGTAAGTAGATATTTAGGATCTATAATAATTTCAAATCCACTAGAATTGCCACTTTGCATTGTCATTGTTAAGTTATAACTGAATTTTGTTTCAGAGTGACCTCTGGGTGATAAGAAATTTTGTTCTCTGTCTGACCCGTTTAACCGAAATTGACACTAATTTATCGGTTAAAATGAGGTAATATAAACATGTAAAAATTATTTTTAAGTCACTTTAGTAACAGCTTGTGTGTAAGCAATGAACCATACTGTTTTTACGTTAAATTATTGTATACCTATGGGCCCACACCGTGGCCTGGGACTGTGTCCAACCTTACGTTAAAATATTGTATTTCTATAGGGTCACGTAGCGAGTAACATGGACGAAGTTTACTTCCATCTTTCTAGACAATTGGAGACATTGCATGTAAGTAGGCTATTTTACGTACTGTATAAATCTGACACACACTAAAATTTATCAATATTCGGTGTAACCTGCACCCGGTGCGTGAAGAAGAGGAAATAGACCATGCACACGAACCTTAATATGCGTTAAATGAATTATGAATATGATCTCATGAAAATAAAACTGGAACTAGATAAACTGCTGAATTATAAGAATTTGAGGGACATGAACACACCTGGCAATTGGAGCTGTTTACTGATATGATAATTATGATTAACATTTGGGAAATAATGAACCACAGATTTACGGTTAACGAATAAACGGCCTTGCCATTGATGTTTAAAGGACTACCTACATTCCCCAAGCCATTTTCTCAATCTTCAATTTTGTGAACGGAGGGTAGTACAACCTCATAACCACTGGGTAATGGTAACCGCTTAGGTCACCACATGAGATCCTGACCTCACCTTTACGGCTTTACGGCCGGTGCGCACGGACCATTCGACACGTGCGAGTTGCCGACTTTTTCTCATTGTAGCCATATGGCTTAGCAAATGGTTGGTTGGTTCAAAACCGCTAGGTCTACTTCAGAAGATTGCTGAGTTGGAGTGTCTAGGGGAAAACCGTGCAAATCGACAAAAAATCTTCTACTACCCCATTTTCTAAAATGAAACGAACCGGTACGAGTGAACGTGTACAAGCTTAGATAATTAGTACGTACTGTAGTTCCATGATAAATAAGCCGGCCGCCATACCAAGTTGAATCCAGCGGACCAGAGCAGGTTCAAAGCTGCAGATAACTTGGTCGTGTGCTCAGTGCCGGTAGGGAAACATGGTAGGACCTGTCCTGGTCACCTCCGAACTAATCGTGTGACTTCCGTGTGTTTACCAAGTGGTTCCACTATAATCAGGAGGTCCACTGTCCTATGGACCCACACCGTGGCCTGGGACTGTGTCCAACCATACTACTGCATAGTAAATAATTGTCATAGGGTTAAATTTCGGCTGCCTAGACTTCCCTTCCCTAAACCACAAGATTTATTAATGGGGCAATTGTACAGTTCATAATTGAGAGGCGAATAGAATATTGTACTATACTATAATAATGTCATGATATGCAACATATTGGTAAAAACAAAACCTGTTAGGTTTTTACTCTATTCAGCACCTAAAACATGCCTGAAGTTAGAAAGCAAATTGTTAATAATAGATTTTTATTGATTAATAAAAATTAAACGTCTGTGAAATCTTGGAGTCATTGCTGCAAGTGTGGACATTCAATTTAACTGTTATTGTACTAGATACGTAATTAATGGACTTTTCTCAGTTCACGTTTTTTACTCTACAGCTCAATATCCAATGGGGTCTGCAACAGACTCGTCAGCTAGGAGTGTCATGTACTTCGTCCGCAAGGGGCTACTTGGATACCGCCCACATTGGTCATTGGAGTGAGCAACTTAAAGATTTGTTCGAAAATGTTAAAAATGCCGCCAGTCATGCTTCCACTGTCCTGGCTCAACCTGCTGAAGTATATAACCAGCTTTATGAATTGGTGCGGGTAGAAAGTAAGTAATTGTTTGCATAATTCACTAAGGCGGGGTTTCTATCGACCTCTCATTGCAGAATGCAAATGACATTGACGTGGAAGCAGATATCATTAATAAGTCTTGAATGTCTGCTATCACGTCAATGTCATTTGCATTCTGCAATGAGAGGTCGGTGGAAACCCCGCCTAAATAAACTTACAAATGCTTGCCACAACTTCCTAAGGCGCTTATTCCACCTCCGTCAGTAGTCAATAGTAAATGTGGTATTGACTATTGACGTAGGTAGAATAAGCGCCTAACACCAACTGGCCACAGTTGATGAACTCCTTCCTCGGGACTGTACGAATCTAATTCAATAGTTTTATGTATGTTTTTGTTGTTCAGTGCCCGTCATGTACCCAGGGGGAGCAGGATTTCTTACAGGGGCTGTGGTGGGAGTTATCATTGGTCTCTCCATTCAAAAGCCCGCGGTGCCTGTACAGAAAATGAAAGCAGTCGTATGCATGGCTTACGATGGATTAGATGTGAGTATAGTGTTAAGTTTACTTGTACCGTCCGTCATATTCATTCTTTGGTGGTTTTTTTCTTGCCCAAATAAATTTTCATCTGCACAGCTATCCATGCAGAAAGGTATATTCTATTAAGTATCTTAATATATCTTAAATATCCAGGGTTCGACTCTAGATCTAAATTATTCTCAAATCGTTTAGAAGTAATTTAGACGTCTTGCTGTTTCAGAGTGTTAATTAAGGATTTCATTTTTTATTTTTGCCCCGATGCGATGTGGTTAGCTTTAACCTTGAACTTTTCTTATTTACTATGACATCGTTTCACTAATTACTTGTACGGTATCGTTGCCGTGACAAATGAACCATTCTTAGCTAAATGGGTATTAAATGTTGAATTCAAAACCAGAAAACTTTATATAATGGGACCACTTGTTTCAGTCTCTATCTTGCGTGGACGACTTCATCGTGCCGAGTATAACCCAAAAGAATCAAGTATTGATTCAAGTTAAAGCCGCTGCTGTGGATATCATTGACATCAGAATCTGCGCAGGCTATGGGAAATCTTATCGAGGTCTATTTAGCTCAAAGAATCCGGTAAGTAAATAATTTGCTAATATTTCAGTAATACCTCTACTTCGCATGGCTCGAGTGGAGGTCTAACATGAACTAGCCAAACATTATCATTTTTATTGCCTTATACGTTTTCTTTTTGCTAGCTATGTCAATTGGAGCCTATTATAGGGTCCGCGGCCAATCAACGATTCCGCAGTTGTGAAAAACAAAATAAAATTGACAATTTAATTGTTATAGTAAAAGAAAGAAGGAAATAAATGGTCTATATTTTCCATTTTATTTCCTTTCGCCCCACTCTGACAATTAACTTATTATAAATAATACAATGAAATTGTTGTATAACAGACAAAAGTGAAAAAGAAAAATAGAGTGAAAAATAGAAGTAACTAAAAACTAAAAAGACTATTTACACGCTATTCACTCATCATTAAAATAAATCAATAGATCGATATGTTACAGGTTTGATACACAATTATTGGTATTGGTGGTTGAGAAAGGCACCTTTAGGTATTCCAGTGACATTTTTATAATTTGATCGCTGGAAAAGAATAATAGAATACATTATTGTAACTGTCAGAAAATAAATGGTTTATTTTCATTTACTCTGAATCGTTTGATGTCGTGTATGGGCAAGTAATAGCCTACTCAGCTTAATTATTCGGGATTCCCTCTCGCAGGCCATTGCTTTATACTGTTACAGAATACGAGACAAGGATTTCCAGTGACTCTCGGCCGCGATTGCTCGGGAATCGTGGTCGAAATCGGTCCTGGAGTCCAGAAACTGGAAATAGGCGACGAAGTGTGGGCTGTTTCACCATTCTGGAACACAGGCACCATCTCCGAGTTTGTTCTATTGCCTGAATACTTGGTGGCGAAGAAACCCACGAGCGTAGGGTTTGAGGGAGCAGCGTCGCTACCCTATGCTGGTTGCCTAGCTTACTCTGCTTGCATACAAGCAGGCATTTTTGGTTCCAATGAACCTGGGAAAAGGTATGTACTTATTTTAAATTAAACATGTAGAATGAGAATCATAAGATTTCCAGAAAATACGAGCTTTCAGGGTAGTCAAGAATTCCCATAAATGCGATACTTTTTGTATGGCCATAGTCTATATTGACAATATACCATATTACTTGCTTTTCACCTTTTCCGCGCCTCATCCCTTCCGGGGGGTTGGCCTTACGTATGTGGTGCTTCCAAAGCCTTCTGTCGCGGGATTTTTGGTGGGAGAATGTGAGTTCACAACATACAGTATTATGGTAGTATTAAAAAAGGCTATTTTAACTAAGCTTCTAAGCGAAAAAATTGCTAAACATACTCATTGTGAATAAATTTCTTTGTTAAGTTTTACGTTATATCATAAAAAACACAACTTAAAACTTATCAAAGTAATTTATTCACAATGAGTAACAGCAAGTTTTACAAAGTTACTAGGGAGACTATAATGTATATTAATCATACTACCTAATATGAGTGAATTAGTTTGATAATATTTGAATGTCCCCAATACACCGACTAATTAGTAACGGAAGATGGGATAAGAAAATATAGAATAAGATATGGCTTTTAATAAGAAGAATATAACCCTTGACGCCAGAAAAGCTCTCCCCATGTCTCTTGTGTCGAGTATAATGACGTATGATGCGAAACGTGGACCATAGCGGAAACTAAGTGGAGCCAAATTGGAGCCAAATCGAAGAACGCGGCACAGACGGTTCACGGCTCCATAATATTCGAAGCCTACTATAAGACCCTTCAATTTTAGTTGTAGGGTTTCTAATCCATCCCGGTAATTAAATAGAATACGTAAAGGCAATTTTTATGCACTAAAATCATGTCAAAAGTGATTGATTTCCTATACATTTGACTTTTTCACTAGGTTATTTTGAAACATTGTTTGCAGAGTCCTTATTCAAGGCGGAGTGAGCCCGGTTGGCTGCATTGCCTGCCAATTGGCGCGCAAGCAAGGTTGGGAGGTGACAATGACTTGCAGCGCCAGAGCCGCGCCGGTGGCCCGGGCGCTGGGTGCCACGGGCGTCGTCGTCTATGGAAAGATGGACCAGGAGAATCAGCTGACTAAAGACAGGTCAGTTAATGCATCAAATCGAATAGATAGTTCGAATGTTTACTCGGTTTACTTGCAGTCAGGCCCATGAAGAGACCGGTCAACTCAAGTTTATTCTATATCGGCTATATCCCACATAGTTTTATACCAAAATGCATGCACCAAACGACGCATATGGGTTATCTACACTTTCCTCGGAACCGAATCCCAGGAATGCGTCAAACATACTACTCATGTCACTTCCTATATTGTTGTGTATGGTATATGCTCCTTGTTCAGGGAATACTGGGTGGGGAAAAGAAAAAAAGAGAGAGAGAGAGAGAGAAAGAGAGGGGTTTGCCTTGAATGCAAGGAGTATTTGGTTGGATAGGGTACTGAGTTGTGGCAACTCAAAAATCTGTCCCCAAGCAAACAAATGCACAATATTTACGTGTTTCACTTTTATAAAGATTCATATGTACATGGCATGCTTGCAAAAGGCGATTTGTTTACTTGAAACTGTAAATGCAGGAAAGACAAAAGCATGATTGCGAATGTCCTCCTGCCACCTCGCTTCAACAAGTCATGTGGTGTTTCGTTGCAGGTTCGATGTAGTGGTGAACACCGTAGGTGGCGTCAGTGACGAAGCCTGTCAACTTGTTTGCAAGCCCGAAGGCCGAGTTGTCTCCACAGTTCCTCAACCCATCCCTAGTGACCATTTCGGCTTCCCCGCCTCCTTCTTCCATGGAATTTATTTAAAAGCCAAAGCTGTGTTCAAGGTAAACAAATCAAGCCAGATCTACGCTCAAGCCTGGTACCAGAGTTCTATATAGGAGAGAGTCTTCTCTATGACTGGTCATAGGAGATGTTGCAGGTGGCCCCAGAATTTTAAAAAACAAAAAAAGCGGGAGGCGAATGTCCAATCTCTCCTGTACACAACTATACTATACTTCCTTGAACTTGTACACAGCCTACTACGTGTAAATGTACTCGTTCCCATACTTGGTTAAGGGCTTAAGGCGGGTATTCCAGTGGTCAATTTTACTTCAAAGTTGATTTGAGATTTTTCTCTTACTCTATGATATTCTCCATTTTAATGTCCCCATGTTAAAATTGATCAATGATCATGAAGTAAAATCACGCGTTGCAAACAATAACAAACTAAAATTATACAATGGCGTCGTCTAGAGATGATAAATAATTTAAATTAATTTCTTGAGAACGAACGAATTATTTCGTAGTTTAAATCATAAAATTTCTTGTACATTATAAAATTAAAAGAAAGACGGCGGGCAAACATACAAATTTGGAAAAAAATTGAAAACAAAAATGATCAATAATTGATCAACAATTATTGTTGAAAACAAGCGGAATGGGAAAGACAAAATCAAATTTGAAGTAAAATTGACCAGTGGAATACCCGCCTTAGTCGAGCTAACACCTGTTATAATGTCAATGGTAAGCATGTCTGACCTTGCCCATTGTCAGTTGTAGTTAGTGTTAGTGTGTCGGGACATGTAGAGTAGTGGTACACCGACTTTCACCCCAAAGGTTGTTCGAGTCCCTTCGAGTCCCACATTTGCTACATTTTCTAGCCATGCTTCGGAGGGCGTGTAAAACAGGCGGTCCCGGGTCTTCCTAGTTGAGTGTAAGAGAGGGATCCAACTCCGCTAGGTTGGCTTGGTATTAGTACAAAAAAGTCAATATTTATTTATTTATTTAATTTAGTGTAGGTTGAGAGCGAGTCTGTCAACTTCTAACTAGAGAAAAGACGATATACAAAAAAAAATTGATAAAAACAGGATACGAGTCTGAGGCGCCACTTGTCGGGGTGATATGCCGACCACTGCGCAGAATCCGTCCGGGCGGAAATAGGTGCAGACTTGGGTTCGAATTCCTTTCCGTCCATTTGGCCACATCTTCCTTTCCCTGCATGTAGAGGCTCTCTACAAAGTTAAATAGGTACTCTAGTATCTGTACCTCTAATTGTTGTTTTATAATAACATTCGATATAGTCTTCTAACTGTTGGATGTCATTAGAAGCTGGCTGGAAATGCGCATCAGTGGACGGATGTAGAATTTTCAGCGGAAGTACTAGACGAGTTGGGGGCGATGATTGAATGTGGGCAGCTGCAGCCTGTTGTGGACAAAGTGTTTGCTCCACAGGACGGCATCCTCGCCCTTCAGCACTGCGATTCTGTTGACGCCATTGGAAGGACAATCATCCGCTTTAGGTAAATGTATTTCACTAGCTTAGTTTTTGCTATTTTTTATTGGCCAACCCATGTGCTGTAGAAACATGCTTAAGCATTATCTTTGGAGTATGCTATGTGATTTGCCCCTTCTGCTCCCCGTGATTACCCTCATCGATTTCTTAGGAATTTGTTGACAAAAATACAGATTCATAGAATTTTATCTTATACGCTATTGTTAACAGCTGTATGAAATTATTTCAAATTCATTGAATTTGCAGGTAATACAACATGCATGCTTGAAATCATAGGCTACTGCATATGGTATTTATTAATTAGCTGCATTCCTAGTTAAGAATAAGTAGGTCCGGCATATTTCACCGCTGTTTTTACACCGCATACAATAATGCAACAATTTTATGCAGTTGAAGGCGTTGCAACACGGTACTTTTTCCAATGTAAGCCTTCAAGGGCAGTTGCTAGGTAGACGATAAATATTTATATTAGCAACCCTGTGAAACGACGGTTTAAGGTGACCATTCAATTCTGCTCGAAAAATGTAAAGATGCTTGCTCAAAATATGCATGCTTAATGTTGGCCATAAATCTTTTTTTAAATTTAACGAAAAACATGAACGAGTCATTAAAATTCCGGAGCTGCATTGAGTCGTCGCCCTAAACCGTTGCCTCGCTGGTTTTTCGATAAAATTATTTATTTTTACTGAGAAACCAGCCAAGGTTTCTGTCTTCGCGCATAATACAATATTTCATTTCCTTCAATTGATTTTTCATTATATGTATTTTGGTATTTTTAAACACGTATTTTGTTGAAGTATTCCCTGATTACATTGAACAACATGACATCATTGCTTCATGTTAAATCATTTAGGTTTTGACTTTTTAATGGGGAAAAATAGGTAACCTATGTGATAGTGAAGAAACATGGTGGAAGATGCCTGTTATTAGAAATTTTGTTTGCTAGTTGTGACTAACTCGCATGTATTGTTTAGATCACAATCCTACTACGATTCGTTCAGCTGACGAAAAACTAGCCAAGCTTCTGGGCGTGGGGCAACAACTAAACGTCCGAAGTCGGCCACAGTATTATTCCCTTTTCACTAACAAAGGTTTGTGCTTTGAAAATTATTTATGATTAGAGCAGCTTTCATAACCATTTACGATATTGAACACATGAAAGTTTACCATGTCGCCATAAGTATATCTGATCCAATTATAAAATCTCATGTTAAGTTTCTGAACGTATCCTCTCTTCTAGATATAATGAAATTTGAAACCCGGCTGTCGGAGTAAAGAAAATGTTTAATTTATGGAGGTAATATGTCACATGTATTGCTTCCAGCTAGCACTTTTTCTTACTGTGGTAATTTACAATATTAATAAAGTCTTTATTGAAATAAATAAATAAATATAGATACAGCGAGATTAGGGCCTATGGGTTTGTTGAGAATAAACAGAAGGCAGAGATTCTAATTAATTGTACAGAAAAAAACGATTGTTTTTTGACGAAATTAATTAATTAATTTCAAATTTTACAGCAAAGAACTTTTTCAGCAATTCATATTAATTTTACATTTTCTAACCAGAAAATTTCATTACTACAAGAAAACACGATTAAATGCTTTATACTGATTTTATGAAATTGTAGTAATTCAGGCAAGAGCGTTTTAAGAAAGCCAGATTTTTTTTTTTTTAATTTTTCATCTGATCATATTCATCGACTTTGTCTCGAAATATCAATTGATTTCGTCAAAAAAATTAAGACGTCATTTGTATACAAAATATGATTAAATCACTGCCTTAATTTTTCTGGTATTTTGGTAATCCACAGCGTTTGAAACACCCGTGCATTTGATCGCACACTTTAACTTTGGTTTCACACCCCGTACTGCATTTGATTTTGTTATTTTTAACTTATTTCATAGAGAGTCCCTTTCTGATAAACCTGCCGTTTCGGTTGGAAAAGCTGTCATTGGTCAGTTTCTTTCAAAGTAACCGTGTAAGTAACTGAATTAAAGTAATCATAGCCTCCGCAAACATGCAACTGCAAGCTATGCTACTGTTTAAGCAAGTAACAGATATGTAAAACCTACGCTACAGCCTAACGCTACCAACCAGCGCATTACAATGACTTGGTGTTTTTAGGACTAAATAATCTGAAATTTGGTTTCTTGCTGATGGGGAAGATTGTCAAACCCTAGCAAACGTATTCAAATATCACACTTCTTTAATTGCTTACATAAATGGAGTGATTTCTAAATAATTTTTAAACAATAGATGCCCCTTTATCATCTGTGACGAAATTAATTTATTCCTCGTTCCACAGCCGTAAAGATAAGAACTTCTATGAACAATTCGTAACAATATAAGCATTCTGAAACCGGTTTAATGCAATTGATCGTGAGGCCGATGTTAGTGATGGCTACAAAATGTATATCAAAGTATAGTGGAATTTTTCTAATTTATGACAGCTCCATTATGGCTTTAGGATTGTAAATTACATTATTTTAGTTCAATATATAATATTCATTCATTCATTCATTCAATACAATTAAAATAAGAAAAATGAGGGCTTAAAACCTAAACCGCTACTAATGACTGTAATCCATTATAAGGCGGCTCGCCACCGACCTCGTTTTCCATAATGCAAGTGCTTAATGTGGTAGCAGACATCATTAATAAGTCTCTACCATAACTTAATTTATAATAGGTAAGTTAAGTATCTACATTATAGTCTCCTTAAAATACGGCAGAGACTTATTAATGATGTCTGCTACCACGTCATGCACTTGCATTATGCAAAACGAGTTCGGTGGAATACTGCCTAATTAATACCTTATTTTCTTTCGTTGTATATTAACCATTTTTAAGATAGGTTTGAGCTTTCCTAAAAAATTTAATCCGCCGTTTGCTCGCGAAAAGCTTAGTTTTATTAGGTGCGTTGAAGAGGCCATGACAATTGCCTAAACTGTGCTTCTGTGACATAGGACGGAAGAGCTGGATTATGAAACAGAAGGTCATAGTTTGAGACTCGACAAAAAACAAGAAAAATTTATATGCACTGGCAAATCAAGTGTTCTTTTCTGATTTCAGGAAAATATTTATAAATTGTTTTTATTTAGGCTCTTTGAAAATTAACATTAATTTACTTTTACTTTTTCAGGCCTAAGAATACTAGTGACTATACGAGGAAAGTACCTGCAATGTACGTCACAAGCCTATAGTTGGCTCATACAACCCCCAACTGACACCATCTGCTAGATTGTTGCTTCGAGTTGTTATCGTTAGATTAGTTGATTTTTAAGAGGTTTAGTCACCGTGAATGCTGTTGCTGTTATTGTTGTTGACGAGGCCTAATTATATTTACAGCCAGTTCCACAAAAAAAAAACATGCTTATACTGTAGGTTTCCTGTAAACAAAGGTACCTTTGTTATTTTATTAGAAATTATTAATTCCTTCTTCAATAGCGTAAAGTTGTAAAAATGATCATATGGAAAATACATGCTTTCTAAAAAACAGTCTATTTACCTGACTAATTTACGATCTAAACAATCAGTTTAATGCACACTTTTTTCCAGAACAATTATTTTTCATGCATAAAAAAATTCATGTTTACTGCCAAAGCTTGTGTTTTTTATGCATTTTTCACAAAAGGATTCCAAAGCGTATCTTTGGGGCTGTGCTGTGTAAAGGAGTTAATCAATTTAGTCAAAAAATACCCGGGTCTTCTTCGTATAAAAAAATCTTTCGAAATCTCTGCTTTAGTCAGTTATCAGAGAAACTGATTTCATAGCAATAAAGTCCTGTCCTTTTAATGCATTATTGTGGAATTTGTTGTTAATATGCATAGCTGTCAGAAAAAATGTATGGTTCCCGGTTCTGAAAAGATTTGTTTATTTATAAGGTAGGAGTAGATGGAAACCCAAAATTTTGGCCTATGTACGGTACGTTAGGTTTCAAGGAAACGTTAAAGAAACTGATTAGATACGGGAACTGCTAGTTTTGGTTTAACCTAGAATAAATAAATTCGTCTCCGTTTTAACTTTGTAATATTTTGAATACATGTTTAAAAATAAATTATATCTTTGTCAATATTACATACAGTAAAATGCTTTGTAATATTGACAATGATATAATTTATTTTAAAAAATTAACCCTGCATAATGGTATTCAGCACACAAAATTAATTAGCTATTGTGCGCACCAGTCAAAGCCAATCATCTTGTATCTGCCAGTTGACACATCTTTAAGTGGGCTAACATTTATATGTTGAATGATTAAACACATTATATTAGCCCATTAAAGTATGCTGTTTACATGAAAACACATTTTCACAATTGTTATTTTTTTTTTCCACTACAACAACTCTTCTCTTAAAATATATTAACCCGCTGGGAATTGCAGTTTAAAATTTTGAATTTTTTATTCGGTTTTATTATTAGCTTGTATCTCTTTATTTTGCTCAAAATTATTAATTTATACCTATATTTTATAATTATTATAAATAAAGTTCTATTGGCATGTTATATTCTACTTCTGTCATGTTTGCTTGAGGTTATGTAATAGTGACAGAAAGGATCTTAGCACAAAATGCCCGTCACACTATTTACTTGTCCTGATGATTTATGTATTTTTAATTAAGTTAATTAAAATCTTAAAAATCTGTTGAAGAAAACAGTTTACAGTACACTGTTGTATAGGCATAACCATATTACTGCAAAGGGGGCAGCGGTAAAATGCAGCACTCTTGCTACGCCTTTGAGCAAATTGGTCCACATTACGTGCGTATCCACCTGGATTTTGTCGCAGGGATAATTTGCAATATAAATCATTGACAGCTATCATATTAAGTCTGCCAAAAGTGTCCTGGAGATTCCATGTTGAATGTTTGTCAAACATACGATAGAGACCCTATGTTGGGTATAGTTTTTTTGTGGATATCCATAATAATTTGGACCAGTGTGTTTTATAATTTTAAATAGAACTACTGTTGGCACAGACACTGAAACAAACGAAACACTGTTTATTCCAATACTGCCATAAGCATTCATTAATAAAATCTAACAAAGTCTGTGTTTCGTTCATTTCAATGCCTGGTCCAATAGTATAGCATATTTCCTTGTTAACATTTCACCGGTATTAAAAGCTCAGTTCAGTGATGTATTCCACTGCCGATCTGATTTCCAAAATTACTTACTATCCTTATATGTTCCATGTAACTTAAGCCCAAAGAAACTAACTTCACTGAACTACCGACGATTTCGAATATAGCTACTACAACTGTTCAATAATACCGAGACAGCTTGAATATTCTTTCCCTTGTACTTATCTACCAGTACCTACCAAAGTATTTTGCCTTAAATTTAATTAAACCGATTTATATAACTGCCCACCTGATTTATTTTCATTCCTCCTCTACGCTTTATTCCTGTTTCAGTGTTACGTTCTATCTAGAATTGCAGGATTTCTTCTAGTCAGTCGAGGCTAAAAAGGAAAAATATCCACCTAATCTGGGTCCAGTCGGTACCTTCCTGTAGGGAAAAGACACGGCAACCGGACATGTTGCAGGCCAAATAGCGCAGTGATCAAGGGAGAGGATCCTTTATTATTGACACATTGTTGTTACTCTGGGGTTTTGTTGTTTCCCTAAGGTCGGTTGGAGCCTTTGTAGCAACTTTGACCATGTGTCGAAATTCATTTCCGATAGTTTGCCCACGTCGTGGGCGGGTAAGGTAAATCATTCAAATATGTCTGTTTTACTTAATTGTCACGCAGTTCGCACTATACGTAGCCCATGCGAACTTTTAAAAGTTGTGCGGCTGAAAAAAAGTTTTGTTGTACAATCCAGGATTTTTCTTTATTCTTTTGATGTCTGGGGTTATTACGTGCCTTGCATTATTAGGCAACGTATAATTTTAATAATCTACTGGAGAGTTGACACTTGACGGTGTCAGAATGAAGCAGTCGGCAATTTATGCCATTTATTATAGACCTGTTGTTTGTGGAAGTGGATATACATAACTTTATTTTTGCAGGATTGATTGGTAAGCAAGTGCAAGGTTATAAAGTAAATTCTGTAGTTGGTAGCTATTGAACATTCCAAAAGCCAAAAATTTATTCTTTATTCAGCAGTTGGACTGCAATAAATAGAGCCAGTTGAACTAGCCTATTGAATAAAGAAATTATTACGCCTTCAAAACATTTTCTTAATTCAAGGTCACTTTCAACTAGGGAATAATGATTTCAACTACATCAGTTTTTTTTCGTAGCTTCTATAGTCTACTTCTCGTAACTTTGATGGAATACGACTTCGCAGCTTGTGACTGCGTATTCGAGTAGCCTAGCTCGAAAAATGTCTTGTTTACAGTGGGCATTAGAGAAAGAATGGTGGCTGTATTTTGCATCTGTCCCCACTACAAAAATCTTGTTACAATATGCAAGCACGCTCAAGGCGTACTACAGGCAGCAGGCCTGCAGGCACAAAAGAATTAGATTTTTTTTAAAAATATAATAAGGCTGTTCGCAGCTTTTGCAGTGTAAAAATGTCTGGTCTCTGAGATCTGTGCCGCCGTGAGAGACAAGGCGCCGTTAAAGTAGGTAAGTAGGCCTAAGTAATTTGTAAATGGTACACGGCGTGTTTCTCATAAGCTTTGATGCAAGGCAAGGAGTGGTTTGCTTTTTCTCTTGGAGTTTGCAAGAATTGTATTTCTTGCCATTACGCAATAATTAATTGTCTTGCCTTGTGCGAATCACTAGCTGTGAACTGTAGGCCTATATTCCTTAGGGTAGGTAGCTGACAATAACAGACACCAGTTTAATCAATACCGTATATACTGACCACTAGTAAATAAAACTATAAGCTGGGCTAGGATTCCCGAATCCACTGACTTAGCCTACTGGAAATTTCTACCAGAAATTTGGGAGTATAAGAGTTCACTGAGTTTGTTGCCAGTGGCGGCGCTAGAAATTTTATGGCGGGGGCCATGGGGGGGGGGGGCATGACTTCTATCTGGGGGGCCAATGAAAAAACAAAACATTGGCGTAAATTCCCAAAATTTCTGTGGGGGGGGGGGGCTTTAAGACTCCAAGACTTTGATTAATATTACTCATTCACTTCTGAAGTCTGCCTAGCAAATTATATATGACTTTATTAAATATTACATAAATTTTATTTTTTTAATGTGTATAAGATACATTATACACTAAACTATTCTAGTTCAGTAAAACAAAAAATTAAAAAGTTAACTTTTTTCGAACTTTTAAAAATTAAAACAAAATTATTTTTAATTTCCTGAAATTTTTTACAAGTTCTGACACGCTCAGAAACCTAGTCGTCTCATTCTCTATAATGCAGGGAGGCCAAATTGTTGAACCAGTTCTGAATGGTGGTACCAGGCGCAGAGAAAGGTGGGCCTGGCGGTTGCCCCCGGGGGGAAAAAATGATAAATAATGTATTCAGTATCCAATAATTTGGGCCTAAAAATCTAATAATTGCCGGAAAAACCCTAAAAACAGCCCTTTTCTTTTTCCCATACATAAAACGTTTTCTAACTAAAACGTTGAGTCAATTTGAGCTTTATGTTTCGTCTATAAGCGAAATTCTCTTCATTGCCTGTGTCCGGACCTCAAAAAAGGGAGACTTCCATGTCCATAAGCTAAGGGCAGGTATTGTTCTAGAGGGGTCACGAGTTGTGGAGTGCCGCTGTGCCGGTACCTGAGTTGCCTCTTGTGAATGGGGGTTGTGTGCAACGTCAGATTTTCATATTTAATAAATTAGTGAGGGTTTTGCGATGTTATACCCTGGAGAAGGGGGCCCGGGGGTTACCCCCGGAGAAAAGAATTGATAAATGGGCCCAAATTAGTAAGGTTTTACGGATTTTGCAAGTAGTACCTACAGTTGCGATTTTACCGACGAATAAACATGCCACTCAGGGGGGCCTCGGGGTTGAAAAAATAGGTCTGAAGTATTGGGATTTTAAGCATTTTGAGTAATTTATTTTTGTGAATGTAATTAGTCAATATGTTGATTTTTTTCCATGATACATTTCATTTGAAATAAGCATACCAAGAATTAATTTCCCTTTCGTTATTGTGGATACTATGCCTTTCGCCCCCATAACGTCTTTGTCACCAGAAATTCTGGGGGGTGTTACGGGTGCCCCTGGGCAAGGACGGATGCAGGGGGGGGGAGGGGTGCCCCCCCAAAATTTGGTAAATCTATTGTAAATTAAGTTATTACGCTCTAATTTAGTCGATCCTACATAAGTTTTTCCTATTTTGACCCTCAGCTACCCCCCCCCCCAAAAAAATGGGCTGGATCCGTCCCTGCCCCTGGGAGGGGCTATCTCCCAGGACCCCCTATGCATGCCAATGGGGAGTAGGCATGCCGCAATGGAAGTAAGTAACTTGCTACCATTTGTGTCGGACGTTTTTGAATTACAACAATTTTTCAATTTAACAAAATGTCACATATCTCAAAAGTGGGGGGCCCAGGGGGGCGGAGAAACTGTTGGGGGGGGCAGGCCCCCCTCCGGGCACCCCCGTAGCGCCGCCACTGTTTGTAGCCTATTATTGTATTGTGAAATAATTGAATAGCCAGGTACTACAACATTCGCAAAGTGGGATAGGGAAATGTTCATTAAATTTCCTGGAAGCTACTTCGCAGGAAACTGCTTTTTTTAATGAAATTTGTAAATTGGTTAGGAGCGCCTATCAAGGACAAGGTCATTATGGTCTGAGAGCTTGCCAGTCAGCCAGTGTCGAGAGTTAATAACATATACAATATAGTGCAAGCGTAGCACAATCATAGACATAAAGTAGATTATTATTATACCTACACACAGCCTATCAATCGATTTCCTAGTTTACAAGTAAGTATATATTTTAGTATCGCACTATAGGTACGTCTCAGGCCACCCTATTTAGAATAGTATAGAGCCTAAATTAACCTTCACGCAGATGCACTGTTTTGACCCTATTTTCATTATAGCCTATTTTGTAATTTTTATAGTGTTGATCTGAGGTTAGGCAAGCTGCTAATTACTTTTAAAATATGTTAGGAGGGTACCTACTTAATCATTTTGTATTTTTAATGAAATCTTACTAAAGGCCTTACTATTGTAGTTAAACTGGGCTTCAGTCCTCATTGAGACCATACCTATATACTTGTAGGTATAGTAGTTCATTTCCACCACCTTTTGGCACCGCGTTGAATATATAAATTTGTAGTTTTCAACTAAATTTATATTAGGCCCTTACGGCTTACTCGATGAGTAAGAGCCTACTGACAATACAATGAAGCATGTACATGTACATTATATCGTACCTGTAGCCTCCTAGGCTGTAATATTATATATATATGTACTTCTTATATCGGGAGTTCAGGACTGATGTCTGATGTGCTATCAACATATGAATGGATTATTCTGATACTCTAAGCTTATTTAAAATTAGTTTATTACTCACAATTTATTATACGTCAGTACCTAGGAGGAAACCTTTTTTGGTATAAGTCTACCGACAGAATTCATATCATTGTTTTATTCTATAAGTAGGCTAGTGTATATGCTATTCAGATCGCGTTTTTTAGGGACAGCTTATGCATAACTTAGACACGTGTGGATTACCGAGAAAGTTTAACTTATCATTTGCTTTATTCCATCAATGACGCAAGGCTCGCGTGTGCAGTAGGTTAGTGCTCTCTGAAAGAGGTTCATTGTTCAGCTGAAACACAGCGTAGAACTACTGTAAAATGTAAGTGTAGAATTTGTAGGCGGGCACCTAGGACTATAATGACAGTGTAAAGGTAGGCTACCTACGTCTGTTCCGCTGATTTTAGTACCAGTAGGTAGGTATATATTAAAGTTCTGTGACTTCTAAAAATGTAATAATCTGCAGCGGTCCTGCACGAACAGATATTTCTGTATATAATACAATATGCATGACTGCTTTCATACCGTACGAGATAGGACCTCCAATTTGCTTGCTTTGGCCTACTATTTCCTGAAGGTATAAGTAGTTCAGTAACAACATAATACTGGAAACCGTTGTTGCTTACATTTTAACCTAATATCATGCACGGGTGTCAAAAAGAAACAATAAAGACACTATTTATGTCATTTCGAATTATAATTTATACGATAGGTATACCTACGACATGCTCGTAAGATTCCCTAGAAATTTTCAATTATAATTTAGCTAAAATGTAAAATTTGTAGGCCCTATGGTAATAACATAGGGCCCACATAGACCTGTACATGTAGCCTAGATATTCGCCTGATTTATTCATCAGCGATAGGTTTTATATTTCTCTATAGGCTATCAAATAGGCTACGGCAATTTCTTAAAGAACGATATAGGTCGTCTTATTATCTTATCAATAAAATTATCAAACATAAGCTATGCAAAGGTTGTGCGTAGCCTCGCTGTTGTCAATTATATCTGTGCGTTTTTTCATGGGCCATGACGAGCATTATAAGACTTAGTAAACTTTCAAAATTATAATTGGTAGGCTACCTATAAAGTCAACCTTATACCATAGTCAATCAGGGAGTATAGGCTGCGTATTTTGTCCTCTGCACTGGCTGTAAATTGTAACTAACCACCGGATAATTAAATGCTTTTAAAGACCTCAAATAAATATATATACGGTAGATACTCTTTTCCTTCTTCTGAATCTCAACTATTGCTTCGCAGCAACTCCCTGCATATCCAACCCCAGCTCTCTCGTACCTGAGCCTTCCCCTTCAGCTCTTGGTACGTTCGGGCTCCTGCGTCCTCCTTCTAGCTATTGATCCGTGAATTCCATCTTCCGCCACCCTTTTCTATACGGTACTAGGCAATTGTTAATTTGTTAATACTGCATGAGATCCTATAAATGTGACCAATTTTCCATATTTTGACGCAGAATGTCTGACGACCTGATCGAAGGGACCCCCATTGAAGAAGGAAAATGCAACGATATTCTCAATCAAAAATTTATCGGCGAATACCGAAAAAAAGGATACAGACGATACCGTGGGGTGGTCTTTCCCGCAGCTCATTCCTCATTTTCTGAGAGGCTGGAAAATTTCGAAGTGAGAAATGACGACGTTTGGGTGTTGAGCTATCCTAAAGCAGGTAAGTTCTACCCCTGACTTTTTTTTTGTCTGCCTAAATGCCCTAAATCCCAGAAAGCTACATCGACAGTCTTTATAGTATCTACAATTTGATTAACTTTTTATATGGTTCCGTATGTGTTAAAGTAACGTTAGGCTACCTGGACTACTCTACGTCTAGTCCGGTATATGTACTGTATGTACAGCCTATTACTTCTACTGTATAGGTACAGTACCCTTGTAAAATTTTGCTAATATATAGATTTTTCTTATTCTGTGCATACAGTATTTAATGTTTTTAAAATACCAATTTAGCTGCGGTACGGTACCATACTAGTAACCTACAAGATACAGTTGTTGCATTATCGAAATTTTATTTATGACAGCAGACCAACAGAACATTTAGTCTATGTTTCAACCCATGGTACATGCTACAATGGTACAAATAACCTTATTTTGTTTAAATTTTGTTTAAAATCGCACTATTTAAGCAGTGCAGGCCATGGCAACAATAGGCTGTTTAATGCCTGCAGTCGGTTTTTCCCTCTTCTAGTTGCGTGTTCAAAAATATAAAAGGAAAGGAGGTTTGTGATTTGTAGAATATATAATTTCCGTAATGATGCAGTTATGGGACCATTTAGAAACTATATGTCACTGCATTGTATGTACATAGGCTACAAGTACAGTACGTATACAGTAGATATTAAAATAATTAAAATAAAGTAAATAAAAGTAATGGTTGAAAATTCAATTAACCTCGTGGAACTTGTTTTATGAGAATGGGAACTCAGGTGGGTACCTGAGGTAGAGAGATACTCAAGGTCGCGGGAATCGGCTCTGAGGGGCTTGTATACTTGACGTTGTTCAGGAATTCTTGAGACTACAGTATAGGTATTATTAAATAGCCTGTCGTATGATATGATCCTCCACAAGTCAATGAGGTTTTAACGAGGTGTAATTATTATTTCTAGATTAAAACATAAAACTTATAATAGTAGGTAAATTTAGTCGATAGTCTGAACCTGAACCTGCTGAAAAAAGTCCTTGTAGTCGAATCCGAACCAATTTTTGAATGCTCTCATTTAGGTCTTGTATAGCCTAATAAGCTACAATAGAAGCTGTCTTGAGACTCTCATATTTTTATTGTTTATTCCAAAACAAGCACTGCTGAAATCCATGAATTAATTACGGCCTTTTAATTGCCGCGGCCAGACTGCATATTACCGTACTTTCGAAAATAGTCCTAGACTATGAAGTAAAGTAACTGTACAAGCCACACCAACTTGTTTCTTTTTTTTTGCAGGCACAACATGGACACAAGAAATGGTATGGTGCATTGCAAATGACCTGGACTTCGAGAAAGCAAAAGAGCCTTTGCCACTTCGTTTTCCCTTTCTTGAGTAAGTCAATTCCATCAAGGGGCTGTCCATTAATCACGTGAGGTTCGGGTGAGGTGAGGGGTTCGGGAAAAATCACGAAATATCACAAGGGGGAGGGGATACCGAAGATAACACGTGTACCGTATTTATGTTTTCGTTAAACGCGTGATTTCTAAACCGAAAAGCGGTGAGTAGTGTGACATACACGTGATTTTTTTTTTTGGGGGGGGGGGGAGGTAGTCTTAAACCTCACCACGTATCACCAAAAGGGAGGGAGGGGTTAAAAATTGTTTAAAAACATCACGTGATTAATGGACAACCCCCAAGCAGTCATTTCTAGCTGTTATAGAAAGTTGATGCATATTTCTTAAAAACCTAATGTTTCACATTTTGAAGCCTCAACAAGGGGGCGACCGTTGAGTATCAGAAATGGGTCCGGGGCGACCCCAGCTTATACTGCGCGCGCGGCACTAAGAGAAGAGGAAGAAGAAGAAAAGGGGGACTGAGGCCACTATTAGCGTAGAGGAAAGCAGTCTCGAATGAATATCAGTAAGGTTGTAAGGTAAAAGGAACCGTGTTTTTCTTATTTTTTTCAGAATGTCCAGTTTATTCGACTACTCTGACATTCTGGCCAAGAATACCGATCTGACGTTGCCTCAGCTCTTGACGGATTCCGTGACTTTTACTGACAATTTTCCATCAGATCGCCAACGGTTTCTAAAATGCCATCTGCCATGGCACATGATGCCCAAACAGATTCGAGAAGGGGAGAAAACACCAAAAATCATTTACGTGTGTCGCAACGCTAAGGATACTTGCATATCATACTACCATCACTGTGTATTGTTGGAGAGCTTCAAAGGCAGTTTTAATGAATTTTGCCAACTTTTTTTGAATGACACATTGAACTACTCACCGTACTGGGCGCATATCAGGGGATATTGGGAGCGCAGAGCGCAGCCAAATGTGCTGTTTTTGAGCTATGAAGACATGAAAAGGGTAGGTAAACGCGCTACTGTAGACCTGTCCCGAGCAACAGGGCTCGCGAGCACTGATTGAACTTCCACACTTGCTCTCTTTCTGACCCTGAGCTGGAAGAGCAAATTTAACAAGGAAGCGGTTTTTTGAGCAGCAAAAACATAATAATATAAACTTGCTATTCTGTGTTTATATGGGGCAAAGTGTTTTCTTCTTAAGAGCCTTTATAAAAAGTCTCTTAAAAATCTACATCGCCCTATGTAAATAAACAAACAGCAAGCTTAACTTATCTTTTTGCCACTCGATAACCCGTATTCTAAAAATACAATAACCGGCCAACCGGGTGACTTTCGAAACTATTATCTGTGTAGGCTTGTACTATGTACAGCAATGAACAGCATGTAATCTGTGCTGTTGACAAACCGTTTTTTATTCAATTTATTACATTCATTGGGAAAGAAAGAAAGAAAATTGTCTCTCACTCTTACAATTAACCCATTGGAGTTCATTTAGGATAATTTTCATGTAAGCCTATTCCCTATTGGTACTATGGCTACAGGAGTCTGAACTTTGCAGGCCATCTAGCCTATGCCTGTATAAGAGCATTTAATTAATTTTCAGGACCTTCCGTCTGTGATCCATCGAACTGCTGACTTTTTTGGCAAGAAGCTGACCAGCCAGCATGTAGACAGCCTCTGCGACCATTTAAGTTTTGAATCGATGAAGGTAAACCCGTCGGTGAATTATGACGCTGCCGTCGAAATGTATAGGAGCCTCGGTTTGGCTCCGGAAGACGGACAATTCATGCGACAAGGTGCGTACAGTGCAATGAAATACCTATGGTACTATAGCGTGTAAGCTATTAACGTGCGCGGAAGCGCACGAGCCAAGTTCCAACACCCGCCCGACTGTTGCGCGACCCAGTAGTTATACACGTAAGAGCTTAAACGTGAAATTTGGCACTTTTGAGCCCCTGTAGTTTTGACCCCAATGCATCTATGACGATGAAATTTTGAATTTTTCCTAAAGTTATACTTCTCTGTAACATATTAAAAAAGTAAGGTTCCAGGTTCACAGGGGGCCGAGATACAGATACTTCAAAATGCCGAAAATGCCGAAAAAACGAACGATATATATAGATGAGTGACTGATCAAAATGTTTAGGCACTTCTACTGTACCTGGAAACCTGAAATTTTGGGTGTAGTTAGGTAATCTATTCAAACCAACAGAAAAGTTATGAAATCCAAAATAACTAAAATAACTGCTGCCGTTTCTGAACTACAGCGCAAAATGTGCTTATTCTGAGCTTTTTCTAATATGACATCCCTTGGACCTAGAAATCTGAAATTTTGCATGTAGGTAGGAAATAAACTAAAACTAACAGCAAAGTTCCAAAATCCAAAATATTCGCTGTCGTACCTGAACAACAGCGGAGAAATAAAAAACTAATGCGGCTTGTAGTTCTTAGATGCACGTTGCATATGGTAATGTGGGCTTTCATGCCTTATTGCTGCTGTTGTTGTTGTTGCTGTAGTAGTTTCTGTTGCTGTTGCTGTTGTAGTTTCTGCTGCTGCCGTTTTTGCCGTTGTTTCTGCTGTTGTTGTGGTTGTTTCTGTTTTTGCTGTTGTTTTTTCTGTTGCTGTTGTTTCTGCTGTTGTTGTTGTTTCTTTGTTTGCTGTTGTTGTTTCTGTAGCTGCTGTTTCTGCTGTACTTTCTGTTGTTGCTGCTGTTGCTGTTGTTTCTGCTGTTGCTGTTGTTTCTGCTGTTGTTGTTGTTTTTGTTTTTCTTGTTGTGATGTTCAAATCCTTGCCTTAACCTTAACCGTGGTGATTACATGACTTTGCGACTTTGCATTAAAGATTGAGTCCTCAGCCAGTGTACTCCGCGGTGCCACCACTTAACATACAAGTTCAGCATCCAGCGTCCGTCTTGCAGTTCGCCTACATCCATTCGTACATTACGTGTGTTATATTAAACGTAAGATGTCACAAATGGACCTACTGCAAAAAGTTATGAGATTCCAACAAAAACACTCCGTGTAAAAACAGGCCAAGTTTCTAACACCGATCTTGCAAAAAGTTTAGCCATTCAAAGTAATGAGATCTTAAATTTGGCCAAGTTCTTTGGCCATTTAAAGCTATGAGATAGGGATGAGGGCCAAGTTCATAGGTCACAGGATTTTTCAAAATATATGGCTGCGTTTTAGATAACTTGGCCTGGCAAATGATGTTTTAGGACTGTGCTACAGTGCAATAGTGCAACCTGGCAAATGATGTTTTAGGACTGCGCTATTCAAAAGCAGTCTCGTAAATTCGATGTGAACCAATATTTCGATACCGTCATTAAGGCTAGGATACAATTACTGGGTCGCCTATTGGTTTGAAAATAAGACGCTCCTGGTGAAGTTGTGATATTTTTTAGGTTAAGACCCAGGCCAAGTTATACCAAAACGCTGCCATATATTTTGAAAAATCCTGTGACCAATGAACTTGGCCCTCATCCCAATCTAAATGGCCAAAGAACTTGGCCAAATTTAAGATCTCATTACTTTGAATGGCTAAACTTTTTGTAAGATCGGTGTTAGGAACTTGGCCTGTTTTTACACGGAGTGTTTTTGTTGGGATATATTCTATGTCCATAACGACAAGCTACTACGATGATGAGAAGAATTGTAAGGGCCCGGGGTGCAATAAAATAAGATTTAAAAAAATGAAGCTGGCTTTGGGTCTAGTGAAAAATGTATGAATAAGGTAGGCTACTAAAATTTAAAAAAAAAAATCTAGTTATTGTGTAGCCATAACTTCTCATACTCAATTGTTTACACCAACACCACCAGCTTATTATCAAACAGATGAGTGGTGGACGGACGGACGGAGTTGTATAGTATGGGTGATAAATAAATAAATAAAATAAATAATAATTTATTTGCAAACAGACCTGCTTGGTATATATAACACTCATACGCTATTTATATTACTTTCAGGTACGGGAGGAGAATGGAAGGGGAAAATGTCTGCTGATCAGATCGCTGAATTCGACACATGGATAAACAGACACACAGTTGAAGCAGGCATGGATATTTGGAATGTCGCGAATGAATGACATGTTTTAAAATTCATTTATGACAAAAAGATAGCCTATTTTTCTTTTTAAATGTTTTTGTCAGCGGAGTATCAGTAGTCTGCATACTATCCCTTTAAAATATTGGCTATATAAATGTATATATTGCCACATAAACTAGCTTATTACTCCTTAGCATGACACTTGCACTTTTTTTATTTAATTTACGGGTACATAGTTAATAGGCTATTTCTATATGTACAAATATTCGTTTAAGGTACCTACCGGACCATTGTAGGCTATCATTTACAAGTGCTACGTATATAATTTTAATTTATAATTCTTGCTATTGCTAGGGCATTACAAAATGGTACCGGTATATCTTTCTATTAGGTCTATTATATATCGTATTATTATTATTATAAGTCTGTAGTTACTGCGATTGTAGACTAACCTAATTTCACTTTAGGCTCTAATACTGTGGTCACCAGCCTATGGCTCCGAGCAGCTTTGGTTCTGGCTCCACCAGGACGCCGCGGTAGAATTAAAATTGAAGCTATTCTAGAAAAAATCAAAATCTAATTTATACAATGGACATTGAAAACGAAAAAAAAAGTTGTATTGCATCATATTCCCACCACATATTTATGTAGTATAAAAACAGCTATAAAAAATTAAGTTACTTTCCCTATATACCCCCGTTTCTCCAATCTGTGTAGATAGTGTGTGTACTATGTACGTCTGGCTCCGCAAGCTTCATAGGCCGTTGTGAATTCAGAATATGGCTCGTTGTACGAAAAGGTTGACGACCACTGCTGACTAATACATCCAAGGCGGCAGGGGGGGGGGGCATGGGGCACCCCTGAACGAAAACATGACCTGGGCGCTTTCACAAGTTATGTCTTCTAAGGGAAAGAGAAGTCATTGCTACTCGTACCTCTCTCCCCTGAACGAAATCCTGGATCCTCTAATGAGTCTTTATGTAGGCTACATTAGACGATGAACACTATTTAGCTATGCCCATTCTACAATTAATTAAAGATTTAGATATTTTTAATTAATTCCTACCTTACGCATGTGGAATGTTGTAGCAATCACAAGTGTTGACATTTTTATTTTAATGCCAGGGGTTCCCATTGGTTTCCTTTTATTTGAATTTAATTCATGCTGTCGACAGGATATTATACGGTATGCCATTATTATTCGGCCGCATACAGAATTTTTTAAGGCATTGCTCGTAAACGCCAAATCTACTGTATCTAGCTGTTAAATATTATTATTATTATTTAAATTAGTCGCCAACATCTAGGTCACATACATTAGACCCATTGAGCAGCGTATTGACACCATCGGTATATTGAGTTCATTATATTACAGCTACCTACATTTTCTGGCTATGCTTCGGAGGCCATGTAAAGCAGCCAGCTTACATAGCTTACTATAGTTGAATGTAAGAGAGGGCTTTATAGCCCTAACTCCACCAGGTTGGATAAGTAATCAAACAAAAAGTCATTATTTATTTATTTATGACATCGGTCCATTTTGTTATGCCAGCAAGTTTCGCGAACCGCACTGTGACTGGAAGCTTTTCCAGCTTGCCGCCAGAACGCTGTGCATGCGGTCAGGATGAGTGCTGCAGTTTCTAAAAGCCCCCATACACGGTGCGTCCAAATGGACGTACGTCCAAAATGTGGCAGAAATCGCATCGTGTATGGGGAAACCCGACTGGACGTAGTGGACGGAAGTTGGATTTCCAAAGTTTTTGATGTCCACCTCCATGCGTCCATCCGTCCAGTCCGTCCATGTAGTGGTCGTACCGTGTATGGGGAAACCGTAAGTCCAAATGGACGCGGACGCACCGTGTATGTGCATTTCTACGTCCAAACTGCAATCAATCGTGTGTCAGCTACCGTGGGGTAAACACGTTAAACACTATACGAATATCAGATAGGGGAACTAAAGGCCAGTCAGAAGGCTCCAAAATGAGTTGTATGAAATTCAAGTGACTGATATCCCTCCTTCTTGAAAGCCAACCTTTCTGCCACTTTTTTTTTGCTTTCCAATTTATACGTAGTATAAGGAAAGCTTTGTGATGGTCGAAATTTTCAATTCCGAGATTTCAACGGATTTACACGTTTTGAGGTCCCAGGAACCCAAAAAAGTGGTTTTTACGAAATGTCTGTCTGTCGCTCTGTCTGTCTGTATGTCTGTGTGTCTGTCTGCCTGTGCGTCGATTTCCGGGCAAACTAATCGGTCGATTTAGATGAAATTTTGCATGTAGGTTCACAAAAATCATACCTCGGGACTATTTTTTTATTTTGGGCCAATTCGATTTGGGGGGATTTTATTCTCAAAAACCTCCAAAAAACGTCTAAAAAAATTATTTCTCAAAAACGGCTCCAACGATTTCTTTTAAATTCTCATATATTGTAGTCTTTATTAATGTTAACGAAATGCGGGGGGTTGCTTGCCCATTGATAGGTTGCTTCTGGGGGTAAAAAAATAAAAATAACTAAATTTTAATGAAAAATGACTAAAATATAATTTTTCTGCGAAACCTTTCTATCGATGATTTCTACCTTCAGGCATGTTTTAGGTGTTAAATTGAGTAACGAAACCGAACAGGTTGCTTTCCCAGAAAAGCATTTGGTTTGGTAAAAAAAAATGTTTTTTTTTTTTTTTTAAATGATAGAAAATTCACGCTCAAATGCATTGCCTGCCCTGCCAGTATTGCTGTGTGGTAATGTGTTGGTCACACCTATCTAGAATTTACCTCACCTCCAGTGACGTCAGGTGGACAATCCCCCCCCCCCCCTCGAGGTATCGGAAATTTAACCATAGGAAAATTAATTTCCATGAAATTACTCATTTTCTCTATCTACTAATTTTGATAAATTGGAAAGCATGTTCGAGTAAACTCGGACCGGTTCTTTTAATTTGTAAATACAAACTGGTGCAGCGTACAGTAGTTGCAATTCATCCATACTATTAATGTACACGTATACAAACACAGAACCAGAAGACAACAGCTGGTGAACTGATCGTAAGTTTTATAGCTCCCGTGTATGGGCTCCCAAATTGGACGCACCGTGTGTGTGGGGGCTTTAAAACTCCACACATTCTGCAAGAGCCTATAGCTGTTACCCAAATCTGAAATGACTTTTCTGTGGTCCAAACTGCCAAACTGGTGATTGATGGATATTGCATGGTATTGCCTTCTGTGAAACAATGTAGGTCCCAACCAATAAAGAGAACCGGTCCGAGTTTACTCGAACATGCTTTCCAATTTATCAAAATTAGTAGATAGAGAAAATGAGTAATTTCATGGCAAATAATTTTCCTATGGTTAAATTTCCGATATCTCGGGGGGGAGGGGGGGGGTTGTCCACCTGACGTCACTTGTCACTGGTGGTGAGGTAAATTCTAGATAGGTCAGACCAACTCATTACCACACAGCAATACTGGCAGGGCACGCAATGCATTTGAGCGTGAATTTTCTATCATTTTTTTCAAAAAAAGCTTTTTTTGTTCAAAACCAAATACTTTTTTGGGAAAGCAGCCTGTCCGGTTTCGTTACTCAATTTAACACCTAAAACATACCTGAAGGTCGAAATCATCGATAGAAAGGTGTAGCAGAAAAATTATTTTTTAGTCATTTTTATTTTTTTACCCCCAGAAGCAAACTATCAAGGGGCAAGCGACCCCCGCATTTTATCAACATTAACAACAACTACAATATATGTGAATTTAGAAGAAATCGTTGGAGCCGTTTTTGGGAAATAATTTTTTTAGACTTTTTTGAAGTTTTTTGAAAATAAAAACCCCCCAAATTGAGTTACCCCAAAATAAAAAAAATGTTCCCGAGGTATGATTTTTGTGAACCTTCATGCCGAATTTCATCAAAATCGTCCGACTAGTTTGCCTGGAAATCCACGAACAGACAGACAGACAGACAGACAGACAGACTGACAGACAATTCGTAAAAACCACTTTTTTGAGTTCCTGGGACCTTAAAACGTGTAAATCCGTTGAAATCTCGGAATCGAAAATTTCGACCGTCACAAAGCTTTCCTTATACTACGCAGCCTATAAATTGGAAAGCAATAAAGATAATTTTTAGCTGATGGACTCAAATGTTCCAGTTTTCCTTATCGTTGGCCGACTGGGAAAGCAGCCTTGAGTAAAGTGTCTGCATGAAGCTGGAAATCCCTGGCCTGGGAGATGTCCAGTAGTGACTCAACGTACAAGAACGGCTTGCTATTGGTTATAACTTGATTGCCAAGGCTGATTGGTCTCAGTGATTGTGTAGTCACTAGTCAGTCGAGCGTGGGCAACTTACGAATACAGCCGTTACCATACAGAATTTAAGTAACGTGTATCAATCGATTCCAAGCAGCCTGAATTACTAGTAAGTAGGCATATTTATTATGTTATTGCGGATATGCATTAGGTACTACGATCATTCATGGTAAATAATTCATGTCATTCCTGTAATATACCCTAAGTTTTGGATTGTCAGAGAGACCTCCAGACAAAATTTGAGTACCCCAGCAGATACAAAATTAACACTTCTTTGTCCCTACCCAAATAGTGGTTTTATTTATTTTTCAAACTCTTCTTTCGCCTATTTCATTAACTCATGGCAATACTAGCATTCTGTTTTTTTGTGTACATGTACCTAAGCTGCAATGTAATGTATTGTTGGCGTAAAACACCGCCAGATTAGAAAGTTACCTATATATTATATATTATTATATAACAATAATTATTATGTAATTATAATTAATTAATTATTATTTATTAAATATATATATACTGTATACATTATATTATATAGATACCTACTTACTATAGCCTACCAGCAGAGATAGGCTAGAGTAGGAGTATCCTATACATCAGCTAGATTCAAGAATAAATGTTGGTTATTTCGTAAGGTAGGTACCTATTTTCCAAATTTCGGCGCTCTTTTTGGCCTCTTTACGAAAAATCCTAGATCCCTACCTGTGCTCACTTCAGTTGTTGGCTAGGTGGGTAGCCTACTACGGCTCAAAAACATAGACTTTCACACCTCCTTCTTCAGACTGTTGATCAAGATTCTCTAGGAAGTTATGATAAGTTATTTAGCTAGTTATACATTATTTATGACAGGAAATGAAAATCACTCATTGTCAATAAAATAACATTGAACTGTTATTTTTATTGGCAAGGACTGACAGTAAGTTTCACAAAGTTAATAAGGAGAGACGGAGACTGTTATGTATAGGAATTGAAAGGAATCCGGTTCGAAATGATTGGTGATATCATGAGTAGGCTATAGGTAAGTCGTCAACTAAAATAAGAAGTTAGTAACCATTAGGTTAACGTAATTCTAGCGCCCCATACCCCATTAAACAAAATGTTGTGAAAGGGAATTGTAAGAAATACCGGTACGACCAAAATATAAGGTGTAAACTCTCAAAGTAGCCTATACTCTAATTAACTTGTGTAAACACCTAGGATAAAAAATAGACCTACAGGTAAAAGATAGATCAGGATTAACACAAATAATGAATTTTCCTTGCCATTCATTCGGCAAAATTTTTGACAACCTTTTAGAAAAGTCAGTGCTTTCTTCAAAGCCATTACAGCATATCCTACCATCGGGTTTCTGACACAGATTTCACAACAGCGGTTTTATTTAATGATTACACAATTAGGCCTATTATTATTTTTTATGTATGAGGTACCGTATTTTTTCATTTCGACTGGCGCTCCCCCCCCCCCTGAAGCTTGGGGCCCTGGCCCAGTCTGCCCATTTACAGGACAGGGTCTGCCCAAATGACGCCCCTGACTACAAATCTCCAAATCAATTCCTACTTATGTATAGGCTATGTATCTTTTGTTGATATTCGGATACGGATACGGCTGATTTTATGGAAACATTTTCAAATCATTACAATATGAAAATACTAGTCGTATATGTAAACACAACGCGACAGTGTCATATTAAAAATCAGTAGTAGCAATATAAGATGACAGTGTCGCGTACTGTTTTTGCATACTGCAAGTGTGCTAATAATATAATAGTTCGGTCGGAAAGTGACCGCATAAAACATCGAAGACTATTGTATAGCATAATTATTCAGCACTTAAATACTTGAGATCTCATTATTAGACCTTGCTCAGCCCCGCCCAGCAGCCCATCCTTATCATTCATAGCGTTATCGTTTCCGTAAATGATCAATAAAAAACTAGTTTTTTATGCTTTATATTTTTTATCCTGCATCATTAAAAGTACTTTGGAAGTTAGACGTTACGATGGATGGGCTCGTTGTAGATAATTGGATGCAGTTGCATATGGGCCTATGGCATTTAACCATTTAGATACGGTAGCAATTGCACAGTATCTTATTATCATGACTACAAAGCACATGTCATCCTTGACCATGCTTTCGCCCCACATGGTAAAACGCCAAAATGGCCGACTTATAGTTGTCGATTTTGTTATTTTAGGCAGAATGTCAGACGACGTGATTGAAGGAAGCCCAATAGAGGATGGGGACATCAACGAAATCATCAATGAAACATTTATAAGTGATTTTCGCAAAAAAGGTTACCGACGATACCGCGGAGTGTTCATGCCTGCATCACATTCCAGATTTTCGGAGAGGCTGGAAAATTTCGAAGTTAGAAATGACGATGTCTGGGTTATGAGTTATCCCAAAACCGGTATGTTCTATTTTGTAAAGCAAAGTGTATTTCATATTAAGAGGACATGCTACGTGGAAAATTGGCCCTCCAAAATTGGTTGTTTTTATTGACTTTTTATTTTTTTAATTAATTAACAAAGCAAGTTACTAAAGATATGGCTCATGCAAGCTGTAGAAGAATACTTCATGCATAGGGCCTAATACACTATAATAGCCAAGGAGATACAAAAATTTTGGTTCCTTCATAAAAATCAGTGGGGACTAAAATTTAGCGTAAACTAGAATTTTTGGGAAAACTATAAAACTGAAAAATTATTTATAATTATAATGTCTTCTAGGCAACATCTTAAGGGAGCCAAATCTTTAATAACTTGCTGAGTTAGCGAAATAGAAAATGAAAAGTATTTAATTTTGTGGTGCCTTTAGCCAACGGCCTTACCATGTTGATTCCATTAGAGCAGAGCTTGTTTCAAACTGCGGCAACTTGGTAGTGTGCACAGCGTTGGCAGGGGAACCTGGTGGGACATGATAACTCGCTTAGGCAGTATAAAGTAAGTCGAGTCCTGGTCACCTCCGATTTCATCGTGGGACTTTACCATGTTCCCCAAGTGGTTCGGAATCCACTATAATCAGGAGGTCCACCCTGTTAGTCAACTCCCCTTTCCCCGAGGTGAAAGAGTCTGCCCTTAGGGTGCCTCAAGTTAACAAACAGACTCACTCCACCCGCCAGACTGCCAGGGTTGCTTAAAGCAGAAATGCTGAAAGCAGGCGTTAGAAACAACAAACAACAACATTTTGTGGTGCCAATTTTCTATGTTTAAATAATTTATTCAAATTTTAGTTTTTTATGGCTTAGGCTATATACATATAATTTGCAATCAGAATCAATCAAGTAGCTTCATATCATCAAGATATCGCCAAAATGCGCATAGATAAACACGGTTAGGTTGCATTGGGTACAAGTTAAATATTCAGTCTGTTCCTACTTTTTAATAGATTTAGGTAATCTTGGTGCTGCCATCAAAAACCGAACTAAACTTTATTAACAGACGAAATATGTCATATGTAGACTTTGTAAAAAAATCATTGAAGAATAAACCGGAGAGGAATAAAAGAGAAAAGGCCTAGTGGCATTTAAGCATCTTAAAAATATATAGGTACCGTACCAATACTTTATTTAGAATACAATAGGCCTACAATAATTTTATTTAACGCAGTTAACTTAACGAGTAAAAAAAAACAAAGACTTGAACAAACCTATAGGCCTATAAACTGAACTAAAACTAATCCTGTACCATCCTCGAAGCCTCGGTGCCCCGTTTGGCCGTATGCATGCATGCTGAGCACCTACCTACTTTTAATTATAAAACTGCTTGATATAATAAATATTGAAAAGTTAAAGAAGAAAAGTTATAAGGCCTTGGAGAGCTCGTAGGATGAACAGGAATAGAATAGTAGGTTCAGTTGTACCTACCATTTGCACAATAACAAGCAAGGTCATTTTTCATTTTCCATACCTACCCAGTACCTATACAGTATAGGCTATACAACATATTCTTTGGATCTTTCCACTGCTATTCGCTTAGTCATTGCATTTGCTAGGTTTAAACATGGGTTTCGACACTTGCCATGGCCAAATAAGTGCCAAATTCTTCCTGTATAGGTATCAATCAAAATGAAATAGGTCAGTAGTTCCGTACCTATACGGTGCTGTACGTGACAAAGACTATGCGAATTTTATGCTGTATGTCTTCGACTTCCACCCGAATGATGTTTCTTGATTCGAGTCTCTCGCTTACTGCATTTTGTGGCAATGCGTCAGGGGCATGTAAAACAGACGGTCTCTTAACACTGCTATGGATTGGTTCATTAATAAAACATGATTTATTTATTTATTATTTTTTTATAGGAACCACCTGGACACAAGAAATGGTTTGGTGCATAGCGAATAATTTGGACTTTGAAAAAGCAAAAGAGTTTCTGCCACTACGTTTTCCTTTCGTCGAGTAAGTTTCTGCCTCTCTGTTTAGTTCACATACAGTGAGTATACGATGTAAGCATAGCTTATGGAAGCACAGAGTTTCTAGTCGGAATCACAGACTTGCAGCAACTTTCCAATACACAATTTCAACACTATGTATCCTGCTGCTGCTATAGGCTGTATGTTCGACGCCAGGGACGCATTCTTGGGCGCCCCCCCCCCCCCCCGAGGAAGAGTTTTATGCTACATAGAATGGACTTTTGAAGGAAATTAAGAAAAATTATTACTCAAGTAAAAGAAACGCGATATTTTTCCGCCCCCCCCCCGAAAACTTTTTCTGAAACCGTCCCTGTTCGACGCTCTCAATGATATGTAAGATGTGTATGAGAAATAATACCAAAAATGTCAGAATGTTTACACTCTTGCAGTCCAGCAGCCTGCCTGATCGAGGCGATTAGGCGCCCATTCCACATACGTACAACGTCAATGAAAATTATGAAATTGAAGGACATTTCAATTTTACTCTATGCCATTGTTAAAATTGATCAATGATCAATTGATAATAGAGTAAAATCACAAACAATGAAACAAACAATCTAAAATTAAAAAATGTCGTCATGTGATATATATGACAAGTACAACTATTTTAATTGATTTATCTAAAAAGAAAGCATTTCTGCATAAAAATTATAATAAGGAAAATAATAAGGCGACGAAGAAAACAAATACAATTTCAAGAAGCAAATGCAAACAAATTTCAAAAATTTGGCGCATACGTTTCAATTGAAAATTGTCAATTTTTGAAAAAAACATTTGGAATGGCCGCCATCAATGAGAAATTGAAATGTCCTTCAATTTCATAATTTTCATTGACGTTGTACGTATGTGGAATTCACGCATTGGGAGTGACGAATAAAGTCACCCTCATGTGGGTTCCAGGACACGCCGGGATCGAAGGCAATGAAAATGCCGACGCCTTGGCGAGAGAAGGGAGCGCGCTACCCTTCATTGGGCCTGAACCCTTCTGCGCCTTCCCGAGA
Source organism: Psococerastis gibbosa (assembly GCA_963971405.1). Lineage (NCBI taxonomy): Eukaryota > Metazoa > Arthropoda > Insecta > Psocodea > Psocidae > Psococerastis > Psococerastis gibbosa. The sequence goes on from OZ020487.1 coordinate 32,573,023, forward strand.
AACCGCCAAACCCTAGAGATTGGCCTATGGGAAGAAAAGAGAAAGGAAGCATACTGGAAGTCTGTCACAGGCCACAGACAATCCAAAATATTCCTCACTCACTCTAAGAGCTATACCGCCAAAGCACTGAACCTCAGCAAGCCTGAACTTAAGGTACTTACAGGTGCACTCACAGGACACTGCCACGTGAACTACCATTTAAAGAACATGGGTAAAGTCTTGAATGACACCTGCCGATTCTGCAAAGAAAAGGCTGAGACTGCTGAGCATATCATCTGCTCGTGTCCGGCAGTAAAGAACAGACGGCTGCTAGCAACGTCCTCTTGGTTTCTATCACCAAGGGAGGCTTGCCAGTTGGCCCCTGGGCAGTTGTGCAGGTTTTTACGGGACCTGCTGACTGACCAGGACTAAAAGTACGGGGATTCACAATAGATCTTTAAGGTCAAAGTGAGCCAAGCTCAAGTAGCAGCATCGCCCCATTACTAATCTAATCTAATCTAATGTGGAATACCCGCCTTATAATACCGGGGTTAAATAAATACTCTAGGATTATAACTGTAAACAAACAAATTTTGAATAGCACTTTCCATTATAAAATTATCTTGTTTACATTTTTAATACCAGGGGATTAAATAAATACCATAAATACCGGTATTATAATCGCCTCGATCAGGCTGCTGATAGAAGTTGGTAAGTTTGACGAGCGGTTGAAGAGTGTGTTCACTTTACACTACGTGAACTAGTGATACCCGGACTATATAGCGAAGCGAACGCAAAATAAAAACAGGTTTTGGTCCGACGACTGGCACAGCTAGGCTGTATCTATCTGAGCTAAAGAAAGGTGTAACCAGAGAGACACAATGTGAAATCTCAGTTTGCAAAAGGAGACGAACCGTGATTATAATAAGTCAAAGGCAGCAACAGTAAAAGGGTACCAAAAATAAATAAAATAAATAAATAGAAAATTTTGTTCGATATGCCTGTTCTGTTTAAAAATAGATAGCAACCGTTCTTTGTCGTATGATTTATGATTAGGATTTGTCTCTATAATGGATCTAAGTTTTTCCTTTTTTACTTCCAGCCTTTCCAGTATTTTCGACTTCTCTGACATTCTGGCCAATAACCCCGATCAGACGATGCCACCATTCTTCACAGATTCTGTTACATTTACGGATAATATGCCTTCAGTAAGATATATAAAAACTCACCTGCCGTGGCAGTTGCTGCCCAAACAGATCCGAGAAGGCGAAAAAACTCCAAAAATCATCTACGTGTGCCGTAATGCTAAGGACACGTGCATATCTTACTACCACCACTGCATTATTATGGAGGGATACAAGGGCAGCTTTGACGACTTTTGCAAACTTTTTTTGAGTGATTCATTGTGTTACTCACCGTATTGGCCACATATTAAGGGGTTTTGGGAAAGGAGAGCACAGACAAACGTCCTGTTCTTGAGATATGAAGACATGCGAAAGGTAAGAGGAATTTGACCTTGTATTTACCATTTAGAAACATTTTCTATAGACCCAGTGGGTCTAACTATGAGGGGTACTTTTGAGAGGGGCAGTTGATCCCCAAGCTTTTAGAGAAAAAAAAGAAAGCCGGGAGGAAATTTGGGCCAACGTCAGGATCACAGTCAGGAAAAGTCGAGATAGGTTGAGTTTCGAAACTGGGCAAAGAAGGGAAAATTTTCCGACAGACCTGGGCCCTTCTACTTCTTCATTAAATACCTCTTCTATCGAAGATTGGGGACTATCATGGCAATTTGTACAATGGAGACTGCTGCTCTGAAAAGGGAAGTTAAATGCTCTTGCCAAACTACTGCCTCAAGCTAAGCTAACCGACATTTTTTATTGTATGGAAGTTTTTAACTAATTATTTCATTTAAACTATAATGCTCATTCACTTAATTTTCAGGATCTTTCATCAGTTGTTCGTCAAACTGCTGACTTTTTAGAAAAGGAACTAAGTGACCAACAAGTAGACACCCTCTGTGACCATTTGAGTTTTAAATCGATGAAGGAAAACCCATCGGTGAATTATGAAGCTGCCGTAGAAATAAATCGGTCGTTTGGTTTAGCACCAGAAGACGGAAAATTCATGAGACAAGGTAAACCTGATAGACAGTGCGAAGCAAAAAAATCTATTGCACTTGAAAATAAGACAATAGGTGTAATAGTTTAGTAAACCAACATATTGCTCGTATATTAGAAATTTTAGAATGGTCAGACGGTCTTGAATTTTTTCCCGCTAAAAAAAAATATTTGGGAGTGCTGAATCCAATTCAGTCGTTTCCCACCAACATTATTTTCGGAACAGAACATTTGCAAAAATGCCAAATAAGTGAATAAAACACGGTTTTCTAGGTGGAGCTCGAAAGGTATCACTTTCACTTCACTTTTTTCCTTGACCAGTAATCCCGGACAAGGTGCATATATTGAGAAAAACAATTTGTTATTAATCAACATTATAATAATATTAATTGTGTATTGACCAGAAATTTCACAACTAGCCTACATTTTAGAAAAAAATAAAAAAATAAATACATTTCCGACAATACGCCATTGACGGCGATGGGCGTGAGCCCATATATCTAGGCCTACTTCCTCAAAAAAATTGCTCCTCGAAATTAAATAGGCACAATATTTTTTTTTTTTACAAATCAGTTCCTTATAACGCACGATATCAATCTGAAGTATGTACGTATACCATTCTATAGTGTATTGCATGCTCCCATTGTTGTACGCATTGTAGGTCATTACTGTGTACAGTATATAGGGAATGTTCTATGTAACTAATTCTATTGCAGTAGACCTACAATATTAAAATATCATAATTACAGGTACGGGAGGCGAATGGAAGGGGAAAATGTCCGCAGATCAGATAGCTGAATTCGATGCATGGACAAACAGAAATACAGTAGATGCAGCAATGGATGTCTGGAACGTCTGCACTGTTGGCTCATGATTATTTCAAATCAACAGGGAAGTTCGCAATTAAGATGCAAAATAAGCAGTTGGACCAACCTGGCAGGTAGCCTTATTAGGGCACCTACATAACTTTACTACTTATTGTGTCTGTCTGTTTCATTGTTGTTTATAGCCTATTTACAATAAAATTAAATATATGTTTTTAACAAGCGAAAATGTTGTGTTTAATATGAGTTTATAGTCTATTTAGTTATTCACTTAGATAGGCCTAGACAATGTTTACCCCAACATAAAGCAGCAGACTATTTATAATATAGTACATATATATAGTCATGTAGGCTATTTAATACATCCCTCAGTTACATGGACTTAGCAGGTAGGATTAGCGTCGCTGACATGTATTGTAAATCAACTTACTATACTATGTGTTACTGTTAAACTGCAAGTTCCTTAACTTATATAGACCTATACGGACAGGCTTCATTTGAACTGTAGGATGAACAGAATAATTTATATCGAAACACTGAGTTTGGCATAAAACAATCAAGAGACGGTTTAAAGTTTTCTTGTGATGCGTAGCCTATTTCAAAATTGCATGGTACACATAAATAATTATTTGAAATTTGTGCTGATTTTCTCTCGTTTTGCATAAGTACTTTTCAATATTGTGGCACTAATAGGTAAGTAACCTATTCCTGCTTTATGAAGCTCATTAAGCATTTATATAATGATAGTAGTAAGCCATTTAGTAATAATTTTGGCCTGGAAAATTATTGTAAATGCTTCCAAATCAATCTCGTCCACAGATCCAATTTCTTCCAGATCAATTTCGTGTACAAAAAAAAAATGTTGCTCATACTGCACACCATGTAGGCTAGGCTAACTAGACAACGATATTGTATATTAATTTCATTTTCATTTCATATCGATGTTAGCGCGTAGTAGACAGGTTCTGTATTGTACGATATTCTGCACTGTACAATTGCGTAGTAACTTAGTTTAGATATTATTATATATCAACGCGTGATACTTGGACTTATCTTATTTGACACTTATCTCTATTATTCAGAGGCGGTCCCAGACCTCATAAAAGGGGGAGGCACTTGTCAGTTGCGTAACGATAGGTTTTCGAGGGGGCGGAGCATAATTTAGCGCCCCTTCACTCATTTTCATAAAAGCGTATAAAATGAGGAAAGCCGTTCTCATGGACGTACGCAGGTTTTACATTAATGATCTTAGTGTCCTTAGCGCATAAGCCAGAGGGTTCGGAGAATATGGAGGGGATTTTTTTTTTTTTTTTTTGAAAAATAGGGCTGAAATATTGGGGTTTCGCGCATTTTCAGAGCAATAAGGTTTCTACATTACAATTGTACACAAGGGGTCGCCCGGAAGAATTTTTTTAAAAAAAAGGGCTGAAATAGGGCGGTTTTACGCATTTTGAGCTCAGTTATAGCACTTGGATTTTAGAGGCAAAGAATATAACTGGCTTCCAAGGGGGGGGGGGGGGCAATTGCAACCGCAATAAGAGTAAGAGTGAGCAGATACGTGTCACGGGGAGATTGATAGATGGGGTGTTGGCATGACAGGGGGACCAACTTTTGTTATTTACCATCGACATGTGCGCAACTGCGCATACGTTGCATACCACGCATACCAGACTATGCGGCTATTTTGAATTTTATTAATAATAATAAAATCCCAAGTGGAAGGAACAATAGACACTCTTCCAAAATAAATTAAAAATCCAATCATGTATCTAGTGTAATTTACTCGTATCTGTGCTTGGTTAAGTCATGCTTTCGCCGGTTTCATTGCGTTAATGGTAAGCTTGCCTCACCTCGTCCATTATCACTTGTAGCCGGTGTAGGTTGACATCAAGGACGTATACCAGTTTGCAACTGCAATTGCAACTGCGTCCGCCTCTACTATTATTATTATTATTATTATTATTAAATAGGCTAACTACGTCAACCGATTCAATAATTAAATAATAATAATTAGATAAGCGTCACATAAGTTTTCATAAAGTATCAGTCGTCGGATCCTTACAATCTTATCATTTGAAGACGTCAGGGAGAAAACGGGAAAGGTGATCAAAACATGATTTTTCAGAAATCTAATTTTTAAGTTAGCCGTTTCTTCCCCTGTATACGGTTTTTTCTCACGCCATTTGTACAGAACGTACCTTACTTGTTTTCTTGGGTATTGTTAGGTCATTTAAAACTACATTAAAAACTGAACAGATGAATGCCACCATTATCTCAATTTCGACCAAAAGTGCACCATTCCGGGTTTTATCCTGACGTCTTCATTTGCTTAAATTGCCAAAAGTCAGCAAGTATATAATCTGCATAGTGTACGGACTTTAATTCGAAGGGACCCTTGATTTCATTGGACCATATCGGCACGAAGAATATAGTGGTAGCCTGTGTAGTAAAAAGCCAACTGCTGAAGGCCTGTGCTAGCCGAGCACGTACTGGGTGAAGGGCGAAGTAGAGAGGAATGCTGGAAGTACGAAAGAGATAATTTGCATAAGCAAGGCAGTTGTGGACAAAGCTTTAATCTCAGTGTAGCTTTTCTGACCTACAGGCGTGCTTCCTAACTGACTTATTTACGCCTGTTTGTTACGTAAGTAATCATGATAAGTGCAACCAGACATTTATTCGAATAATCTGATGGTCACATTATCGCATTTCTTCTACGTTATAATCATATCATGTGTACCATAACAATTTTCTTTTTTCCCCAATTTTAAGAGCAAAAAGTCAAATCTCTAACTGTACAGCCTAGGATTCTATAGTATATGGGAGAGATGGGACATTCCAGCGCGCCAAAATTATTTGTTTGAATCCTGAGGCCACCTGATGCCAATTTGTCGGCTAAATAAAGAATTATCCTAAAGTTGTTTAATTTTAATATGCCTACAATCAGCAAGACTTCAGTACATAGTTTACTCTAAATAAGGTGAGAACGAAGACAAAAAATAGCTGAAAGATAGGTGTAGAATAAGACTATAAGATTGGAGCGTATGAAAAAGCAATGGAAAATTGATAAATACGGCTCTTAGACGCTCTATGCGGGTAGCTCAATCGGTAGGCAGGGCGTAAGTTCAAAGGGACTTTAAGATGGCCTAATGAAATATAATGAGATACGGGTAATATAAATTTATAACAGGTTCTAAATCTAACATTTTGACAATGACAATGGAGACAGTGTGTTACCGTATGTAACAAATTATATAGTAGTAAAATTACAAATGATTTGAAAGTTATAAAATTACCCGATGACTATAAATGGAGCCTACGAAAAAATGCTCCAAAATAAAAAAGAGTGGATATACCCACCGGAGCAATCTTTAGGGTAAACTCCTAGATTCTCGAAATTCCGAGGACACGGGCAAGTCCATCTTAGGCCACACTGGTCATATCCCTTCCTGGCAGATGGTCTCATAATGATAAAAATAAATAATAAGGTGGATATGGATAGAAGAGAAAGCCCCCCCCCCCCCTGCGCCCGTGGACTACGTCCTTTGGCCTACTGTTCACTTATTACGGCCTATTTTCCATTAGAAGGGCCCAGTATATTCATATAATATATACAGTATATACAATAATATATAAATAATTGGATCACTAAACTCAAACCTCTCATTAATCCACGCGATCCCCAGTGCAATTTATACTGTATATAATACTATAATAATAATATAGGCCTATATATAGTATATAGTATTTAAGGCGGATTTAAGGAATCCCGGATTTCCATCAATTTGGGCTATACATGCAATGTATTTCCTCGATCCATCAATCCAGACAGTATAGACGATCAATTGCATCACGATATTAAACAGTACCTACCAATATTATTGATGGTGCAATTCGCAGGCCGCTTTATGGCTTGCAGCACGCGAATCATGTCTTTCCGTGACAGTCCCGCTAGGGACAAACCACGTGTATTCTTGGTATCATATCGCAAATTCGCAGAGTTGGTGGCTAATAAACAGGACTGCTGGAGTTGGAATTACCATATAGGCAGTACTAGCCACTGAACAGGGGGATTCCCCTGTTACCCTCCATTATTGTTATTTTCCTCGGACGAATCATCTGAACCGGTTTTTAATCCCACATTTCAATCGTCAGTATTTCGTTGTTCGGGACTGTAGACAGTAAGTAACTCAGAATTTCTCTATACCGTACCTATTGTATATGAAGTAAGCTTTTAAAGTAGGTACGTGTATCCATTTGACTGAACACTCAAATTTTCCTTCATAAAAAATAAAGGTATAGGTAGGTACTTATTTGTAATTTTAATACAATATGGCTTCTATTGTACCTAGCCTAGTCATATACTGTATGTTCTGATACCAAAGATTACTCCACAGTATTCGAAGCAGTTTGCAGGTCTCAGGACATGTATAGGTATAGAGTGGTGGTACGGACTCTGACTTTCACCCGAACGGTTGTTGGTTCGAGTCCTACACTTCCTACATTTTCTGGTCACGCATCGGACGGCATGTAAAGCAGGCGGTCCCGGGCCTTCCTAGTAGAGTGTAAGAGAGGGCGCCCTAACACCGCTAGGTTGACTTAGTAATAGAACAAAAAAAGTCCTTATTTATTTATTTGCATCTGATTTTTATTATATGCTGCTTATGGTTACATTGTCTGCCTATTGTCATTAATACCGTATCTGCAAGTTTCATTTAAAAAATCCGATAAATGGGTTATGACTTATGGGGAACTACAGAGAACAGGGACGGGTAGCTGTAATAGTTCTCGATAAGTGTGGTTATAGTAACAACAAAAAAGTGCGATCTTCCAGCTCTTGCAGCCGCTAGTTGGTTCGCGTATGTTTGTTTATCGTACCGTGCGTGGTTAGATACGTACAATGAGACATGCAGAATTGAAGAAAACCAGAATCCGGTCGATCACGCTCAGCTAGAACCCCAACAATTATTAAAGCGTCCCTCTGTCCCTCCCCAATGTCCCTCTGGAGCCTCCAGCCTGGTACCCTCTACGGCCGCCTCAAACGACAGGTACCAATCTCGACCGGCGGACATGGGCGACCCTAAACCAAATACGCTCTGGTGCGGCCCGTACGAAGACCAACAGGGCTAGATGGGGTCAGCTCGATGAAAATGACACCCTCTGCGCATGCGGCCAGCGCCAAGATTTAGAACACCTGTTCCTGTGCAGCCTTTGCCCCCACCGCTGCACTCCTGAAGACCTGTGGGAGGCCAATGTGGCGGCTATGAATTTCGCCCAGTTTCGGACGCGCTTGGACACGAAAAAGTAAAGTAAAGTATTAAACCGTTGGCAGAATGGATTCGACGAAAACCAACGCCGGAGGGCTCATGACATCAAGATATCGAAGCAACAATCCGTCAGCCCCCTATTGAGAGATGATATGCAAATGAAGGCCTACCACCACACCAGCACAGCTCAATTATTACTATAGTAAATGCCCGCCTTAAGGAAATAAGGTACAAAAGAGGAAGAATTTGGTAATGCGTTCAAGCTGCGGGAGGGGGACGTTTCGAATAAACTTTATTTTATTGCTAAAGAGTTAAACAATTAAGTTAATTATAATATTGAAATTATGTTTATTCCAATTCCAAAAACAACAGAACATATGGCTAGGCTATAGGTATAGGTACACCTCGGTAAGTTGATTCGCAGCATACCACTATCAAGGCGAAAACGCATGCATAAACGCAATATTTCAGAAAGGAAGAAACTGGAGATAATACTCTAAATAACAATATACAGTATATATGGGTAAAATCCGCTGAGATGCTGTGAGACGGACTTGTCGTCACTGCTGAAATTAAGTTTGTTTTCAGAATGACTGGAGAAATGGAGGGAACACCCATCGAAGAGGGGGAAATCAGCGACATCCTTAACAATTATTTTGTCAGTGATTTTCGAAAAAAAGGCTACCGCCGGTACCGAGGGGTGACACTGCCCGCTAGACACTCTGATTTCTCCAAGCGGCTTGAAAATTTTGAAGTCAGGGATGATGATGTTTGGATTATGAGTTATCCCAAAACAGGTGAGTGGCCTACACACAATGTAAAATAGGGAGGTTACAGGGTGGGGGTGAAGGGGCGGAAAGAGAGAAAGAGTGGCTCTGGCCACATACTGTAGACTGTAGAGTATATATACAATTCCCTCTTTAACTTAATTGTCCCCTTCTTCCTAACAACAGAACCAATGGTCTTGACTCAAAAATTATCGTATGGCGATGGTTACGAGCAAGGCCGTGCCCAGGTTTTGATTTCGGGGGGGGGGGGTCCAAAATTTTTAATTTATTAATGGATAAATTCTTCAAACCATACAGGTTTACATACAAAAATGTATTTCGGGGGGGGGGGGGGTCCGGACCCCATGGACCACCCCCCTGGGCACGGCCATGGTTACGAGCCTCCGACCATGTGTCCGGAAGTAAATTACCATCATCTATCATTTTAATTGCCGTTGTACTTTTGACAGTGAAACAGGTGGATGCAGCCAAATGTGTCCCTTGTTTGGAATCTTCACAGTATACGGAATATTGTAGCCTATTGGTATAGTAAAAGTCCGAACGGTTTATCCTTCAATAAAGAAGATTCAATATCAAAGTCACGGTGGTTCCGGGCTGCGGTAAACGTAGAACTACGTGACAATCGCGAAAAGGTTAAATGGTTAAAGAGCAATGAAGCATGGCAAAATTAAAAATGTTTTATAACTTCTTTGGAATGTAGAAAAATATTACTATAAAGGACGAAGTGAGCCAACCATCTGATATTTGAATTCGTTGGACAATTTGTCTTCCACCACGAATTCCCAAGTCAGGATGCCACAGGACGCCGGACGTAGAAAGAGCATTCAATTGCTCAATTCAACTTGCACCAGCATATAGGTAGTTCAACAGTTGGTACTGAGAGAACTTGACTTTAAACCTGAAGGTTGAGGCTCGATATAAAAAGGAAAATAAATTTACACAGCCCTATAATGGGGCCCCTGAAACCTATAAATAATCTGGAACTGACCACGCAGCAGTGGCCATGAAAAAGAATTCTCGACCAACCCTCAATGGGTTGTGCTACGACCACGTTTTTTGACTTTTTTCTGCTTTCAAATATGAGACAGATTGTTGGTATAGGCCTAGTCCCAAATAAACTAGCCTATTCTAGGTTAGGTCTGTAGGGAAAAAACCTCTGATGAAAAAGTTGATATGTATAGCCTACCATCCATCAAAGCAAAACGTATTTTTCTTTTAATTTGTTGGTTTTTAGGTACGACTTGGACCCAGGAAATGGTGTGGTGTATTGCCAATGACCTTGATTTTGAAGGAGCCAAGGAGTTTTTACCTCAAAGGTTCCCTTTCATTGAGTAAGTTTCAGAAGTGCCAATTAGCCGTTAGGGAGATAGGAGGTACGGTAACATTTAGCTTGATATAGGAATAATTGCAAGGTGAAAAGTTTACTTTTGACCGGGCTACATTAAGATCCACTCGCACTGTAGTCTAAATAAGGTTAAACAATATATATTGTTGCAGTAATATACAGTAGGTCTGCAGTCTGTCAGTTTCTTGTATGTATTCTGCATTTTTTGAATCGACAGTGTAGTAGCCTACTATATAGAATCAAAACATACAGCCTATTTCTCAAACTTTTTTCGTCGCGGACCCCTAAATGATATAAAATTGCATCGCGACCCACTAAATTCAACATTGCAATTTTTCCTTCCATTTCCTTCCTAAATAACAGACTTACAGTCCAAGTGCGTATGCAGGAATAGGAGCAATGAGGGGGGCAAGCAAGCCAGGGGGTGGATCCAGCTACCAATAAATATGATGCCTTGCCTTACTACCCCATCCCCCTCTCCCCCGAGGCAAATTTTTCAAATGATAGCCCAAAGCAAAGGAAACGGGTTTCCACGTATTCTTTTTACTACTCTAAAAGGGGGGCCCGGGTGTCTCTCCCGGAGGAAATTTTTAAAAATTGTAAGCAGAAAATGGTGGGTGTCCGCGTTTATTTATCGGTTTTGGCCGAGCCAGGGAGAGGGGGCGCAGTCCTATATCATTAATGACTTATTTCAAAAATTGAAGTTGAGAAGTAGAAAGTAAATAACTATAACTCAAGTGTAGACAAGTGCTTTATTTTTATTATAAGAAATACAATTATAAGTTAAGCGATAGTCCAGCGATCTATTCAATTTAATATTGTTGGTTCCCGCCAATTTCTATTATATTGTATATTTTTGGTTCCCGCCAATCGTTAAAAAAATATATGACTTAAATTGAAAAAAAAAACTTGTCATTCATTTCAATTCAATCTAGTGTATAAGTGGCAGACGAGCCCACGCCGCGACCCACTTGGAAAATTTTCGCGACCCACACTTTGAGAACCCCTGGCCTATTTCATTTCATGTTTCCATGGCTTTCCCTATTGGAGAGCCATGAACCGGTTCCAAGGGCCCTTGGAATTGCCACGTTAGGTAGGCCTATTGTAAGGTACCGTACATCAGTTTTCATTTTTATAATTTTGTTATCCAGACATTCTAGCCTTTTTGACTACACCGACGTTCTCCTCCACCACAAAGACATCACACTGCCCCAGTACGTCTCAGACTCGGTCTCCTACGTGCAAAATATTAAGTCCAGGAGATTCATAAAGACCCACATGCCCTGGAACCTACTGCCCAAACAAATCCGCAACGGGGAGAAGAAGCCAAAAATCATCTATGTCTGCCGCGACGTAAAAGACACGTGCATCTCATATTTTCACCATTGCGTCCTTATGGAGTCGTATGGGGGAAGCTTCGATGATTTTTTCAAGCTTTTCCTCAATGACGCCGTCTGTTATTCTCCATTTTGGCAGCATATTTCTGGATTTTTGGAACGGAGAAATGAACCCAATGTATTGTTTTTGAAATACGAAGAAATGAGAAAGGTAAAGGAACTCTCCGCTCGGAGGGGTTAGAACAAGGACTTCTGTCAATTAAATGATCCGGCATAGTCCAGTTGGAACTTGGAAGAGGACAAGATTAGGCTTAGGAAACGGAAGACCTAGTCTAGGTTCGGGACTCGACAAAAAAGGAAAAACTTTCCCCCGGACGGAAGTAGCAGAGGTGGATTAAATACAGGTAGATTCTCCACTTCCGCGGAAAAGGCGGTCCAATCCCACTTTATTTCCAATTTTTTAGGTCTGCCTTCCTATTGTGGTTCACACCATCGAATCATAGGTAAAACTACAGAATGGGGAATCCGAATGAAGCCACCATGCATTGGAATAAGGAAGTTTCCTTTGGATTCCACGTTCCGCAGCTTTCACTTAGATCTTGTTACCCGTAATCTCTCCGTATGACCAAAATATTTTTCATTAGTCTAGCATGTTAAAACATTAAGACTAATCAGCAAGTTTATTTTACACTAGGATTTGACGACAGTGGTTCGCAAGGCGGGCAAATTTCTCGGCAAGGATCTTGCGGATGGGGAAGTTGACACTCTCTGCGAACATCTAAGCTTCAAGTCTATGAAAGAAAATCCTGCTGTCAACTATGAGGCTGCAATCGACATAAACCGTAAGCTAGGACTGGTTCATGCAGGCGGCGAGTTTATGAGGACAGGTAATTTGCGGATTCAAATGGCGAGCCAAGGAAAACCAAAGAAATGAGTAATAATACAGGGAAAAAAAACACACATGAGGACCAGTAAAGCTCTTAACAAAAACGCTAATTGCGATGTTGTGATCCAACTAAATGACAGGCAGCCTAGTTTTTTCGACCTTACTCGTAGTAGTAAGTTTATTGTCCAGTTAGTTCCACCGATTGGCCTATGTTTGGTGCCATGCGATAGGGTTCCGGGGATGTAGAAAACTACAATTTTCTCCCATCACTTACGCGGGCGAGGCAGACGATATTTTAAATTGACTTAGGCCAGAGTCAGGTTGACTAAAATAGCACGTTTTAGAGTGATCCAAAATTGTATACCCTCGTAAATAAAATGAATACCTCTACCTGCTAGGCCGGTACCTACAGTAGGTAGATCGAATGCCTGGTTTACAATCTTACAAAAGTTCCATATATCCAACACCATAGTTCTTTTTTATAACGTCCATATAAGGGAGGTGAGCAAAGAAATCACTTTCCAACGTGGTGACCATTTGGAATTTGGATACCAACTTCACCTTCTTCCGACTTTTTAAGCAATTTATGTTTGTTTGTCAATTAGGAACTGGAGGAGAATGGAAAGGGAAAATGTCAGCGGAGCAGATTGAGAAAATCGATCAGTGGACAGCACACAATTCAAAAGAAAAAAATTTGGACATACTGACTGACTTCAGGACAGACTGAAATATTCAACAGCAATAGCATGCAAATTATCTTTAAATTTTTTTTACAATATACCTTATGCTTTGGCTTTTAATGATAACTTGCTAGAGAGTCATGAAAAAGGAAATAATAGCCTTACTCTATTACATTGACTTCTAGGCTACTTGCGCCAAAAAATACCAGTAATTTCACACAGCCATAATTTTATTCGACCCCAACTTTTAGTTTATTGTGATTGGTTAGTTGACTGCGTGTACATGAACTTCGGACTGGCATTCAAAGTATATGGCAAAATACAGATCAAGGAACAAACAATAAACAAGTGAATTACAATTATTTATTTATTGTTAGTTAATGAAATACCACGAAGGAACTTGATCATTTCTAAGAGAACAAGGATTTGAACCCATGACTTCCAGCTTTTAAAGCGACCAGCCGTCCCGCCTCAGACTCGGAATATTGCTATGACCTTATGGGATTTATCTAACCCACTTGAGTTGAATACTTCACACACCATGGAAGAGCCAGAGACGCTGATATAAATGGATATGTCAAACTCAAAACGGTTGTTTTTTGCGAGTGTTCCCGAAGAATGAGGGGACGTTGTTGCTACCAATAGTGAATGAAGAACTGCTGGAAGTTGTTAAAGGGACCAAAAAGACAGATTTACCGTTGTCAGCAGGTGGGTGAGTTCCTAAAATGGTGTGGTTAATGTTACTGGCTGATATTTTAAAGTTGCTGAAATCAAATGCTGCCTTAGGAACTTCTCCAGGATTACTTCTTGGTCTTGCAATAAATTTGGTGGAAGGCTGCGGCTTTACCTAGAAAAAAAAATATTATATATATATAATTTGAATAGGGCAATCCCTCCCTGTATTATGTATGTATGTAGGTAGCTGAGCGATTCTGCACAAATTATAAGATTCTACGAACATGCACCAAACTACAAATACATACATACATACACCTACATCTATTTATTTCTAAGAAACCCAGGAATCCGTCGAAAATACTCATGCCTTTTTTAAATGCTACAGGGTTGTTAGCACAGAACAACATAATATATAATGGTTGTTAGGTGTTACAAAACGGCGTCAAATGCGTTTAAAATTGGAGGGGACAAACAAGGCTTCCTCCCCTTTGATGACGAAAACCTTAAGGCCAAACCGACCGTGGAAGACAGCCCAGACCCATATTTCCAATTTAGGAGGACTTGTTCTTCAGCCTTGGTGATATTTTCGTATTTATTTTTGACCGGTCCAATGTGAAAAGAAAGGTCGAAGGTAGATTATTAGTGGCTATGAGTTTAAAAGAATTAGTTTGAGGCGGGTGCAGCTAAAAAGTGCCGGCCTTTACTATTTACTAACTTCTAAACAGGATATGGACATATAAAAAGGTTTCACTCCAAACTTCCATCTTATCATCTTAATGGTAATGTCGTATATATATGAACGTTGATAATTTTAGCACGGGAATAAAGAGTCCCCTAGACAAGGCAATATAAATACCAAACTGCGGTTTTCATTTTTTTTTTTCTTAATTTTGCTTTAGTCGTAGTATAAACCTGACA